>JAYKAV010003155.1:1960688-2053015 GCA_035582835.1 Phoebastria nigripes | reverse complement strand
ATCAGCAGCCTTTCCACTTCTGCAGAAAAATTCTGGTGTGTGAGTTACTTAATCTGGAACCAAAGCTCAGGGAAAGTCCTTGTAATCACAGTACGGGTCATGTAGGGGCCCTCAGCTGCTCATTTAGGGAGGAATAATACGTAGCCGGTTCCAAAAATGCTCAATAGGGAGAAACTTATTTGTGGAAGGAAGTTAGTCTAGAAGAGCTACAGCAAGCCTGTGCTTACTACTCACCCACTCTTATATAAAAACAAACCCAAATCAGAACTGATGCCCCAACAAAAATCTGCTCAAAGCTGTAGATGCTAAAGTTCTGTGTATTTTTGCTTTTGAAAATCCATTCATTTGTGCCAGTTGGGAAGGAACCCACAAGCTGAGCTGATGCTCAGCCTGTTGCTGCTGAAGCAATGGAATTTTGTAGCACAAAGTGGTGAAAGAAGGTGTTCACAGCAAGGAGAAGACCACGAGCTCAGGGTTCATCTCATTGTGCCTTGGTTCCTCTTCTGTCTCTGCAGTCTTTGTTTTCAAATAAGTTTTCAGCGAGGTTGTTGCAGGGAATCCTCTGCATCACTTTGTCAGCTTTTTATTGTACAAATGATGGGACAAAGTTGCTCTCAGTCCCTCGGCTGAAGGGGGAGAGAAGTCCCAGGCCAACCAGATGGGTTCTATTCTCACCTATTTGGGATTTATCTCTTTATTGCCTTCTTATAATCTTTTTCTTTTCCTGATGGCACTCCCTGCTTGTCGATGGTTTAGGTTGGGGCCAGGAGCACATCTTTGTGGGTCAGACACACTGTCTGATTTTGCTGGCTTTTGTATTGTGCCTTTTACAAGTATAAAGTCTGTGTCTCTATCTTCTAGAATAGATAGAAATTATATTCAAAATTAAGCTGGTCTTCCATTTGAATATACACTTTTTATAATGTGTTTAGCTGATGACTGTTCACATTAGCTCACCTCCTTCCTTTCTTCCTTCTCTTTTCTGTTCCACCCTAGCAGAGGTGCTGCTGGCAGGCTCGTACCCAACACCTGAGTCTGGTCTTAGACCGGAATAATTTCAGAGCAATTCTAATGAACAAAAAGCACTTGTACTTGAGGAAAAACAAGGTGATAGCAGAAGAGAGGGCCTGGATATTTCCTCTTTTTCCTTTCCTCTGAGTGCAAAACTATTCTGAGTTATTCTCTGTTTCAGTTTAGTGTTTGTGTTTTCCTTTTCTGTCCCATCAGTTAGCGGTACAGTGCCTCCAAGACTTAGCCTGAAGTGTCTGCAAAGAAGAGGCAACAATGACAGGTCAAAGGAAAGGCCAAGGATACACAGATATTTTTGTCCTAATCTGATCTGTTTTCAGTGT
This sequence comes from Phoebastria nigripes, assembly GCA_035582835.1. Lineage (NCBI taxonomy): Eukaryota > Metazoa > Chordata > Aves > Procellariiformes > Diomedeidae > Phoebastria > Phoebastria nigripes. Next base: position 2,051,663 of record JAYKAV010003155.1, on the reverse strand, counting down.
CTTGTCACAGCCCTGCTCTATGGTCAACATTTTCAGTCTGTTTTTCTGTACAAATTCTTCATCCTTCAGCTTTGGTGCCAGTATCTGAGGCAGCCATCTGGGATTAGGAGAAGGACTTTAATTGGCTGGTTTTATATCAGCTGTAAGAAAGAGATGATATTTTTATCATCAGGCCAGCAACAATGCTTCGGCTGTTATCTAGCGCTGTAGACTGACAAACTGGTCCTCCTTAGTCCCCCAGCTCCTTCTGCCCCCCCCCTCCCCGTTGTGAAGGAGAAAGTCAGGGAAGCTGCAGCATCCTAATTTTCCAGATGACAGTGCTCCCAAGCCTCCCAGGGAGCTGCAGACGGATCTCATCCCAGCTGCGTTTGGCTCCCCTCAGCTTGCAGAGGCTGAGCCAGGAGATTGCTGCTTCCTCTGGAGGAACATGCGCCTTCCAGACTGGCCCATAAACATGGGAGCTGCCTCAACCCCCCCGAACAAACAAGGAACAAAAATTGTAATAAAACATATTAATATGCCAAGAGTTGGCCGAGTTACTAGGGTGCACGTTGGCAGAGCTGTAAAGCAGAGAATKAAGTTCAAAATGCTTCCAATTATTCACAAGATTCACATTGTTTTACAGAATAAATTACTTCATGGTGTTTTTATACAGAAAAGGAGACAGGAGACAGCTCCTCAGCTGCCTTCCCTGAGACATCCTGACCACAGTCCAGCTCTCCTGCAGGGTCCTAAATAGCAAACCAGACATGGGTGAGGGAGAAAAAGGAAAGATCCCTTGTAAGGAAGCAGATTCAAAGGCACTTTCTTCTTCTTCAGTTTTAAAACCACGTTCTTTACCCAAATTTGCAGTGTCTTCCCCAGGTTTTCTTGTTCTTTGATTCTAGAATGTGATTTCAAAGATAAATGAAATGTCCTTGGTGGTTGAGATGTCACCCTTTCCTTTGATTGAGCAGGCCCATCTAATGCTGATGTTTGGCAATTCTGCCTGCAAACTTTTAATGCAGCTTGAAATCGTACCCTTTGCAAGTAAGTCAAAGCCATCTTTAGAGAGAAAGGGTAAAAATGGCTTTTAAAAGCTGGTTTTAATGCTTTTCTGAGCCACAGATCTGATACATGTTCTCTTATTAATATATAATCCCAGCAGTTCTCCCCCACCATAACTCAAATCTTTTTTTCTCCCATGAGACATGTATTTGGTACTAACCCACAGCATTAAATTCTCCTGTCCTGTGGCATTTTTACCCATTGCTTTTTTGTTACCAGATGCATGTCTCTGATTGACAGAATTACTAATCCATTATAATCATATTTTCATAATTAGTCCCACTGAGCCTCCAATGCCTGCACACAAGCATAGGTAAACTACAGCCTGCCACAATATGTTTTTACTTACTGACAGCTCAGTGTGAAGGAAATGTCTGTCTAGTTCCTGCAACGGTTATTAGAGTTGCCTTTTGTTTTTCCTTTCACTCTTTCTTTTTCTTGCTCACTCTTTTTTTCCAAGTCTCTGCTAATGTGGACTCTTTGTTGATTATAAGTCACCATTATCAACTTCTAATCCTTAAGAATATCAGGAAATATTGGAGATTGGAACTTTAAAGTCACTTTTGAATAAAAGCACATGGAAATGCATCAATTATTCACCAGGTAAAGCCTGAGCAGACATAGATGCCAATACCTGTTTGTTTGCCTGATGGAGGAAAGATTGCCAAAGCTTTCAGATTTGTCTTTTTGCATCTTTCACATCACGTCGTTATGGCTGTGTCCTACATGCCACGCGATCTTGTGTCCCATTCAGCCTTTTCTCAGTCTTGGATGACTTTGAGGCACTAGCTCATTGCTTGGCACGTCATTCTGGGTTTGGTTCTGCCATTGGTCATGGATGAGCCCCTGGGAAGAGTGTGGGGACAGTCCAGCAGAACCCMTCTGAAGGGCTCTTGGGCAGCAAGCGCTATCCCTCTTACTCTCCATGGACCTCCTGCCATTCCCTGCTGCTTGCCCTATTCCTCTGGACTTTGCAACCATCTAGACTACTACGTGACTTCAATTTTGGTTTCAACAACTTTCTGAAATTCGCTGTATTTCTAACAAGATTAGTGTAAATCTTGGATACTTCTTGAAGTATCATCTTTTAATTTAAAAGATTGAACAAAAAGTGTTTAATAACCCCCAAATAAGATAATAATTTAAAAAATCTGCTTAAAGGTGATGGTTTGGATTGGCCAAAGCCTTAATTATTTAGAATATTCTATCCATCTCTTAAAACRTTTGCGAAAGTTCATCTCACTTCGGCCTACCCTGACATTTCTACCCCTGCACCAAGCCTCTTTCCCAACAACTTGAGAGTTTCAGACATTAAATCTGAGCACCTTATCTGCCCTGCAATTTTTTGATKAGGACAGAAGGCTGCAATCCCCAGGCAGCAAGGAGAAGTGAGGCATCCGATGCATTCACTGATAGAAAGATAAATCACTGCTGCAGGGATTGTAAGGAGTTACCTGATCGCAAGAGAAGCTAGGTCCAGAGGAGAGCAGCAAGGACTTTACATGTGAAAATCAGCCACCTTCTTAATTACTGCCATCATTAATCATCTGCACGTGTCATATGCTCTGTTCTGATCACACAGTGGGTAAGTAGGACGGCGGGAAAGGTAACTTAGAAGGGCTGTGTCTGGCTCTGTGTTTTGATCGGCAGACAGCTCTGCTGATCAGAATTGCAGACATAACCTCCTGCTACCTCTGTAACCTTTAGGCTGCTGCAAGGGGAAGATGAGTTTCCACTTCATTTTCCATCTCTGGCTTCCCTGGTACTCACAGCTGCTGGGGCACCCTGTGTCTCAATCTCCTCCAGGTGACAGGATGTGAAATCCCCAAATCTCAGAAGCCAGCCTTAGATGGTGGAGARCTCATGTGGGACTCTCCTCTAACTGCTCTTGTCTGCTGCAGCTGCTCCTTGTGCTGCTCATTGCTCCTGTATAGGTAGGGTATGCGGATCGAGCACACCAGTGGTACCAGTACGCTAAGGGTTTTGCTGAGGGGTGTTGGGAGGAGGGCACCTCTTTTCCTGCCTCCCTTAAACAAGACAAGGGAGACGACTTCTCTCCGATTCCCACATCCTCTTGTTATTATAGTATCAGAGATCATATCTTCCACCGTCCAACTCCCAAGAGCAACTTTATGGGCTTTAAAATGAGCGTATGCTTGTGTGAAGCCGAAGTAATGAATGAGTACCATGCTGAGCTGGGCAGTGCTGAGCACTGGGGGATTTTTGCTGACGTTCATCTCCAGTAAGGCACAGGGGACTCTGGGTGAGACAAATCCCTCCTTAGGAGACTCTTCTTCTGCAGAGATGCTCAGCGCGAATGCCTCAGCCACAGAAGTCTGATTTGGTTTTCTTTTTGTTTTACAATCTTATTGCTTAAATAGCGTGCTTTATGCTCCCTCTCTGGTGGTCTTAGGGTCTGAGCTGGGCTGCCTAGGTGGGAACAGAAGCATCTCTGGGCATGCTTGGCCGGCACCCTTTCTTTGTAATGGGACAGATGCAACACACAAACAGCAAAAAATAAAATTGCCTTCCCCTCCACTTTGTGGCCAGAGCAGACCCAGCAGTACGTGGGCTGAGGATCTGGTAATACAGCTTTTTGTGTGGTTGGAGCTCCAGCTGTAACACTGTGAGAGATGTTTATGTTTAAGTAAAAGGGATGCTGGCTCTGATCTCTGAAGCTGCATGCCTGTTGTATGGCTTTATGTGCTTTTATGACCTGAGTCTTGCCTTTTGGCCTCAACATGACACAGCGATTGAGTTTGCAACCCCCAAAGGCCCGTCTAACAGATCATGTGGCCTGCCTTCCTCAGAATTACCAGTCTTTGTTTTGGAAGATATTAGAAAGAATTTTCTTATGCCTAATACAGATTGGTTGGAGCATGGTTTTTAATTTAACTTTCAAAATGAGCAAACAGCAGTGGATATTTCTCTATCTCTAGACATTCTTGAAAACCATGGTGGAATGGAGAACTTTGGCTTTTGGCCTATTGTGTCTTGCAGTTGCAAAGCAGATGTCTTGAAGCGTGAGAAGTTTAGGATTTATGTAAGCTGTGCCTTCACTGTTGCCGATCTGATTAATGGGGGAGATGGTCTGATACTCTCTAGGGGCAGTACATGGCTAAGATGTGTAAAAAGGTACTGAAGCAACAGGAAAGTAGCATCTCGGCTTTTCTAGTAAGTCATAGGTGAGTATTGGTTAACGAAGCCTGTGCTGGTGTTTGAGGGAAAACTCAGGCCTTGAAGTCTTTCATGAATAAATTCATTAGCAAACCCTTTAAAAAGGTCTAACTCAATTTTCCTTCCCATTACCCCCAAAATGGATTCTAGCACAAAGCCAGTTAAGAGGAATAAGGAGGGCAAAACCTGACCAGACCCTGCCAGTGTCTTTTCTCTCAGCCGGATGGGAGGTGAGGCTGTGCGTGTAACAGGAGATGATTGCATCCCGGTGTATCTGTACTTGAAGATTCAGAGCATGGGGAAGGGCTGCTTGGGGAACAGCTGCTGCCCCAGTGCTCTCTCCAACTCCATGTGATGATATGAAGTAAGAGCAGGATTGAAGGTCTGAGCTGGTAGCGTTGCTTCTGCTGTCTCCTCATTAGTATCAAGTATTTTACCAGTAATAACGTGTTTGTGGGAAAAGAAATCATATAGTCTCGTGTTTTCCATTGGCACACAGCAAAGACTTTCAAGCAGAGTAGGAGGCCAACTTATTTTGTTTCAGTGCCTGGAGTCAGGGCTCCCTTATCTATACATCTGGGGCACTACAGAGAATCGCTATGGAGAATTCTCTATGAAGCAAAAAGTGGACGTGTTACTCACAATGCATTTCCATGGGCTGTGTGGGCACACAGGGGTAGGTATGCCTTTCTCCTACCCCAGGGTTGCAGCAGTAAATCTCTCTACCTGCAGGAAACCCAYGGTTGGCTGATCTTTTGAGGAGAGTTCAGCTCAGGGTTATATCAGTAGGTCTGTTAGATACTGAATAATGTATCCTGGCAGCAATGTTTCAGTCAGTGACACAAATGTGACATTTGCCTGCATCATGTCTTTTTTCATCCGCCTCCCTTAGATCAAGGAGGCTTAAAATCTCTTCGGTGTTTTGGATGACTGGTCATCTGTGGAAAGGGGGCCAGTTGAAGGTGAAATGGCTGAGACAGTTGCATCAAAACATCCTCGGAGAAACAAACAGATCCCAAATGTGAACATGGCCCTTTCCCCAACAACTTGTATGTGACGTGCAGCCGTGAAATGAAGCTTACCAGGAAACAGAAGCAATGTGGCATGATGCACGCTGATGCTTGTTTGAGGGCTTTGAGGATCACCTGCCTGTCAGGGCCATACGGTTCTCTGTGAAACTGCTTGGGGTAACTACAGACCTAATAGAGTTAGATCTGCAACTCCAAGTGCCACAGAGGAAATAATTCGTATGATTGATGAGCTTGCAGCATAACTTCTTGGGGTGGCTGGTAACTAAGAGGTTTGTTGTAAGGTTGAGAAAAGGATCAAGAAGAGGAATAGGTACAGCCAAAATACCCTGCACATCTGTAATTTATGCTTAATTAAATTTAATGCTTGGCAGTCCCTCAGAGCATTTTTGGTACTTTATATATCTTGACTTAAGTAATGTAGGCAATAATACTTCTGTACCGGAGGCAGTGAAATCTGTTCTTGGTAAAACTGGGTCAGCATCAGGGTTTTGCATGGTTCAGCCCATCATCTTTTGGTGAAACTTCAGGGAAACTAGATTTCACAAATTTGTCTTCAGGGCAGTTGGCCTGTGCTGGCCTTGCTGTCTACCAGGGAGGTCCTGCTGAGGTTCACCTCAGAAGTCATCCAGATTTTTGACTTCTGCAGAGGAAGAAAAAGGGATTGCTAACCTGTGAACTAATGGGAGCTTGGCCCTCACAAATCCTTAACTCGCAGCCCTAAGGCAGCCTACCCCAACTGTCAGCCTCAAGAGGAGCCTCCTGAAATCTTTTCCCTTCCTTCTTTAAACTTTATAAATTCATCCTTTCTACATGTCTCCCAGCGGGACTGATGCTCTCACTTTTCATAGAAAGTAGATCTAGATGCCAATAGATCTGAAGGGAAGAGTTCAGTGAATTGCTTCCTCTGATGGTGACTTCTGGCCATCCTCCAGATGGGTCCCACATCTCAGAGAGGATTACTCATATGAGGGCACTCAGGCAGCAACCTGGCAAGCTCTGTGGGAAAATACCTTGTATGGTTGTTTTCCTAATTGCTCTGCAGAACAGAATAGTGCCGGGCTGTTCAGTTACTTGAGATGACGAACAGAAAATGGACAGACAAACCAAGTAAAGCTGATTTGATCAAAGGAAAGCTATTGCAAATAAACTTCCCAAAGTGAAGAAACTAACTTAGCTGCACGTTTGTCAGCCTGTCAGTTTATCTCCCACCCTCCGTGCCAGACTATCCAAGCACTGAGCACTGCGGTGATTGCTTCAATTTACTTCATTTACGTGTACAGGAGGGGATGGGAGTGGAAAAGTTGGTATTTGCCTCTGCATCAAAGTGAGAGAACTGGAGAGGCAGAGGAGTGTGCAGAGCAGATCCCGGAACCGCAGACTCTGAGGGATAATTATAAAGAAGACCAAATGCATCGCAGAAAGACTAATTGTAATAAATTGGCCAAGAAACTTAGAACTTTGCATGTGCATTGCAGCAAAACAAGAATTAATTCCTGGGAGCAGAGAAGGCCCCAGGTTGGCAGAAGGCTAATGTAATTGGCTCTGGGTGCATTCAGACAGCACTGGCATCTCAGTGCCTTGGCATTTGAGAGGGTAACAAAGAAATGAGAGCCTGCCCTGCCAGCTACAGCACTAGAACTGATTGGATTTGGTGCATGTTAAAGCAACAATAATCCTACTGCGTGGCCTCTGGATGATCACAGAACAAGTGAGCAAATGCAGATAGTCGCACAGCAAGAGCCATGGCAAAGGAAAGGCCAACGAGGCCCCAAGCTGGGAGAATCAGAATAGGCTGTAGATCCAGGAAATACAGGATTGCTGGCTGAGAAGTGGGACTCCACCTGGACTGGGAAGGTTGCAGGCATCAGGCTTTGTCTTGTCCAGCTTTTGCTAGAATAGATTAGCAAGGAAAAGCTAGAGCATGTGCTGGAGATGCCTTTATGGTATGTTGGTTTGGGGTTGGTTTTTTTGTTGTTGTTGTTTGGTTTGGTGGTTGGGTTTTGGTTTTGGTGTTTGTTTGTTTGTTTGTTTGTTTTAACTGTAGCTGCTCTATCCTTCCATGACAAGAAGGGGACTAAATGCTGGGGTAAGGAAGGTGGAGTATCGGTCACAGTTTGCTGAAAGGGCTGTGCTTAAGGAAGTCTGAATTAGTTTACTGCTGGGGAAGGTGATCTGGGGTAATCCACATCAGTTACTTTAAAACATTTTCCTCCTTTCTCTCAGCCTTGCTTGTGGTGAAGATGTGATACAATGTAGAGTTTTCCATGCTTTACAAGCCCTGAAGGAAGTGGATGTCACAACCATCTACACGGGAATATAATGGGTGGACTGAATATGACACTTAAGATTTGCCAATGGAGTAGAAGTACCTCCTGTACTAGTGCAGTCCTGCCCTGTGGGCTGCAGTGTCCTACACCATTCTTGCCTCTTCTGAACGCCTTATGTTGGGGTAGACCCCCTACAATAAACGGAGGCTTTGGGATCCTCGTGTTTTGTTTTTGTCAAGATATGGAAGAGCTGTTGTGATGACTGGCAATGGGATGTACCCATTTTTGCAGCCTTTCTTATCTAGTTAGCTAAAAAAAAAAAAGGAATACGTTTCCTCTGTTCTTTCTCCTGGTCTACCTTCTAGGGCTATCTGAAGCCTGCTTTGTTTCTTTGTGAATCATCTGTTGCCCAGGGTCCAAAATAACAGATCTGCAGTTCTGCTTTAACTGTATTTGCTGTCTGTGAAACGCAAAGCACTTTCTTCCTGGGATATTGGGTGCACGAGAGTAATGCAACACTCAAAGTGAGAGCTGCGCAGAGAGGAGATGCAGAGCCCCTGCCGTGTGCACAGTCACGAAGGAGCCAAATGCTGCAAGAAAAGAAAGTCAGCACTTTCTTTTACACCCTGTGTAGGTAAAGGGCAGACTGTGCAAGCATCAGAAGTATTAGAAGGRTTCTTTTGTTATTACACTCAGCAGTGTAAGAATCTTCTAAAAAACCCATGTTGCATTTTGCATGTTAAACAGGTTATGCTGACAAAAGCTCCCGTGTTCTGAGACCCTGACAGATATTCATATGCATGGACTGGATTCTTTTCTACTGGCTAGCATCTACAAAAGGGATTTTGAACCTTTGTAGCTGGAGTTGGTCTCTTTGTGTAGAACTGATTTATTTATCAGTGATCATTGCAAAGAATTTGCCTCTGGATAACTGCTAATAATTGTGCCGGGAACCTGATAGTGGGAATGCTTGTTTCTGTGTTATCTGTGTTGTAGTCGCTGAATTCTTACTCTTCATATACATATATTTTACACATGCATGCATTTACTTCAGAAGGGGCCTCAGGAAAACTTATTTGAAGTACATGTATTATTTCTAAGCTTGTCCTGATTAACTCTGGGGAGAACACGGTACGTGGGCCAGGAACAATAGAGAGAATTTCATTAACTACATTGGCTTCATGAGAGACACAGTGGACCTCTGTGCTTCCAAGGGGTCATGCAGATTCATATTTCATTTTTATCTGCAAAGCAAAGGCTAGTTATTCCACTTGAGCTATTGCGTCAAGAGCACAATTTAGGGAAATCCTTCAGGATTGCTGCATGCTACATAAGACCCGACAGTTCCCAAAAATGACTTAGCTTTCTGTCTCAATTTCCCTGTCTGGATGGTCTCTGTGCAGGATGAGACTCTCTCCTTTTCTCAGACAATATCATACTTGAGAGCAGCTCTGTGCTGGGAGGGATGCCACTGCTCTCCTGGTTCTCTCCAGTGCTGGATGCTGCTCCTGGAGACCCATACTCGTGCAGCTAATACAGAAGGTCTGCAGACTCCAAACATTGCTTTTTGTTTTCATCCTGCTACTGCAGAGCTAACAGGCTGGTGTACTAATGGTGCACAGATGTCTCTGTTGCCTGAGAAGAGCTTTTCACCCTCAGTAATTCAGAGATGCATTTGTAATAAGATATGTGACAAACTGTTATAACCTGACAATTCTTCACAATCATAAGAAAATACCTATACCGGGTGTTTAAAAAAAAAAAAAAAAAAAAAAAAAAAAAGTCAGTCATCTGTGGTCCAGTAACTTTCCAGACTACTTCAGTGGTATGAAATTACCACCACAAAATGCTTCCATACATAAAACAGTAGGAACTTCTCTGTTATAAGTATATTTACAATGCATATCTCCTGGGTAGTTGTTAAATGCATGAATATTACACTGGCATTTCCTCTTTAAACATTGTCATTTTATTGCTTTATCTATCTAGAGGAGAGCAGAAATTATCCTTTAATTGCAATGAATTTAATGGTATTGGTTATGCAGGATTTTAGTTCATACACAGCATGACAAAGCTTAGAGTTTAGCATAGTCCTATCATGCATCATTGATTCATCTTTTCATCCTGGAGTGCCGAGTCTTTCCTAAGTCTCTGCTAAAAGCAGGTAAAAAATTGTAAGCTGGAGATGTTTAGACTGCCTTAGTAAAAAAGAATCAAAATGGGACTACAGGGAGGCATGGGCAAGGTAGGTCGTGCTAATACTTTGCTATGCTGCTCCTGAGAAGGGAGAGGAAAGCATGGGAATAAAAAGCCTGTCATTATCAAAACACAACACTATAACGTGAAGAGGTGGAGCAATTTATCTTTAAGTAACAGGCTGACCTATTCAGAACTGTAATTTTAATGTAAGGCTAACCTTTTAAAATAGATCAAGTGATATAAATTATTAAGGAGCAGACATTTGTCAGATGGATGGTCTCTATTAGTAATTTTATGCATGAATGGTTATCTTCAAAGGTAGAGTTGCTGTCTGCTGAGAAAGAAAGTGCAAAAGCAGGTTACCTTAAGCTGATGTTTAAGGCTGACTTTTAATCAATGTTTTTTTCTAATCCAATCGAAARAAAAGGCTGAAGCAGGGTCATCTCTCTTGCTACCCAGCCCGTGTAGCTCTTGAATTTTTTTGCTAGCAGGGGAAACTCCTGGTAATGTTGCTGATGTTCCTAAAATATCTTCCACTAGTTTTAGGGCTCAAACAGGTTGGCATGTCTCCCCATTTGAGAATGGCAGCACCCATGCTGGGTGCCACTGGGATGTCCCAGCCTCTGGGCGAAGGAGAGCTGGTACCCAGAGACCCCTGACGGGGGGCAATGCCTGCTCCGGGTGACCAGCTGATTTGGAGTGCTGCGTTTGAATCCTTTTTGGAGAGGAAAGATGCGGGTTCCTTATTTTTCCTCAAGTATTCAAGAGGAATGTCTTATAAAGTATCAGCAACTGTTACTCTGGTGTTTGGCCCACATTTTGAACTTGGAATGGGAGAAGAAAAAGGGGGAGGTCAAGCTATTTGTGAAAGATACTTTTCCACTGTCTGATCGCTCTGCCCTTTTTTTTTTTTTTCCTCCAGATTCCTCTTTTCATGAGTTTCCTTCTGCTTTGTTTGCTTGTTTATTTTATATGCAAACTACCTCCATGCCCTTATGAACTTGTGATCAAAGTACTGCAGTGCACTTAATGTAAAACTAAATCTGAATCCTTTTGAGAAGCTGTTGGTAGGAGACTGTGGTCATAAACTTGGTTTTCCCCATCCTCCATTCTTTGCATATGTTTGGCATGGAAAAGTAGGAAAGCAAAGGTATCCTTAAGCTATATATTCCTAGTCTGTTTGCTCCTGTAAACAGAAGCATCTTCAGGTTTTTCTTAATTTTTTCTGTCTGCAGCTTTTGGTATGTCTTGTCTTCCAGTCACAGATGCTGCTATTGCTCAGGTTTTGAATGGGATGTGCATAGAGGGTATTACAGCCCTTCCTCCATCCTTTAGCCGCACTGAAGCCTGTAATACTTCTGGAGAAGTTGTGCGTACACTGCACGTCCCTGTTGAATGGGAGTTATACCCAGCACATGATCTTCGCACAGTCCCTGCACTGCTTATTTTGCACAGTGACTCTTAGCCATTGTGTATCGAGGGCTGCTACCTCTACAGCATAGTGCAATGTACTTGATCTCCTCTGACATCTTTATTCACTCAAAAGGTGAAAGGGGAATAATCTACAATACTTGGTGCCTGCAAATTCTCCTAGACTCTGACAGACAACATAAGCAATCATGCCAAGGAGGGCAAGATTTTTTATCTGTCCACCTTTAACTTCTAAAAGAATCTGGAAACTGCCTGCATGTACATGAGCATCTCTTCTCAGCAGGAATCCTCCTTTTCTCTTTTCCCAAGCATCAATCTCATCCATATTTCCATCTGAATTAAGGGCCCAAGACTAAGGTTTCTAAGGGAATTGGAATTTATGACCCTTTTGACAATATCTAGGAAGAGATTTATTTTCTGAATCCTATTTTCTTCAACTCCACTCGAGCAATTGGCAGGGGAAAAAAAGGATATATAAACAATATATATAATATAAAATATTACCATAGAATATAAACAATTACTCCAGTGTGTGGAATCTCACTGACTTCTCTCTTTTCCTCTTTTTTTTCTTCATCTAGTTCATTGCTGTGCCAGGATGAATGGCTTGTGGTTAAAGCACTGGAGTGGGATGCAAATAATGCAAGTTGAAATTTCCAGATATGTCAAAGGCTTCCTTTATGACAACATTTAATAGTTCTGTGATCTCTGCATGTACTTTTAGATACAAAAGGTATCTAAACCCATGACCTTCTCTCACATTCTTTTTGTCTGTTTAGACAATCATAAAACAGACTCTGGATATTTGAAACCCCTTCACTTTGTTTCTTTGAACAAAATGCCTCCTGTTTGTGTTGAAATGATACAGGTTAACACTTTGAACAAGAAAAAAAGATAAGTATTTGGTGTACTAATTTCAGGAGCAACTGTTTTCAGTGGCCTGGAACCCTTCTGCAGTATATTGATGTTTCAATTTGTACTGAGTAGCAGCTGCCCTTAATGATGAAGAAAAGCAACTGCTCTGCTCTGTGATGATTTGACATGGCAGCAGTAGTCTTGTGGAATGTGACATGACAACTTGAAATAATGATATGTAGATACGATGCCACAGACATGTCATGAAGTAACATAAATTACTAAAAATGATAGGAAGAGAAAACATCTTCAGAGCAAAAATATTGAGACAAAAAGTTGTCACTTATCACATCTGAGGTTGAGATGAGTATGCCAGTTTATGTGATTCCTACTAGAAAGAGTTTAGTTTAAATGGTCTTTTATAATAGGACTTTTTAAAATCAACACGTAGACTCTAACTTGTCTCACACAAAAGTAAGATGATTTTTTAGCATCTGCAATGCTTTTTAGTATAAACTCTTTCTGACTACGGACATGTCGTGACATGTCACGACAACCACGCTCAAGAGGCCRTGAAGACTATGCCCACATTAACAAGTAATACATCTCAACAAGAACACATCTGTAGAGCAAAACGGTGCTGAAGGTCCAGCCCCCACACTACACACATTTCAGAGATTTTTCCTTCAGATAGCTGTAGTCTGACTGGTCTGCTGCCCACCAGGTGCTGAAGGGCAGTAGGTGAGCTCCTGGAGTGCATCTTCCAGTCTAATTTTACCCTGAATTAAAATTGGGTGCTCCAAGCACAGGCTGTGATGGGAACCAAAGCCCAGCAAGTGGAGACAACCAGGAGAGTGTCTTCAAGAGCACATCCTTGACCCACAGTGAAGCACTAATACATGCATGTCCAAAGACATCTGGGCTCTCCAAGTGCTTCCAGAAGATCAACAAAATTGTTTATTCAAACAATCAGATTAATCCTGCTGGAGGTAAGAGAATTATCATTGTGCTGATTAGAATTGGATCAGTGGATGATCCTTTTATCCAGGAGCTTCCTTCCTCTGATTGGGCTTTGCTGATTCAAAGAAAATGGAAATTGTTTCTGAACCATCTCTGATGTCGGGTAATGGAAAAGCCAAAGCCTGACCTCTTTGAATCATTTCCATTACAAATGATGTCAACGTGGCCCCTTAGACACTGTCCCAGACAAATCTTTATGCAATGTCTACTCTGAGCTTCCTTCCCCCCTTCCTGCTCTCTTCAGCCTTCTCTAAGAGAAGAAACTGTGCCTCATTCAAAGCTTTCAAGGTGCACACCCTGAAATATTCATGTTGCCTTTCTCTCTTTCCTTTCTCTCAGCCACATTTGTTAAAGTTTAAAGGAGGTGGCTTCCAGTTCTTGTAGGTGCAAATTTGTGCTTGCATAGTCTATGAAGACATTAGCATTTAGACATTGAACACCTTTGATTTGTATGCACCAGTCACTTGGTAAACAGCTGAAGTGGTTGTATATATGCTGTCAGTTAATTCTGGCTGCAAAAATGGATTCTACTTTTAAAAAGTCAAGCCCTATCAGATATCTGCTCTTCTGTTACTTGCACATAAAATTATTTTGATTCTAGCATTTTAAAATCCCCCCTGTCCAGGCAGAAGTTTTCCATTGCTGGTTGGTTTGCTCTCAGTTTGCAGGATCCCAAGGTTGTCCAAGGTTGCTTTCCTTTCAGTAGGAGAGCATGACACGAGGCAGAGGTGGGGTATTAAAATATGGATGTGTTCCCTCAGTTTGTGTAGCACCCTTGAGCGGAAAGTCTGAGGGCAGGGCTTGGCTTTCTGAGATGAGTTTGCTCAGTGTCTGAGAGAAAGGGTATGTGAATGCTAGGCACAAGAGCACTACAACGTAATAAGGATGATATATCATAATAAGAATGATATCACTCATTTTAGAGCTACACATGTAGTGAGTATCTATCCCAGAGGAATATCATCTTCAGAAATTATTTCAGAAATAATTATACTCTGTTCTTCTGACTTAAATATAGACCCTTCAGAATTAGCTATCATCTTATTTTCAAGCGTATCCATCTCTGAAGGCTGCTTGACATGGAAGAGTTCCTAACTGGTTGACTGCAAAGCAAGTCTGCTAAAAATTCAGTCTGCTAAAAGAAGCAGGAGTGCTTCTGTTTATAGGGAAAAGCTCAGGAGAAAATAGCAGGAATGCAGCTTTCTCTTCTCTTCCTCTCTGCTGATGTGCTGCATACCTTGATTCAGTAACCTATTGTCGTTTCAGTCTACCCATCAGTAAAATGGGTATAAGGGTAAAATAAGACTAATGAAGGGCAATCTGTGGCAAAAGCTGACTTTATGATGGCACTCACCATTTTACCAAGTTGCTGATGCTGCAAGCACGTGAACTCCTGTGCTTCGTAATTTCCTGCTTGTTAGCTGTGCTGAATTAACTGACCACAGGCATAGCCCTAAACTATTGCAAACACGGAGTAAAATGCATTATTTTAAAACACCATGAAGGCAAGCTGGCTGATAAGCAGAAAACCAGGAAGATCTGATTACTCATTTGTTTGTGATTGGGGGTCCACACCCATAATTAATATTTCTGGGCTGATCTGAGGCCTTCAGAAGCAAAGGATATTAGGAGAACTTGTACTTTAGTTTGTGGTTGTCAGGCTTTGTAAAATCTCTTGCATGAACTGACTTCAGAAATACTGTTTTATCCTTCAGCCTGGGAACGATTTACCTCATCAGCAAGGTGCTGCTATTTTAGCTGCCTGCCTTTCTAATTGAATTGAGAATATAACAGAATCATCACTAGCAGCACTGCAAGCCTTCCCAGTTTGCTTTGGATAATTTTGTCTCGCTGCTGCAGGGTTTTCTGCATACTGTTGGGAATACCCGGGGAAAAATGCAAATTGTCACATAGAATTACTTAGCTCTCTGCACCAGCCGACAAGATCTAAGTACATTCTCTGTGTCCGTCTCTGACTGCTTCTGATTTCACTTGTTGTCATGTGTTTAGATTGGCAATTGTTTTGTATAGATAGACCTGTAGTGTTAATATCCTGCTCTGATGATATTACTCTTCAGGAATATTAATGAGTGGCTTCTGTATGTGGCATCTTTAAAACCTTCCACTGCTGGTTTCTTTTTTGTTGGGGTTTTGGGTTTTTTTTTGTTGTGTTCTTTTTTTTTTTTTTTTTTAAATGGTGAAAGAGCACTGCTGAAGGCCTCTTGGGTAAATAGTGTTTAAAGTAGTCCATGCATTTTAATTAGCAAAGAAATACATAGATAAGGATGAAAGATTTGTTTTCCTCAGGCAAACCATGAGAACATCAGGCCCACAGGTAGCTCAGTTTAACTCCAGAGAGATTACATTTATATCTCCTCGTCTAAATCTTAGAAATGCCATTCTGATACAAGCAGTACAAATTAAGGCAAGATAAAGGTGTCTTCTCTGCTGGAGGTTTAACGTCCTTTTCGCTGCACGTTATTAAGGTGTCCTATACAGGAGCGACAAAAAAAGCAAAACTAGAAAAAGAAAACTGCAGCATAATCTGTGTATCAGAATGTGTATTTTTGCATGCATAGGAAAAACGTGGGTTATTTTAACTAACGATTGGTCGTAGCAGTGGGTTGATTGTGTTTCCTGGTCATGAACCAGTGGATCCATGAAGCATATTTACATGTTTTAATTATTAAAAATCAGGTTTCTGTGTTAGCAAGCTTCTGGTAGAAGATGCACCTCTGGTACTCACCTTTACTGTGTAGCTGCAGGCTAGTCATTTAACTTCTTGAGGGTTTTGGGGTTTTTTTAAAACTTGAATTTTTTTAACCTCTTTTGAGAAGTTAAATGACTAGCCTGTGGCTACACAGCATATATATGAGTACTCCTATGGTATACAAGAGGTATTTTTTGAGGCAGGAGGTTAGCAATGACCCATAGAGGCAGGGATTTTTTCAGAGCCTCCATCAGTCTGGTCACTTGAGCTCTAAGCAAGGGTTACCATTTGCTTCTTGGGAGGGGTAACTTACAGGCTAGAAGAAGATGAGGGCATGGATGGGAAAGTCTCAGGAAAGCTGTTTTGCTGTAAATTACTTTCCTAGCTGCTGTAGCGTTCTCCCTCCCTGAAAGGGTATGGAGATTGCTGCRTTTAGAGATCAACAAGGTCTTTTGTTGCTGGAGAACGTCAGGAGGACAAGGAAGGTGCTGCTTGTGCAGAGCTCCTCATAGGGCTACAACTCATTTCCACACCATTTTCTAGTTTTCTAATGAGGTCATCAGCTCAGGAACAAGGAAATCTGTATGACTTGGCTGAGATCACATGGAAGGGACATAAACTGATTGGAGGCACCAGAGGGCCTCCTGGTTCCCAGTGAGAAGGCTGAGCCATGGATGCTGCTGTTTCCTCTTCCTTCGGTCTTTCAGAAGCAGCTGGACTTCCTCGTGCCAAAACAGAGTGAATGACTGAAAGATAATGGTGAGATTTTTCTAAATGCCTGCCTGAGACCATTGGCAGCACAGCTCACACAGAGATGCCTGTTAGGTTGGAGATAAAGGAACCCACTGTACCTTGCAGTGTCCATTGTGTAGGAGCTGGTCTTCAAAGGTGTCTGGTCCAGTGCTGTGACAGACAACATATAGACCCAGCACTGCCCATTATGTTTTGCTTCAAGAGGAGGCTGAATATGCCACAGAACTTGACGGAGATCCTGTGATATCAGAATAAACTTGTGTAGAGTTATTGTGCGTTATTCAACAAAGCAAAAGGTTTCTGAAAGGCGTCGCCTCCAAGTGCATGCGAGATTGATTTGGTTTCCAGATAGAAAAGATAGATTCTTTAGTTATTACTAAGCCCAAGACCCAAATGGGAAAGGGGTGGTGTCTGCTCTCTAGGTTGTGCACTGATCTGGGTAGCCTCTGGGCTGCTCTAATTAATCTCTCCCCTGCTTTGGGATATTCAGAGCAAGAATGGCAGGCTGGCAGCCAAAACCATTAGGTCTGTGCCAGACGAGGGTCCCACATGCTGGTGGGGTCTGTAGCTCTGCCTCCCAGACCCCTGGCTGTGCTGATGCCATCCAAACGGGGCAGCCCAGAACTGAGAAATGTAAGCCTTTACGTGAAAGGTTTTGAAAAACATGTGCCAGGACCGTAACCATCATTGTGTGCGATTATGGCACACACACACAGGTAGATTCGTTAAAGAGAGCATAAGGTGGAAGAGCCTTCCACTTCCTAAGCAGAAGTCTTTTTTATAGAAGCCTCTGCCATTTACTGGTCATTTGTTGTGGTCTTTTGAGAAATGTCAGTGCTGTCTCCAACCTAATTACTAGTGTAAAAGACAATTTATCACTTACCAAAGCTTTGATTGCTTTTTCAGCCTTGCCTGGCCTCTTGGTTGGTAGATGGAATTGTGTACAAGATTGGCATTTTTTTTTTAAGCAAAAGTTTTACCAAAAAAAAAAAAAAAAAAAAAGAAATAAAGAAAGGAGCCAAAAATTCAACTTCCAATTCTGTGCTTAAATGTGTCTGATGTTTTTAATTTTTTTTAACATAAGCTTATAGCAGTTCTCATTTAGAAATAAGAAAAAAAAAAATCTCATTTAAGAAGTCTATCTTTGGGTTCATATTTTTTAAAAATTTTGCCCCTGAGAATGAAGATGCAGCTTCCCATAGCCTAAAATGCAAGAGTCAGCAGGAGAAATAGCTCACTTGAAAAAAATCTGAGGCATAATTATTAATTAATGTACAAAAAAAGATTTGGTGTGCAAAAATCTTTGGCTTTTTCTCATTTTTATCACCGATTTCTGCACTTTAGATGCAACTCTGAACAAGCCATCTTATGTTTTGCAGATCAAATAATCAGAAGAAAACAGGTCATATGTTTTGATAGATACCACATAAAAGGAAATGTTTAGACTGCTATAGCCATACTCAAATTTGATTATAGGGAATTAAGTTTCTTCAAAGCAAATGGCTTTCCTTTACTTCTCAGTATTTCTCATGCAATTAGCAAGTTGGTTATATTAAATTGGTTGACAGACAATATTACTGATCTTATCAACTTTCACTTGTGTATACAGGGCTTTATTAATTTCTTGTTTGCTTATGAACTTCTTTGTCAGTAATAAAATTAGTGGGTAAATGTGGAACATACATGTCATGGTAATGCGTTGTTTGCTTTGCTTATCAGCAAATAACAAATTTTTTTTGGCAAATAAATAAGAGCAACAAGGGAGCAGGTGGGTCTTAGGGGTTTCTTTTGCCACTGTTGACACTTTGTCATGTTGCTAAGTTACAGTAGCTTCTGGCTTCCACTTTAGAGAGTAGAAGTTATTTTTAAATGTATAATGAATACAGTACCAGGGACTCCCAAAGCTGTTCTGGAAGTGGTTGTAATACAGGGGGGATTGTGAATGCGGTCTGGAGGTCGACGCCGCAAAACACTGGTCTGATACAAAACCAATTCCTACTATTACATTACAATTACAAAGGTGTGCATATTATTTATTTTTTATAAAATGCCTTAAAAATAGCAAACAGCAATAATTAACTGCTGGATTGGATGGTGCCGGCCTGTGACTTGCAGAGTATAAGCTGAGCATGGTTGTTTTTCTGAGAATGTAGGAATGATCATGACTAGAAGTAAAAACTTCCAAATTAACCTCCCTGAAGAGAATATTCCCAGAATACATTATATTTCCTTACTGAAAACTTAGTTCTTTGTATTGCTAGTCAAAAGTTTTTATTCCTCATATCGCAACAGTGATTTCATTATTACCACTATGAAGATAACAAGCAGTAACACCCACTTCCCTAAGTAGGAGTTTTGAACTCGCTGCAAAATCACCCGGCGTGGTCCTTGCTATTCCTCCTTCTGAGGCACCAGAAGGGAAACTGAGTGGTATTACCTAGGGTTCAGTTTCTCTGGTGGCATTACAAAGGCTGAAGCTCTGAACTGAAAAATGGAATCAGCTTTCATACTGAAATTGGAAAATACGTACAGATTTTTATTGATATTCCAGTTGGTGAGAGGAAAACATCATTTTCCTGCTGGTTAGAAGTTGCACTCTACCATCTGTTGCTGGGCAATGTAAGCCCTTTGAAAGGGCTGGAGTTCAACTCCACTTGGCTTCAGGCGTAACCTGCCTCTCTAGTGGAGGAGAGGAGTCCAGGGGGTCAGATGGTGGGAGCATATGACTCAAAGCTGCTGGGAGACATTGGAGGATGGCCTCAGTCCAGGGAGATGAGCACAGGGTAGCTTAATGCGGAAAACTGCTAAGTAATGTGCTTTGGCAGCAAGTTGGCTGTCTAAGTGCCGTGAAATCGTACAGGGCAGTGAGAGGGGAAAGGATTCCCTGTGGCAGGGGATTGAAACCCAGAGAGAGATGCAGGAAACTAGTGAGTCTACAGAAAAAAAGATGGGATTTCATTGCCTTTAGTTGAGCTTCTGGTTTATATCAGTTAACAGCTGCCAGGTGCAGAGATTAACTCAACATACTACTTGGTAGAGTTAGGCAGTATTGGTAGATCCCAATGCAGTGGGAGGCGAGACCTTCACAGTATGTTCTCTAGTCTGAGTTCTTCTACCTGAAGTTATTCTTTCACCCAGTCTCTCCTCCTTTTCCTGTTGAAATGGGTCCTGGAGGAAGGGTTTGGGGTTTTTTTGAAGAGTTCATAGAGTTGTCTCAGCTCTGCTTCTGATGAAGTCCATACTTGTTCTATTCCTGCTAAAGATATGTCCACGGGGGTGTRGGGAATATTCTTGTCCATGCAAGGGAAATGCTCTTCTCTGCTCGTTGGGAAGCTGATGAAAGGCTGCCACTGTTTTTTTTTTTTTCTGGATACCTCAGTTTTCTCTCACTCTGAATTGTCTAAACTCTAGATTCTTATATGTAAGAGAAGAAAGTATGTGAAAGCTTGGAGACCCAGCTGGGGAGAAGCAGCAAGCCCCACGACACCTGTCTAAGGGAAAAAGCAGAATAGCTGTAAGGATGACACTAGAACTAAGTATTTCTTTTGCAGATGGTTACAGGTGTAGACTGATTCGCACATGGACTACCTGAGGCACTTCTCCCTTTGTGTCCCCAGGAGCCTGCTGGGATGTCTGGTTAATGCCTGCAGGCTGAGACAGAACCATCAGGCTCTGAAAAATGGATTTCAAGGGGATTTCACTCGTCGTCTCAGCATGGCACTCTTCAGGACAGCTAGCCCTCTGCAGAAATCATCATAATTGTGCCTAGGCTTCTCAAAGGAGGCTGTGCTGGGTTTCCAGCCTCCGCTGGGATCTGGGCTCCTTATGCAGTGACATGGCTTCAGAGATGTCCTTTCTTCTTAGAACAGATGAAGTCAACAGGGGGTCTGCAGAAACAGGCTTTTGAAAGAGAGTCAGTGAACATAATGGGGAGCAGGAAACTTTCCGTATGGTTTTAAACCTACCCCTCTGGAGTCTCAGATGATTACGCCTATGCTCAAACTTCATAGGTAAGCTTCTAAAACGCAGAGGGAGGGTCTGGTCAAGTCTCTGTCCTTCTCTGCTCRGCGCTATCAGGGGTATTACAAACAAAAATGAGAGTGGCAGATTGCAGCAGAGCTGAGATCCAGCTGCCAGAGCCAGGTCTGGCTTTTTTTTTTCTTTCCATATTGCAGAGAGAAATTCTTGCACCTCCTGCAGGACTGATCATGGAGTTTTGTTACACGTGAGCCACAGCTTCATATTCTCAGCGATTCAAGAGCAGACCCAGCTAAGAGCTCCTACCATCTGTCACTTGTCACCAGCACTGTCCCTCCAGGCAAAGCTGCGGTGGGGCAGTGCTGTGAAGTGGCTCCAGCAGCCAGCTGTAAAGCTGTGAGTGGGGAAGCAATGCAAAAGGATGATTATTCACTGGTTTTCACAATAAGGGAATTAGAGAGCATCTGAATCTCACAGCAGGTTAAAAACTCAGAAGAAGCATTATTTCCAGATAGTGCATAACTGAACTGTGGAGTTTGTTACCATGTGATTTGGTGGGGATAAAAAGTTTGGATGACTTCCAAAAGCCATTGGGAAAAATTACGGAAGGAAAATGCACTGACTGGTAAGCACAGGGATGCAGAAATTCCTGAGACTGGTAACTCCTCCCAGTTCTTCACTATGGAAGGATCACTTTAGACCTTTTCTCTACACACCTGCAGCTGATGACTGACAGGTACTGCGTTAGACCTCAAGTGCACATAAACCAGTATGACAACTCGCATGTTTCTTATGCTGGCTATAAAGCAAGAAGCTATGTGGATGGAGATGATTTTGGACTCCTTTTGATATTCAGTCTCAGGCCAAAAAAATGGCCAAGAAGGATGAAGAAAGAAGGGCAAGTATATGCATGTAGGATTTATTACCATAATTTGCTATGGAACAGTCTGGCAAACCATTTAACTCAGCATTCAGTTTGTAAAATAATATCTGTATGACCATGCAGTCTCTATATTGAAAGATTTCATAATTGAAGTAGTCAGATACAATGGTGAGGACAGCCACAAAGGCATTGCAATAGGCTGGTGACTGGCCACATAAGCAGGTGGGTAGCTGGTCCTGCTTATCCTATCAGACCAGCGCCACTGTCAGCACGGTTCACAGGCTTCTTCGAGCAGTAGCAGTTCATAGAGATGCTTGGCTTGTCACAGATCCAAAGTAAAATATATTAGCCTCAACCTAATGAAAGAGTTTAAGATAAACACATCATCTTCATCTTTGTTGTGAGCTAAGAGCATGCATATGAGCAGTTACTGCAGATCAACCAATGTGTGGTAACTCATTACACTGCAATAGCTTGATCATACTTCTGAGCCCTTGAGCTTCTCAGTTTACTGCAAGGATCTTCATTTACTGMCAAGCTCATACCTCCTCTTTGTTTTTCAGGGAGCAATTCCACTGGTGTTTTATGCTCTTCTCTCCTTTTACCTGCAATTCCTTTGACATTTGTCTGAAACACACCTCAACTCCCAGCATCAAGATACAGAAACTAGTAGATCTTGTTGTTCTTGACCTTTTTTGGAACCTCACAAGGAACAGCCCTGGAGCTGTTTCCTCTGAAGTACACTGACCCGTTTATATCTGTGACAGATGCCTGGGAGGTGCCAAGATGCAGGTTTCCCACCTTGGGAAGGAGCAAAGGTCTGTGCTCATTCAGCCCTATGGAGGGTTAATTAYTGTTTTGCTTAAAAAAGCATTTGGCTGCCCTTAGGTATAGGAATTTATTTAAGCCTTATCTGCATAATTATCATGTTTATTGCTCAACACAGCTGGATGGATATGAAGAGTGTGCAGTTTTTGATACACACTTTATGTCAGAACCATTACAAGGGAAAATGATCATCTCTTACAGCCCCTGCAAAGAGGCTGGCAGTAATAGTTTTCTGACTTTAAAAAACAAATCCTAGGACCAAATTTATTGGGCTTATTTACATATTTTTGATGCTAAAGCTCTTCCTTCCTTTATCGAAATGTGTCCTGTGGTGATGAACAGCCAGGATTTTGAAGGGTGATTGGTGACCCGAGGTGCTTGGCTTAATAGACTCAAATTGCAGAGACAAGGGAACTGCATCATGTGAAAGTCATTCACCTCTTTCAGGGACTTCTGCCAGGCACCCAAAATCACCATTTGTCTTCAGAAATCTTAGCCACTTCTAACATCATTGTTACTGAGTTATTTAACATAGGAATTCTGGAGTAGCCAGAAAAAGGTAGAGAATGGTTTAATCTATGATTTTTTTTTTTTTTTTTAAATCTTGCGAGATGACCGTTGCTCTATTTGAAAGCATAGTATGTTGTATCATCCTCTATAGGTAAACTTTTACAAGGCATTGGTGGGTATTTCTGTATTTGTAATAGGGTGCAAGCATCTAAATGATTCAACTTTGACTCATTCATTAGAGAGTGSTTACTATTTCAAATTCACTGCATGAGGCAGCATACTGCAGTCTGAGGGCTTCCTGGTCCAGCCTGCAGTCCGCAGAAGTCTTGCAAATACCTGCATCGCACAACCCTGGGGCAGCAGCTGGCTCACATGCTGGTGTGATTGCCAGCGATCTGGAATAACGCTTGAAAATTAATATGAGATGCACACAAGTGCAAGCAAGGGCAGGGCAGGGATCTCTGCTGTATCTTCTAGACACTAAAAACCTCTTTTTGTTCAAAGTGGCGGTGGGATGCTATATTGGAAAAATGAACATTTAGCATCATTCTGACAAAGCTGATATTATTACCAGATAACATCTGATCTCAGCAACTGGGTTATGTAGTGAGAATACAAAAGACCTAAAAAAGTAACACTTCTGTAACCGTCACCTTCATCAGTGATGTGAGAGCTATTTAATTTGAAACCCTGATTGTGTGCAGTAGGAGTAGGTACCAGTCAGTCTGTTGTCATTAGTTGGAGTGCTAGCTACTTCTATTTTCTGTTCGTTTGTTTGTTATACAAATGAACCTTTTAGTTGTGGTTGGCAAGATGAACATGGTGAAGTGACAGGATGGAACTTTTGCACAAAAGCCAAAATAGTTAGAGGGGAGGGAGGTGAACGCCCATCAGTTATGACTTCTCCTCTCCTTTGCTCCACTAATCTCTCCATGTTCCATAGATGATAAATTACCTATTGCTCCCTTTCATTGGGAGACATCTCTTCCCATGCTAACGTCCTGCCCCTACACAACTACCTTCTCTCTTTTGGTCTGATCAATATCTCTGGTCAGACAAATTGGTTTTGACTTGCTTGTTCTGAAGAAGAGTGTGTGTGTAACTTCCAGCTGTATGAGCTGGTCTTAAAAGTTACGTTATTTCCACCCACAAACATTACCTGGCTCTCAGTTACAGCTTTGTACCTATAAAATAGGTGGTGTCATTATGGCCTGATAAGCGTGGTAGAAAATACCCATCGGACTAAAAGGCTGTTTAGCAGGAGGTAGCTCCTGAAGCTCTTACATGTATATAAATTCCTTTGGCAGTGAAAAGACCTCCTGGGCCACAGCACAGAAACGTATTTGCCCTTTATCCCACAGGTTGTGAAATCTGGGAGAAGAATATAGAAAAGTATTTGATTATCATTATCTCTCCAGAATCTTTTCCAATGCAAAGCCACTTCAGAACTGAGCAGTTGTTTAATCTCCTTTCCCATTTCTGCTTTACAGTTCTGCAGATCAGCACAAAGTGTGAACAATTTGTCGGATGGGCCAGGGGATCGGTGTCAAAATCAGGAGTCTGAGCCTGGGTTGGGAACTCGGGACTGTCTCAAGCTGAAGGATACAGTACTCTCAAGTGAACTGAAAAGGTACGCATTTTAGTTGCTCCTGGCCACTGCCAAGTGACTTCTCTGGGTTTGCACATGGGGAGCAGAGCACGTTAGCCCTGCTGAGGGGTACCCTGTGGTCTCTGCAAAAGTGACAGATGAGAGTTCTCACTAGTAGCTTATATATTTGGCATCAGATTTTAACAAGGTCTGCAAATATACAACTAAGCCTATCATTCAAAGATTTTTCTGAATCTTTTTTTCATGAACTTTTTTCAATCTTTTTTTCAATTGTTACCCCAAATTCATTTGCTGTTATTCTGATTCCAAAGTCTTGGGATGATAAATAGGTGAAATGTTTTCATTACTCTTGGTCGACTGACCATGGTATGAAAAGTAATGTTGCATTGCCAATTAAGGGACTTTAGTCATCATTTAACAGAACTATTGTCCCAGCTCATCTTGTTAACTTACCATCACAGACCGAAGTTTTGAGGTGTTGATTAGCTTAGAGGGGTCTCCAGTTTATTAAAACACCTTCCTCTCTCTTCTGTGGCTACACTCTGTCACGTTTCCTCACCATGGAATAGACAAACCTTTCTACAGGTGATCAGCATAACATACGGCCTCAAACTGGGAAGCAGTGAGACTTGGCCATTTCCCTCGTTGAGTAGTACCTTACTCCAAATGAGGTCTCATTGGAGCAAAAGTAACCCCATGGAAAGAAGCAGAGGAGCTGCTCCTTAGATTGCTTTCTTTTCATTTCTTGATATGCAGCTCGCTGCAGGGTGAAATAAGTRTTGTCTTGTGAAGAGCAGCCAGTGGCTGAGGCTCTATCTTACAAGCCTTCCTTGTGAGGGATGGTTGTTGAGTGCCCTAGATGGGAGACTTTATGGAAGTGCCTCATTTGAACCTCTCATACTCTGGACCTTGATGCTAGGGACTGGAATTCCTTGTGAGAAGATGATGGGTCTGGGTKAAAGTAGGAAAAGTGTGTTTGGTTTGGTCAGAGTGAAAGAGAAATATGAAAGATGGGAAGAATGAAGACCATAAAAGTTTCATATAGACGATGAAGAGTCTGGTTTCTTGGGGACTAWTGAAGGATAAATTTCTGAGACGTTTAAGGCATGCTCCTCACTAACTACATTCACAAGTAGATCTTCCTTCTTCCCTTTAAAGCCTAGCACTACAATCCTCTGACAACTTGCATTACATTCAGCAGGACCATGTAGTATTATAACATTGCATGGTTTTTTTTTCCACTGTCTGGTACTAACAGGAGGTGACATTACATGAGTGAGCTAATATATCTAAAGTAGCTGTGATGGTGTGGGCTGTCACCTGAACTGAAGTCAAGAGGGTGAAAAAGACTAAAGCAAAGAAAAAAGTATCCTGTTTTTTGGAAAGTGCACTAATTTTGCAAGCGATAGGATTCAAAGTAGACGTTGCRGAATTATTAGCAGAGATTTCAGCAATTTTTCTTGGGGAGGGGGGAACTTATCACAATCTATTTTTGGATTTTCAGGGTTTATTATCTTAAAGTATTTGCCAATGGCTTATAGGGTATTCTTAAATATTCAGTTTACTTTCTATTTTTGGCAATTAGTCACTGAAGGCATACGTTATAATTTCTGCACCTTGGTCAGCTAAAAATGAACAATAAATAAACATGGGATTTGGGGTTATTTTTGCTAATTGCAGGCTTCCTCTTAAGGAAACACTCATCACCTGTGGTGGTTGAATCTAACAGAAAAAGGTCCTCAGGAAGAATTTGCTGATGTTGTTATCAAAAATRTCTTGAAATCTTGTGTTGATTCCAACAGCTTTTGGGGAGACAACAGCACTACGGGCTCTTTAGAGTAGCAATCTATTAAGTTCTGCTTTAGGAGCAATCTCTCCCTATGCCATTATTCACACAACTCCAGATGCAGCCAGCCCCGAGCAGTGGGGCCTCTCTCCGATGCCAGAGTTTTGTGCTCAGTCCCATTGATCTTAACTTGCACCTTTTTGTTGTGTCCTTGGTACGCAACAAATGTACCAAGAATAGCCCAGAGTCACCCCAGAATAGCCAAGAGTCCAGTTAGTGAAGATGCTTGTTTGATGTTTGGGTCCAGGCTGCGGGTCTGCTTGATTCAGAACAGAGAAATGAATTCAAATAGCCCCTTGGCTGAGCAGTGTGTTGGGTAAGTTACCTCCCTCTGCTGGATCAAGGAATATTTATTTGTATCAAGTAAATAAAAAATGCTGTTAGAAGATAGAGATGTATTTTTGGTGAGGTGGTGTGAATGTCATATCTCATTTGAGCGGAGTTCTGATCTGAAGCAGTT
The DNA here is from genome assembly GCA_035582835.1 of Phoebastria nigripes. Taxonomy (NCBI): domain Eukaryota; kingdom Metazoa; phylum Chordata; class Aves; order Procellariiformes; family Diomedeidae; genus Phoebastria; species Phoebastria nigripes. The sequence continues at coordinate 2,025,059 of JAYKAV010003155.1, read as the reverse complement.
TTTTAAATGTGGAAAACCAGCTTTTGGCCATTTTGGGGTGGTTGAATATGTCTGATTTGACCACAGACTCTGTACTAGACATGGGAAATATTTCTTACTTAAGGGCTTGTCTAAACTGATATATCTCCAGGAAATTTTGAATCAAAGTCTTTTAATAAAAAGCCCACTGTCCTTTCATATTAAAAATAAATTCCTTAGAACTTCCTTTATTCTGAATTCATATTGCTTTTTGAGTTTTACTGCACTCTACCAATGAGGCACTGTTATGTGGAGAACACCTCTAATCTGAGACATCTCCCTACATATTGGTTAGCATATTCCTGATAAAGAGCTTAAAGAAGAGCAACGAAATAGTTGTGAGTGCAAATAAATGTAATTACACAGAAAAATTAAGATTGTACAGTGTGGTATCTGTGTAAAGAATGACTAAGTGGTGGGAAACAGTGAAGAAGGTCTTAGAAGTACCTACAAAATATGAGCTTCAGGGAGGAAAGAATTATTTACAGGTAGAAAGTATAAGGGCGAGTAATGTAATGAAACAAAGGAAAACTTGGTTCAAGTATCAGCCAGACTTCTGACAGTGAGATGTAGTGTGTTATGATATGGTCTCCCTGGGCAAGTGGCAGTAGTTCAGTGTCTGACACGTTTAAAGCTAGACCAGACAAGACACTGAAAGATGAATAATAAGGAACAAACCCATAGTGGCAGGAAGATGGACTGGAAGACCCAAGTGGTTGCTAGCAGTCTCAAGATCCCATGCTATCACTCCACATAGGTGGAGCCCAGGAAAAGAGATGTTTTTCTGTATTCATGCAAAGTTAAGAGGTTTGACTATGCCATCTGTAGTAATCATGTCTTGGCTGAGATGAAAGGAAAGGTGAGGATTCCAGTAAGCTTGATTCTGTTATTATAGTATTTGAAAAACAGTTATTTTCCTTAAAAATATTTTTTAAATTCTGTCTCAAAAAAAGAAAGGTTAAAATGAAGGAGTTCTGCATATCTGCTTGCCTCTCAGGACTGAAAAAAATGGATAAGCTGTAAGAAAAAATTAAAAAACAAACTGCATTGTGTCTGATGGATAATGCAGCCAGCGCCTGGGGATGTGTCATCTGTCTGAAGCTCAACAGAATTTACATTTGTAAAGTAGCAACAACAACAAAAAAATGCTAAGCAATAATTGGATTCCCCACCAAATATCAGAAACTTTAAAAAATGTGAAACTTTTTTTAGGAAAGAAATTAGAGCTAAGCTAGAAAACTCCAGAAGTGTATGTTACATTCCTTAAACTTCAGGGTGAACACTCAGGTGCTTTTGTAAAGCAAATGCTTGATTTACCAGTAGACAAAAGAAATATCTAATACTTCCGTGGGTTTTTGAGTCGGTTATCTCTGTGCAGATGGTGCTGAGCATCATCTCATCAGAGCAGGAGTCTCACATCCCCAGCTCTGAGGTGGTACCTCGCAGCTGGCCTGAGCTCCRAGCTTAGAGGTCCAGAGTTGGGAGCAGCCAAGTGTGTTGGCTGTGGTATCTGAAATACTTCAGTGAGGAAATGGAGAACAACAAAGCGTAGTAGCCTGTCAGTCTTCTGGATGTCTGAATAAGTGATTTCTCAGGAGACTGCTAAGCAAAACCTTCAGCTTTTGTTTTTTTCCACCACCCACTCCTGAAATAGGACTTGTTTGGCAGTATGGCTTGTGACATATGAGAAACTTGAGTGACTTTTCCAAGGTCGCGTTGAGTTTACAGCGTGGACAGGGTATAAACCCTGACCTCGAATCCTTCTTGTGGTTGGACTCTGATCTAGTGGCTGGGAGTCTGCTGAACCTGGAGGTCAGTGGTAAATAGCTCTTAATGCCCAGAGAGTGGTGCAGTGTGTCTCACCTCGTAGCTGGAGCCCAGCCATTACAGGGAGCCCTGATCCTTCCTCCTGGGGCTGTTGCAGAGCTGCTGTTACCGTCGCGCTGTCCTGGTGTGGAGAGCTGCAGTATCTATTGCTCGGTGCCGTGGTCAGGCGCAGRCAGCGGCAGTGGCACTCGGTGCACTGAGGGATGGCTGTGTCCCTGCTGTGACCTACAGCCACCTCCTCTGCCCCTGCTCCCTGCGGCTCCTCTCCACTGCCCTGCTCTGAATCCCCTCGTGCCTCCTGGCCCCCTTCCCTGCCCTCTTTAACCCTCCCTGTCACCTAGTAATATCTATAGAAGGTATTAAAATTCCCCTTGAAGAGCTTTATGCTTCCTCTCCCTGCCAGCCGACAGCAGGTCTCAGCAACTGTGGTCCCCAGTGGGTCAGTCCTGCCTTCAGGATTGTTAAAATGGACCAGGATATGCTTTTCCCACCCAGGACAGAGGGGAGTTCATGTTGTCTCACTTGAAGGGAGCATCTCCAGCTCCGTTCAAGGTAGGCAAGGACCGAGAGAGGTTTGATGGAGCTCAGATTTAAAGTCAGGAGCTTGCTGGTCCCAGCCTGCTTGTACACCAGTTAGAGAAAGCTGCCACTCTCATGGCTGATGCATAATTTCAGTCAAGGACATTTGAATCAGTGTAGTATTTCATTGAATGTAAATGCTCTGACTTAACCTTATTTTAACTTTTGCATGACTGTAGAAGGCTGTTGGTTTGAAGAGATCCCAGCGGGGTGTTAAAACTGTCCATGTGGGAGAGTTCATTTTAGAAATATAAACTGTGCAGACAGTTTGCTAGGAAACTATGTAAATTATTTAACAATAAACAGTACCTGTGATTTTAGGAGAGCGCCACAGATTGATAAGCTGACTTTGGAAAGGTCAGCAGCCGTGACTTAATTGCTCAAGGGCCCCCACTAATGATCTCCCCTGCACGCCCCGTGCTGCGGTACGCGCGCTGGCAGGGAGCATCCCTGCGTGAGCGGGGCTGCTGAGCGGCAGGAGCAGCATCTTTCGGGGGCAGACGTGCCAGTGCTGTTAGAACAAGCGATGCCAGGTTCAGTTTTCAAATCTGGTCACCCAACAGCCCTCAAGTTGTCATCTGAATCTAAAAAACCCTCAAACAGCTCTTGTGCAGGTCCTGTGGAGCACAAGTCCAGGCTGTAAAGAAAACTCATTTGGAAACTCTCTTTGCCTTTTCTTTTTCCCCTCCTATTTTACCTTTCCCCCTGGTATTCCCTGGCTGATGATATCATCCTGATTTAGTCCCAGAGTAGTCATTTCGCACCTGCTCTTGCCTCACTGGCCTTTTGTTATGTTTTGACTAACAATGTCAATTATGGACACAATTATTTGCATCACTGAAGAGGCTTGCATGGCCCTCTAAATCTCCTGTGTGTACAATTCTTTTAATTAAATTTGCATCTTAGTTGCACGTTTCCCAGGGCCCTGGATGGTGGCACTAGTTTGAGAGTGATGGAGCTCCATTTTTCCAGAATTGTGAAGGGTTTTCTGCAAACAGGTACAACTCTCTCCATGTTAAGCTATCAATTCTGTGAGATGATCATTAGGAAGTGATAGGCTCTTTTGGAGGCTGTACAACTTAGTAATTTTGGAAGTCGTGACTCGGCTGTTTCCATATTGCTGACTTGCAAATTTGGGTTTTGCTGAGTGGTGAGTTTTGATTTTGCCAGGTTGTGACCTGCAAAATTAGAGAGTTGTGTGGCCACAACTTGCTGGGAGCTGGAGATATCTGAGGTGCTTGGGGTTCTGAGAGACAGTGGTAAAGTTTTTCTGTTGAAGCTCTTAAACTTGTTTCTCAAACAGGCCTCAGCTTAATTGTTATGTTAACAAAAAATACGTGGAACCACATATTCTTTCTTCTAAGTAGGTGAGTAACTGTCCTAACCCTTCTAAGGACAGTAGCTCTCCCTGGAGATCTCTGTCCTTGTCTGCTAATGAGAAGGGAAATACCTGCATGATTTCAAGAGATGCTGGATTGGGCTTCATAGGAATCTTCTATRTTTTATATACTTTTAGCCTGACCTGTTCTTTTGTAAGTAGCAACCTAAATTCAGACCACTTACCATTCACACTGAATGGTAATGCTCAGGCCTTCTGACAAGCCATAGATACTGCAAACAGATCTTTAACATTGCTCCAGAGTTTCCCTTGAAAAGATCCATTTTAAGAGCACAGGTGAACAGGGAGCATCCAGGGCTAAAAAGCACTGAAGTGCGCAAATGGTCCTGATGTCAGCCAAATGAACTGGATCATCCAATTATTTTCAATTACAATTCCAATCCTTTCCTCGATGTTTTCCTATGCTGATATCTATGTTGGTAATGTAGCCAACTCTGGCTTTACGATCCCCCTTGTTGCAACGTGCTGTGCTTAATTACTTTCCCTCTGTAACAAACAGACATTCTGAACAATTAGACAATAATATGGAAGCAGGAAAGGAAAATAGYTCAAGATACTTTCATTTTAATTATGCTGATAGTGCACCCCATGGTTTTGAATCAATGCTGGAATAATGTTCTTTTGATAGTCTTCAATAACTTTAAACGAGATCTAATAAATTTGTATTTTTATGTGAAGTTTAGACGGAAAAATCCCTTGTTGTTGATTTTATTTTCAATTGAAAATCACAACTCCTATGATTTGTACACTTGTGTTCTAATTGGGTGTCCACCCCCACTGAAGGAATCACTTAAACATCTTAATTACTATACCGGAAGGGATTACACTTTGAGCACATGTTTAGTACTTTCCTGAGTTGCTGCCCTGTTGCAAAAACAGCCCTCTTGCATTTTAAAAATTGGTGAAATATGAAGAATTATATTTAGGGCTTTTTTTCCTATATACAATCACAAATTTCTATGCATAATATTTTTTAAAGCTAATAAGCTGACAGTAAGCAGAGTAGACTCTTTGCAAGTAGAAGGAAGACTGGTGTCATAAAATGAATGCCCAGCTGCTTTGTCCTTTAAAATTAAATGAAGCTAATTTTGGAAGGGCTGCTACTGAGCCACACTGACACTAACACACAACTTTGCTGTATTGTGCTACACAGCCACAGGTGCATATTTAGCTCCTTAAATCTTCTTCACCAATGTCACAATAATAAAACAAGCAGGACTAAACCAGCCAGTTTTCCGAGATGATATGGGAAGCAAACAGATTAATTCCTTTATTAACACAATTTACATGGAATTACCATAATTTTGAAACTATGACTTTTGACAGCTCTCCTGTTATAAAAAAGCAACTAAGGCACATGGAAAGCCTCTGTGAGCTGCTCCTGTAATCTTAAAATAAATAAATAAATAAATGAAGCAAGCAAAATGTAAATAGGGCATTTTAAAGCTCAGAGGATAAGAAATCTGTTTCCATCGTTGCAAAATGTTTAGGGTATTTAAGGAGATACCTGAGTGTGCCATGCTTAGTTTCTAATGAGCTCAGTAAGGGTCATGCTGGGATACTGTGAAACGAAGGTTCATTTCACACATCTTAAACTCCCAGTCTTTGCAGGGAATGTCTGGAAGTCTCTGGTGTTTGACTGTCCAAAGTCAGCTTTGTAAGATTCAGCACCTCTTGTCTCTGTGTGTATAACTGAGGGCAGAAACTGTCTTCAGAAGCCTTAGTTTGTGATGAGCAATCTCAGGAATATTTGGTTTGGTAAGGGTTTTGTACTGGTAAATCTGGTTCTCAAAGCTCCAATTTAAATTTGCACAGCAGTGTAGAAAAGAAAGGTCTGAATAAGCTCCCAGTGCCTACGGGATGGCAATATGGTTGGCCAGGTTTGTGCTCACACACAGCATCCCCACCAAGCCTTTTGTGTGTTACGCAGGTGTGATCGTGGTCCATGTGAGCAACATATCAGTTTGCCTAAGGAGCCAGAAAAATGACTTTCAGTGCATTCAAATTATTACAAAATGGGTATAACTTTAAAAGAAAAAGAAAAATTTCTTTGCTCATTGGGTGATTAGTACTTTGAAATTCCTGTCCTTAGCTGTGTTTCTTTATAAAGTCTGGCCTGTGATGCCTATTAAAGTAAGACAGTTCTCTGGTTACTGTTTTAGACTGCACAAGTATTTACAATTTATTTGGAAAAAGAGTTTCAGCAGAGGATTTATAAATGGACAGCCAATTTTAKAGTGTGTGTATAAGCATGTGCAGGATGCACGCTCAATTTGAGATTTTTACAAAGCAAGTGAATGATACGTACCAGCCTTTGAAAAGGGGACTCACGCGAGCATGTGACTTTGGCTATCAAATAAAGAAGGCTCCAAAGTTATTACTCACTACTGAAAATCTTGGCTATGCACACTGAAGCACTCASTGCGCTAGATCAGGCTAAACCAAGATGATTATTCTTATTGCTGCTCAACATTGTGGTTTGACCTGACTTCTCTAAAATTGAGTGTAACAACACTACTGCTTAGATGGATATAGCTTGTCAAATGGTTTTACAAACATTGATATATTATGCTAACCTTTGTATCACTTGGTATACAGCTGAACATAGATCCCAGATATTCAGGCGGTAGCGTTCCTGCTGTCATCTCTAGACTGACTTCTCAATAATTCACTTTGCCCATAGGGTCCCTTGAGCAAAAGTTTTGGAAGAAAAACCAGAGATCTGCTTGATTTACAGTGATCAGATAGACAAGTGCCTCTACTTTCCAGACTGAAAGCTGTTTTCTGCTAAGCAGCAGATATAGCTGTCAGTGGGGAAAATTACTTGATATCGCCTGAGTTTCTCAACCACAGCATAAGTGAAGTGCTTCCTGTAATATGGAACATTTATGGATAATATTTGTAGAGTAATTGCCATGCAATCACTGCTCCACTGCCAAAGATTTCAGTCAGTTGTTATGAATCTTGCAGTAAAAATCCTATTGGGGACAGTGCGATGAAAACATCACAAGCGTTTGGGAAAATGATGTGAGGTCAGTTGGTTTGATTTGACTCGATGCGGGTATTCAATATGCTGCACTGCCTGGTATTGAGTGCGTTTTCATTTCAAATTTGAAAACTGGGAAGCCTCTCAGATGAAAAATTAGTGGGAAGCTGGAATTCAATTACTGATATTCACAATATCTAGAAAGAAACAAGAACCTGTTGTCCTTTGGGTGACTCCATGTGTTGTGCTCTTTCGAAAAAGGAACAAGAAATCCAGGTCCAAAATAATGGTCATTTTTTTCTTGCTGCATAGCGTATTTTTGATAAGCATTCTTATCCTTTTCTTGAAAGATGCAGCCTTTTCTTTTCATTTGGGGAAATTAGGTACCTGATGGCAAATCCAACTGAACTTTTCTTCGAATTTTTCATCTAACAGTAGAAAAATCTTATATCTAATCTAAATCCAATGTCTAATATCTTTGATTTTTCTTATCTAATATTGAACAGTGGCCGATTGTATTTAATTTTAGTTCTGAGATTTCATTGCTTTCTTCTGCCTAATGATAAATATTTACTCTTTGCTATGGAAGATCAGTGATCCTTCCCTGTGGGATACCCCTTCATCATAATTTCTAGCATGTCTAATCTAACTTTTTTGACAACTTCCACTTGAAAGCAGTGAGAAAAGGAATCTATTGTCAGCTTCTTTTATGACTTTTAGAAAGTTGAGCCGGGGTGTGGTTTCCCTGCTGTTCTGCAAGCTGTGCACTTTCCCGAGTCTCTTGTGCTGAGTCACCAAAAGCGGGATCTCATCATGTAGCTTTTGCTGTCTACACTACCGAGCTCCACGGTAGTCAGTGTTTTACTCCCTAAACTGAGCTGTCAGAGTAGCGAGCTGATTGTTTCTCATTAAGGTTCTACAAAATGCTCAGCTGTGTTTGGAGGAATTTGCTGTAAGGTGGCTGCAACTTCCCATGACCTTTAATTTAATTTATTTGTTTTTCTTCTACCAAAGTTCTCAAAGTCAGCAAAAGAAATATTCTTACTGGGCTGATTAACCCAAGGAAGTGTCTCACTTAAACAAGGGTGTAAGTTAGGTGAGGGACTACTTCAGCAGAAGGAATTCAGCGCAGATAAAGCAGCCGTGTGGCTAAAGGCTGGCTGGTGTGAAATGGATTTTAATGGAAATGAGCATTTTGGTCCAGTTTCTATGGCAAGGCTTTGCCACATGAGCACATTCAGTGTCTCCCCCTGAGCTCTGCACAGAGCAGCCAAGGCTTAAGTGGTCAAGTGGTTTTATCTTGTGCTTGACAAATTTCCAGGGGCTCCCTTCTCAAAGAGAGCCATTGGAGGGTCTTGTTCCCCCATGACCTGGAAATATTCTTACTGCTAATATTTTCTTCATAAATGTTGTTTCTGAAGCCTTATAATCTAGTGTCCAACCTAGCCCAGGAATTAGAAAGATCAATTTTCGTATTTGTGGTGATAGCTCTTGTTGTAAGCTGGTGGTGTTCCCGTAACCTTGGTAGAATTGCAGTGGGGATTTGTGCATTGTATTTGGGGGGACTGCTTGATTCTTCCCTTCATTGGTCTGCTTTTCTTATAAATATTTGCCACACTCCAGCAGTGTTATATTTGCTCTTTCTGCAGAACTCTAACTTCTGTTCTGAAGTTTCTGTGTTTTATGCTCCACTGAGGTAAGGAATGGATTTTCTCTTGTTGTATAGCAGGGATCTATACAAATATCCTCTCRCTGGCACTTGGAGGAATCTAATAGCTTAAGCACTTCATTAGCAGAGTACCACAGTTGCTGCTGTTTCCTGTTGGCAGAAGGTGAGCTAGAGTAAATATTTAGCATTTGTTTCACCCTTTGCTTTTGGTGCATCCACAGAAACAAGCCCATATTCAGCCTTTTCCAGTGTTGTGCTAGAAAGGTTGGCATTTTTATTTAAAACAGGAATTCACTTTTGCATTCAGTGGTTGCAGAATTCAGTGAGATAAAGTGTGTAACAAGAACTTGTAGAAATCAATTCTGTGGTTGAAGAAGAATCGATGACCCTAAACAGAACTAAAAACAAGAGTAGCGCTCTTTGAAGTGTTTGCACTGTCACTCTAGAGTAGCTATGAATACAGGGCAAGTTGGATACTGTTTGCTCATACCACCACACGATCTTGAGAGTAGCTGTCTTTCATATACGTGCAAGGATTTCTGTAGTTTTAGGTAAAATCAAAGGTTTTGTAGCTAAGTTGGCAAAAATGATCTAGAAAAATATAATATCCAGTAGCTGATTAGCTCTGGAGCATATGATACTAGAGTCAAGATGTGAGATCTTTTGGAAACAAATTAGCTTAAATTTTATTGAAAATTATTGATTTTCATGGTCAGAGGTTAACGAGGTTTGTCTTTCATTTAGCTTCCCAGCTCTTGGGAGAATAATGAAATTGCCTGAAGATACAGACCATTCAATTAAAATCAACAGATGAGTCAAACATATATTAGAGTTGATTTTTGGGACTCTATCAATTTTTTGTGTATTTTAGTATCTTGGGCTTTTGAAGAAGTATGTGAGGGGATGGTTTTTGAAACATATGACATCTATCAGTTTGCTTTCTATATATATGAGCCTCTGATGCCTTACTGATAGGAATGCACCCTGAAGACAAAATTATGTGCACTAGGCTGACAGATCAGGATTGATTAGATAAGTGTGCTGGGGAGAGGAGGTGCATATTAGAAGAGAATAGGGCAGAGAGGAAGTACCAGAAGATGGCAGGATTTTTTTTGTATTTAAAAACCTCATTAACAGTTTCTCTAGTACAGTAGATACAGCTAAAACATGCCTTCGTGTTTAATTTCTGATATTGTGTGAATACATACAAAAAACCAGGGGTGCCTTGAGCAGCAGGGTGTCTGAGGGATGCAACGCTGATGCCTGCCTCTTCTCTCTGCTGAGCTTCTGCATCTTGTTCCAGTAGCAAGATGCCTATTTTCCACAAAATTTGAAGGAACTTAATACCGATGAGATTCCTGCACCTCTGCCAAATTTGGGGAAAGCTGGCCAAAAGGCTCAAAGAAAGAAAGAAGATGTGAAAGAAGATGATAGTTTTCTGTAGGGGAGGACTGAAAAGTCTTTTTTTTTGGTCTTTTTTTTTTTTTTTCTTCTTCTTCTCCCCCCTAAGTTGAACGTAGCGATTTAACTTTTAAAATGTTCTGTCACTTTGCTATGAGCTGTGTTGCTCCAGCAGAAACAGCTCATGTAAGAGCAGCTCCAGGGGCTGGAGGCCACCAGAGCACCGCGTGCCTGTGCCATGCACCTTCTCAGCACCAGATAATGTCATTTATGTATGGCGAGGGAACTACCTAAGCTTTCAGCTGGTACTGCACTCCCCTCGGGCTCCCAAATACTAAGGGAATCCCTGGCTGCCTCTATGTGGCAGCTGCGTTTCACTGCCTGCTCTCTCAGCTATACCAAGTGTCAGAGATGCTGGTGGGACTCCAGGGGAAACCCAAGGGCTCAGCATGGCGTATCATGCCTTACAGCTATTTCTGCTCAGGGGAGCTGCTTTACGCAGACCCAGAAGTAACTTCTATCCAAAGAGCTTCACATACTGTTCTCTTATCCTGGCATAAATTGAGAGGGAGTCTGCTGAAAATTGTGGAGCTGCTGCCTCCATAAAGGAGAAATAGCTGAAAGTAAAACCTGACTTTCTCCTCCCTTTATTTTTTCTGTCTGTGTAGCCTCCACACCATTTCAGGACAAAATGAGGAGAAAATGAAGAACATAAGCAAATGCCTTTTGGCATACTTTTGCCCTGTCAATATCATTCATTTCTCAAAGAAGGGGAAGCATGCAGTTCAGATGCCCTTCTTGTCTATTCCAGTTGTATTAGACAAGGGACTCCAGCCAACCCAAGCAGTTAGCATGTCCTTGTCAAGTATCAAAGCCACAGGCTTTGTTAGATGTTCTCTTCAGTACAAGAAGAAATGCACTGGGGCTCTAAGTTTGCAGTGGTCTGTGTACAAGGATGTCCTGTCTGCGTGGAGTTCATAGCAACACTGAGGATTAAGTTATCATGATGGCTGCAGGAAGACAAATACATTGCTGAACGATTGCAGCAATGTTTTGCTGCTTGTTCTTAGTCAAAGAGAAATAAATCTATCTCGGGACCTGGCGCCAAAGCACATGGGAAAGGCTGAGATTCTCAATGCCGTCTTCACCTTGGTCTTTGCTCTTAAAATTTACTCTCAGGAATCCCAGACCCCTGAGACCAGTGGGAAAGTCTGGAGCAAGGAAGACTTACCCTTGCCGGAGGAGGATGAGGTTAGGGTACATTTAAAGAAATGGTGATTGGGACTAGTCAGTATGGATTTACAAAGGAGAAATCACATCTGGTCAACCTGATAGCCGCCTACGATGTAATGACGAGCTCAGTGGATGTTGTTTATCTAGACATTAACAAGACTTTCAACACTCTCTCCCCTGACATCCTAATTGACAAACTGATGAAGCGTGAACAGTGAGGTGGATGGAAAACTGGCTGAACTGCCCAGCTCAAATGGTTGTGATCATCAGCACGAAGTCCAGCTGGAGGCCAGTTGCTAGCTATGCACCCCAGGGGCAGACACTGGGGCCAGAGCTGTTTTAACATCTTCATTACTGATCTCGATGATGGGACAGAGTGCACCCTCAGCAAGTTTATAGGAGTGGTTGATAGGTGTGTGTATCTGTATAAAATACCACTTTCTGCTAGATTTCTCTTGCTTATTTCTTTCTAATGTTTTGAATGTGCAGAAGGTAATTTTCTACCCTAACCGTGCCTGACTCCCTTCTGCCAAACCACTGTGGCACATAATTGTTCTCCTCTTGTGTATGAACTGAGGTCTCTCAAAAAGAATTGATTTGATAAGTAGTTGAGAAAAAAGGAACTGGGGAAATTTAACCTTAGTAGGTTAAATTGGTTACTATATGGTGGTTATTCACAGGAGTGGAGCAGAGCTACTGACCAAAAGGTGCTTAAAAGTGGGTGCCAATAAAATCTCAGCAGTTGCTCAATGCCCCACTAGCATTCAGGCTGGATGAAATGCAGAACGACATACTCCTGGGTGAATTTATAAAGGCAAATATTTTGACAAAGAAATTTAATGAGAGCCTATGGGGCTTAGTAATTAAGGTTTGTGGTGGTTTGAAGGGATCATTGAATATGTTGATCCCTAAGGAATTCTGTCTCTCTCTCACTCCTTTTTTTTTTTTTCTTTTTTTCCTCTTCTTATGCCTCCTCCTTGCATAGTGGGGCCAAACCACTCTGCAAGTTTGGTTTAACGAATCCCAGAGCTCTGCTGTTCCAAATGACAAAGGCAGGTGGAGAGGGCTTGATGTCACCATGGCRCATGCCCAAGGTGGGACCTCCACCCCGTGCATACCATGAGTGAGCAGCATCAGGCGGAGTAAATGGTCAGGTGGTGACTATATTCCGTAGCTGTTCCAGGCAATGATCTGAGAGTTTGCATGGAGGTCTGGGCACTGTGCTTGATATTGCTCGATCAGAAGCCCTATTCAGCCCAGCCAAGTGGTTCTGAGGGGCCAGCTCAGACAACTGATGTTTCTGCAGCATTTTTGACCTTTTGCACAAAAGGGTAGTGAAGGTGCCAAATGACTGCAACCTGGTTTTTGTTCTCTCTGTGGGCAGAGGCAGCAAAGAGGATTGTTTCCTCTGAAATCAAGCTGATATATTCACAAAAGGCTGCAGGAAAATCTAAAAAATGGCACAAGATCTTTAGGACTTCCATCACTGTGGGGTACCAGAAGGTGTCAGATAACCAACAAGGAAACTCTTAGTCCAAATCAGACTGGAGTGGCTGGTGTTTTGCCTTCTTCTTTTCAGGCTGACATGAAATTGGGCCAAATTTGTGTTTGTCATAAGGTCTCTAAATCTTATAGTCATGAAGGAAATCTTTGGATCATGGGATAAACCAGGGTCACATCAGGGATGATGGCTCTTCTCAGTACTGTGTAACTGCCTACTAATAGCAGGTCGTCGAGCAATGCTGCTGCCTGTGAAATGGAGGACCTTTATGAAAACCTGCATCTGTTGCAAATTATTTTTTAGAAGTTGTGTCTCTTTTAGTACACATGATTCCTGTCAACTGCTTCTTATTATGGGGTGGGAGCTTTTTTATTTAAAGCAAAATATTTGGTATTTTTCAGGTTGAAATCTTCCCAGGTTCAAAGTAGGACATGTCCTTCATCCTCGAGAGGTACCCAGAATGACTTGGAAACCAGGCAGTAGGCAAAGATGGACAGGGTGTTTAGCCACATGTGTGAAATCAATGTGAGACCAGGCAAAAACAGCACCAGAAGTCAGGCAGAGTGTGGAGGACCTGGCTGGAGCCTCATCGTTACTGACAGCAAAGGCGTTCTGCCCTTCGCACCCTGTCCCACGAGGATGTTCATGAAACTGTCATGCTGTTGCGAGAGTTGATAATCTTCATATAACTTGAAAGATTTGATAACATTTGCCAAGGAAATTATTATTTTGAGGGTTTTCCCGTTTATGTTCAGCTTCAGCAGCTCTGGCATGGTCCAAAAGATGTATTTCCATAGATGTCCTGTACAGACACCCTCTGACCCCTGACTAATCATGGGCTACAAGGAAACTAAATCTAATCAGTCTCTCAGAAGCACCAAAAGCTGAGGCTGTTTTTCAATCTGATTTCATTCCTAGGGTGTCCACAGCAGCAGAACATTGTAGAAAAATCAGCATTCATGCTCTAGCCTTCAACAGTTACCCTGTATGAATATCATGAATGCTATTTCATCATCATGAAGATTAACCAAACGAAATAGAAAGGTCAAATACTAAAAAACAATTAAATGAGCATTTCCATCTACTGAAAAAATCAATCAAGAATGAAATTTGGTTTTCCACTTCCAGTAACCTCAAACATATTTGAATGTATATTTCTGAAGAGCTGAAAAGACAAACTGCTCCTGTCCCACCCCTCCAATAAAACACGCTTTGGGAGCAATGGAGAAGTGATGGTTTTATTTCAGAGGTTCCAAGCACCAGCACCTTCTGCTCAATTCAGAACAGGCTTCTTTGATGGCTTTGAACTGCAGACAGCTAACAGGTTTCTTCTGTTTCTACATTCCACGTTTTGCTGACACATTTTGAGGTTTCTCTCATTCTGTGACATTGGCCATACCTGGGGGGGAAGGGTCCATGTGGCCCCAGGTCCTCTCCCCAGCAGCGAAGGGAATAACAAGAATGGATGTTTAGGAGAGGAATATAGGCAGCAGGGCGTGTATAGAGCAGTCCTCCTCCTCCCATCATCTGCTGCCTAGGACCCAAGCTTTGGTGCTTTTAGATCATTGTGTTTATTGGTCCTGCTAGACCTCTCCTCCGTAATGGCACATGAGCCCCTTTGGAAACCATTTGTCCTCTTTTGCCTCACCCAGGTGCGTTAATGACACCTTATGGTTTTTTCTTTAAACTTTTCCTAACGATTCTGGATATTTTTCTAGTCATTTGGATTACTGTTGAGGATTGATCTGATTTTCACTGCGAACTAACCAAAGGCTCCAGCATCCATGCACTGAATGGCAATAGCTACTGTAGAACCTATTGATTTGCATGTATAGATATTTTTCCCAGCATGCAATGCTTTCTTTAGCAAAACTGGATTTCATCTACCATTTTATCATCCAATTGCTTCGTACTGCAAGTTCCTTATGCAATAGTTCATGGTCCACTTTAGATTTGATTATCCTGAATGATTTTGTATCACCTGCAAACTTTGTCTTTTCACTATTCATCTCTTTTTCCGGATCATTTATGAATAGAAGTGTACATTTTCTAGTCCTTAATGATCCATCTTCAGAAACATTGATTTCTGCCACTGAAATTTGCCTTTTGAAAAAGCATTACAAAATTCAATAAGAATTGCCAACTTTCACAGAATGCTTTTTGGGCTGTTTCACGAAATACGTATTTTCAGTAGCAAAAATCATCAAATACCACCACTTCTGAGCAACTGCACTATAATTTTTTTTGATAGAGAAGGGCTGTACGTGTGGAAAAGGTGATATTGAATGAGTTTAGTGGTGAATAAAAATGACTACATAAAAGTATAGAGATATCTTCTTTTTTTTTTTTTTTTTTTAAAACTTCCCCCTGCCGGTGGTAGGAAAACAGCCAAAAATTTAGAACCACAAAACTCTCCACCTGTATGTTTATTTTCTTTAGGTTTGAGGGATTTTTTTACATTCACTTTGACAGACTTATGCTCTCTCTCAAAGAAGTGAAACTTCTGTCCCTAACCTTAGCAGAAACAAGCAATCTGGTTTTACTGGGCTTTTCAGCTTTGCTAGAACATGCATAGTTTTGAGCACAAGGTACAAAATTTCTGGCCAAAATAGTTATTTAATTAGGGATAAAATTGTTTGGAGTTTCTTTTCCTGCACCTGAGCCCATTGCTTCCGGGGAAGATGTGGTCATTCACTTTCTTTCTTGGTGTGCACCAAGACTCAGACTTCTTTTCTGGTGTCCAGGGACAAGAGACTATAGATATATAGAGAGTCTCAAAGCCACCAAATCAGGGCTTAAGGCCCAAACTCCTCAGTACTTACATATGTTTCCTACTAGATGTAGTCACCCTGAATTGTAATTTACCTTTATCATGGACAGCAAAAGAGGAAAACCAGGGCTAAAGAGGCTTGTGGAACAGTCCTGAAAATCAGCATGGAGTTATCCAGATATCTGCAAAATAACAAGTGTCCTGGGGATCCTCTTCTTGTGCTCCCTCTGTTAACTTCTGTTTCTGTACCCCTGTTCCAACCAAGACTTCGTTTTGGCAAAACGCGTGTTCTTCTTTGTGCCTGAGAATCACAAATTTTTTTTTTTTTTTTTTTTTTAACTGTTGCCACAGACCTTTGCTGATATACTATACATCGGCTTCCTCCTTCGATACTCCTGTAAAGAAAATCTGAGTTCTGGTGTCATTCAGCCAGCAATTGGGTGATGATCACAGTTAATGCCATCTCTCTTTCAAGTGCGTCAAGGTCACTTGTCTGGAGCGCACCGTAATAAAACCTACTTTGACAAGATTAAACCATATTCAGTCCCTATTATAAAACAGCACAGTTCGATACAGACACAGTCTGTTCTGACAAGGCACCCAAGTCTTGAATTTATTTTTATAATATACAGAATTAGTTCAAAGGACTGAAAATATAAAAGTGATATGTCAGCATTCCCGGGCCACTCAACAATCCACTACTGTGGTTTAAAATAGCTTATTTAAGTCTTCATTTCGCTGTTACTCAAATAGATGAGCAACATTAGCTATTATGTAAGCGTTACTGCCTAAATAATCCAAACAAAGCAGTAACTAGGCACAAACAATAACTTCACCTTTCCTGAAGATAATTATTTTGGTGCATGTCAGGTATTCAAAAATACCATGATTTTAGAATAGCAGATAGTTGCATGGTGACTATGAAACATGAATGCTTTTATAACGTGCGTAATACAAAAGAGTATAACAGTTAACGATCGAGTTATAGCTGCCTCACTGAGGTCAGTTGCAGTTTTTGCACTGACAGCCGTGAAGCTGGAATTTGACCCTGCAAGTTTAACGTGGTAGCCATGTTTTGTCATTAACACCTTGGCTCCCTCAGCTGAGAATGAATCAATTCTGCTTTAGCGCTTTCAAAACCTCTGAACAGTTTTCACTGGAGTCGTAGTCCCGGGGAAGCAAGCTTCAAACTGAATCGGATTACCTTACGCATGCGAGTCCATCCACCAGAACAGTAATTCCACTGTGGTGATTCTGCCTTGCCTCTAATCCTGTTTTCTGTGCTGTAACTCAGCTAACTTTTTTGCAGTTATTTCTGATTTAATTTGCTATGCTTATTGCATCTTGTTCCTCTCTCCTGAGTGTGGGCAGAGCTATTGTTTCTTATGGGAGACTCAGCAGTGGGAGCCAGAGAAATAGGATTCTTGTTTTCTATTTAGAAACTCACAAAATACCTCCCGTGCTGCTTTGCTGGTTCAGCTGCAGAGCTCTCTGGTAACACCCAGCTCCGGTGCAAGACCAAAGAAGTCCAAGCGCTTCCCAAAAGAAGTGTCAGGGATGGTGACACTGCCATCGGACTTTGATAAGGCCCATTTGAAAAAGGCTTAGCGCTCATGTTGCTACAGCAAATGACATCCGTGCATGTGTGCCAGCCTAATGTGACATGTCTTTGGCTTTAAGACAAGGATATCAGCGCCATCTAGTTAGCTAGGGAGTTTGGTGCAAAATCGTTTTAAGCAAAGGTGACACTTCTGGCATTAGTTGTGACAGCTGACCTTTCTTTACATCATTGCACTTCTAATGGATCTCTTAACATAAGCGGCACTGACACATGACAGAAGTCCTTAGGCGTTCAGACGCTCTGCACAAGTCCATTAGATGTTACAGTCTACTGTCAGCTACAGTCAAATCCTGCAGCTGCTGCTGGGGAAACAGGGCATTTCTGTAGGTGATGGCAAGAATATGTCACCAAACTAGTAGTCTGCACGGTCGGTGTGGCTGGCAACTCTGTCAAGTGCTCTCAGCCGAAGAAATCTGCCTTTCTGGATTGGAAGGGACAACCGTGTGAGAGAGCAGCTGAGGCGGAGATGGAGGTATTCTTTTCTGTGTGTCTTGGAGATACAGTTAACTCTTCTGGTTATGCTGTGTTATGCTTTTCAGAAAGCCCCAGTACAGACACTGGTCTGAAAGGTTATGGTGTAGGGCTTGAATTCCTATAGCTCAGCAAGCATATGGCAGGTGTGTGGCTGAATGAATGCTAATGCATAGGGAGTATGCTTAGAGGATTGGCTTGGGGCATGATGTTGCTTTGTGCTCCCTCCGGAGCCCACCTCTAGCATTATTTGTGTGTATGAAAGTTAAATGTGTTCCGCTGGTGAAGTTTTGCTGTATTTCACCTCTTTTACCCCACTGCACTGGTGCAAATCTTGACTGTGAAATTCTCCCTTCTTGCAAAAGGACCTCCTGGGTCTTACTTCTTTAGCTTCTCTGTGAAGTTAATTTGGAAGGCCTCTCCTCTTGCCTTTAGAGGTCCTCCTTCAGCATTTCCTGCTGATGTGGTGCCCAGCAGGATGCACTGATTAGACGGTGGCTCATTAGTCATGGGGAATATCTCTTCAGTATTGCTTGAAATTGTTTCCAAGGTACAAAGTTATATTCTGTCATAGCAATCAGCACAGTTAATCCACTCATTTTGGATTACATTGTAATGGCTTTAGGAACAGGAGAGCGATGGGGTGTTTTATCTAGCACTTCAAGAAGCTTTCCGCTGACTGGCCACCTTCGTAAACATTGCTATTAGCAGGGCTGGGGCTGGTCATTGAAGCAAATCTTTTTGATATCTAGCTGGAAATCATTGTCTACTTCAGTGAAACTGTGAATGTTAAAGATCCAGAGATCCCCTGGACCACCTGTAACTGATCTAGTTAATCAATTAGCTGTTATGTAATTAATCTTCCTGCATTAAGTGGGAAGCCCTGTTGTTGGCTGTACAAATTAAGGAGTGTTGTTTTTACTGTGGTTTTCCTCAGACTATGGTCAAAGCTCAGTGGGTATTTTAAGAATCCTATTTGTGAGTCTTAAATATTACTTGTGGCAAGAGTAAAAGAATATTCTTTCAATACCTGTCAGCTTTCTGCTTAACAGTGCTGATGAGAGATGAGTCCGGTTACTGAATCACAGAAATTGGAAAAGGCTACAATAGCAATTGACTGAAATTTGAACTATCATTCATAAATGCACTCTTTAAAGTTGAAGATCATAGAATCATTAAGGTTGGAAAAGACCTCTAAGATCATCGAGTCCAACCATCAACCCAACACCACCATGCCCACTAAACCATGTCCCTAAGCGCCTCATCTACACGTCTTTTAAATACTTCCAGGGATGGTGACTCCACCACTTCCCTGGGCAGCCTGTTCCAATGCTTAACCACTCTTTCAGTAAAGAAATTTTKCCTAATGTCCAATCTAAACCTCCCCTGGYGCAACTTGAGGCCATTTCCTCTYGTCCTVTCGCTAGTTGCTTGGCAGAAGAGACCAACCCCCACCTCGCTGCAACCTCCTTTCAGGGAGTTGTAGAGCGCAATAAGGTCTCCCCTCAGCCTCCTCTTCTTCAGACTAAATGGTCCCAGTTCCCTCAGCCGCTCCTCGTAAGACTTGCAGATGATGCACACAATGCATGTATTTTCCCTTGGTAATACTTGGGGATAAAATATATGTAATTTCAGTCTCATGCTTATGAATTTCAGTTTCTGCAGCAGACAGCAGTGAAAGAGTAGTCCTCCTTCCGTCCCATGCTGCCAACCATGTATTTCCTCCCCCTTTTCCTATAGCTTTAACATTTGTGCAGTCTAATGATGAGTTGTATCTGTCAGTTGATCTAACTAAAAATGAGCCCTGCAAAAAAAGTTTAGCTTTCAATCAGAGTAGCAAACTGAACCAATGCAGTGTGCAGCTAACCCTGGAGAAGTGAAGGGTAGGAGCTGTTACTGAGAGCGAGCAGGAAGAGAGACAGGGCAGCCCCTTCTGGCTGTCATATAGATTGTAAATAGATCAACTGTAAAGTTGCACCTGGATTGCAAGGATTTATTTGGGGATTCTTGGAAAGATATAGGCCCCTTCCCTGGAAGTTTAGGGACTTCTCTTGAAGTTTCTTTTAATGAAAATATGACAACTTCTGTAGTATAATATGCTACTGTCATCATAAATATGAGTAACTCCTTCCACTACCTAGGCATAAAAGGGCTTGTGCAATAAACCTTCTCGTGTTCCAGGAAGGAAGACGAGTTAGAAACTTTACAAAGTCTTCAGGAGAGTTTATTTTTTGATTCTTCTAAACAGCAATTGACTTTACAATGCAAAGAGTGGGTGCAATACCTGGCACAGTTGAGCACTTTCTGCACTTGGTGGGATGGGTATGAGCATGCTGCACCTCTAGAGAGCATAAGGTGAACGCAGCGATGCTTTCCAGAATAGTTTGAAAGCAATGTAGGTAGTTTGCTCTATGTTTCCACCTGTTCTAATAAATCTAGGTCAGGTGCTAAGAAATAATGCAACTACCTGTCGACTTCAAGAGTCTAAAGGCATTAGTGCATTTCTCTGAATGAAGTATGTTCACTTCGTATCATATTACAATACATCATGTTGTAAAACAACATGACAGCGTGTCAGGATGTGACAAACAACTGGTGCAGTGCATTAAGAAATTTAAATGAAAATTAGTTTAGACCATTTTTCTTCCTATCAGCTGGAAAAACAAGGGCTTGATCTGACATTTGTAGATCAGTTAAGTAACAGAGAGGAGCTGCATGTTTTGATCCCTCTCCAGTTCCTAGCAGGTGGTCTGTGTTGCTGGGCATCTTTGGACATGCTTAATTGACTGTAATGATGGGATTCTTTAAGAACATAGTCTGCAATTTTGGGGAAAGGAAAATGGTCAGTTATTACTAACCTCAACTGCTTTTTGAGATGGATTTCAATGGTTTCAAAGAAAATATTCACATATACGCACACATCATTCTGCAGTCACCCTGAGCGCTCTGTCATACTGAAGTGAAATATGGTTCCACAAGAGCTTCTACCTTTCAACTTGTCTTACTTGATCTTCTGCTGGACTCTCTGGGTTAAATTTTACTCTTGATTATTTTGGGAGTAAACGCATTTAGTTCCCTAAAAATTATGTCCTATTATTATGGTAAAAAAAGAGCAGAACCTGATCTGTAAAATCATGTATTCTAGAAATTAGATCCAGCCAATTTTATTATAGAAGACTAGGATAATTTCTGTTAATATTATACTACAACGAAAAATGGCCATTTCTTAAATCTTGTGTGTTAGTTAAGAAACTAGAATCTTAGTTAAGATTCAGAACTCATTCCTGTTTCTGAGTCCATGACTGCTTAGTTTCATTGATGAAGTCTTATGAAAAGCTTCAGGAAAGGCTTTAAAAAAGTAAAAGTTTTTGGTGAAGTTGGTTTTCAAGACTTTGCTGACCCTTTGGAAGAATTTCAGGCTTGATTTTCCTTTATAGGCTTTGTGTTGATATCCATTATGTGATTCTCATCTGGATACTTTATAATTCCATTTTTAATTGACTTTGAATTAAGTATCCATTTTTTCATTCAAAAATCACTCTCTTATCAAAAACTCCTTAGCCAGCCTAGATGGCACTTAATTTACCATTTCAGCAGTTTCTTGCAAGAGCGATATTATGTAAAATGATTTCAAATGTTAATATTTTACAAGCTTGGGGGGAAAAGAAGTTTAAAAAGTAATTCTTTGAGAAACAACTTATTTCAAAAGTTACTGGAAGGAGACAGACAAACAGCATGTTTGCACAAGCCTTGTTTCTTTAGGAAACCAAGCTGAAGACAGAAGGTCTCAAAACAGCTGGATATCTGGTAAACTTCTGGTTTGGTATGGAAGAGAGTGGGAGCTAGAGAATCTATTTTTACATCAAACATTTCAGAAGAACCCAAAGCAGCACAATTTCTTTTTATATATAGAATTGGGATATTTAACATTTAATGTGCTGTATACAAAATGAAAAACATATTTATTTATTTATAATTTCTTGGTACTTGGACCTTTGAGATAGACAAAACTTTAGCCGATGTTTTCCATCTCCCTCAAAGAGAAGAAAGCAGATGGATATGATAGATCATACCCTCTTCCTTATCATTAATTTAAATTGGATCAAGATCTGACAGAGGGTCCTGAACCTTGTCCCAGTTTAGTGGGTGGCTTGGCCAATAACCTCAATTCTGGGGAAATCCTTGAAGGAAAAAACTCTCAAGGGGAGCTTTGCCTAACTCTCACAATAGCAACTGGGAACTTCATTAGAGCTGGTGAAGGAGGTAGTAATCACAGGAGTTGGAATAGCTTGTCYTTCCCCCAGGAATATGAAAAGCTGTGCTGTAAATGACATTGCTGCTCCAGGAAAACTTGGAGAATTGAGATTACAGCATTTCAGTGTGTTTTTCAGCAAGCAGGCTCCCTTTTTGTGGATAAACATTTCACCTGCACCTATAAGTGCAAATCTAGACTTCTTTGTTGAACTTGCAAATTTTTGGCTTGTTGCTTTGCAGGTATAGATTTGTAAGGGTAATTGAAGGGCTGAAGTTATTGTTCAGTCCTTTGGAAAATGCATGTTTTTGTGCACTCAGAAATGGCCATTTTCTAGTGCTCTGACAGCTACCTTGAATGTATTAGCCATAAAATAAATGTTCATTCAGGTAATATATTGCATCGTATACTTTCTGGATATTATAAAAAGAGATAATTCTAGCCACTGCGTGTTTTTTTCTCAGTTGGTGCATAGGAGGCAACACAGCAGAATGGGACATGCTAGAGAAGGACCAAGGAGTCCAGGGTGTGATTGTTTCTCTTCAGAGGACCCCATGGAAATGCCTCTTCCAGATCTGCAAGAGTACTTTGCAAATAGGGAGAGCAGTGGCAAAGGAGCGCATCTATCATCTGCTTGCCTTAGATGTCATGTTCGTAGGCTTAGCAAAAATTAGGCAGTCATAGTTTCATGGGCTGTACGTGATGAAATTCATTGACCTGATTTCACATCCCACCTCTCCTAGCATGACAGTCAAGTTTCTGAAGCACATTTACTTCTCACTGGGTTCTCTCCTAGGACTGCTACTGAACCAAGGAAGTCATCCCTGCAAGGACAAATTTCCCTGCGATCTAAGGGCAGGGAGATTGCACCTTCTGTTCCCTATGACACATTTTTGGAAGAAAACTCAGTAAAAAACACCCTTGCAAATGTTCGGGTATTATTTGGAATAGATGGAGTGATTTGGTTGCTACTTTGTAAATGTTCTCCCTTTTTCCTCTTTATCATTACGAGTGCTACCATGCAGAGTAGTTCAGTCCCTGTTGAAGGCAGTCCCTAAATGTCAAACCTGAAAAGATACATCTCTTTAATTAGCAGGACCATTTTATTCCATGGATGCTCCTTTAAAGCTTCCCTAGACCCTATAATTTCTGCTCTGATAGATTGAGATTTTTTTATGTTCACTTCTAAATGTCTTTGTTTCTTTTGTAATGGATTAAATGAAGTTTTAACAAGGCTTATGGTGAGATTCCTCATCATTAAAATAACAAATGGTTGAAAAGCTGCCTTCTGTCTCGCAGAAATCTAACAGCATTAGTGGACCATAATCCAGCTGGTAACTGATTGCTGAACAACTGCAAAACCTTTCATACTTTGAGATGTTATCAGTACATAAAATATGTTTTCATGAAGTTTATTGAGCAGCTTATTAGAGGAGGTTAAGGCAATGGAGCTTCACAAATTCCATTTAGCATTCAAAAATATTTTATCTGAGAGTTTCAGATTTTTCAAGTTTAATTTGGTTTCTTTTATCTATTCTGGATACATCAAGGTAATATTTCCTGAAAGATGTGCAATATTTTCTGGTTCTAGCTTGGTGGTTTTTTTGGTTCTAACCAGATTTGAGAAACTAAAGATGTTTGTAGCCTCCAAAGATGGATCATTTTGTTTTGTTCATATTTTAAGGTTCTTGCTTCATCAGAAGGATTCTCTGGTCTCTCCCTGGAGCAAAGCACTAAAACGTTGCTGATACTGTTCCAGTTATTCTGTCCTCATTTTACCACTTCCCTTAAAATCCTCCCCAGTGAACGTGCTCTATCCTAGCTGACTTGCCCAGGGACACGTCCTTCCCAGCTGGAGGCCTTGTTCTCCATTGCATTGCAGGTCTTTGATGCCATTCCTGTAATGCAAAGCCAACACGTTGCTAGGATTTCCTCGGGCCAAGGGGAAGCACTAGGTGATGCAGGGTTGCACGTTCTCCGTTCTTCCCAGATACAGAAGAAACAAGGGACACAGTTGTAGAAAAAACACACATGCATCCTCGAGCCATTTCTGTCTGCCCTTACGGTTTCTTGGGCTTATGGGCACCCAAGCACAAGCTAAAGTTGTCCTGAGGCTATACTTGTTTGAATCATAGATCAGCAAGGAAAAGTGCTTCAACCTGCTGCATCCATTTGAGGGACAAGGCTGGAACAGAGTGCTGGGAAACATGACCTTTGCTATCTCTCTCTATTTTTGATAGCCAGAGCCCCTCCATCAGGCAACTGGCTAGAAGCAATCAGTTGCAGCTCCTGCTCGGTCCATCTGTCTGTCTGGATCACTTGATTGTGAGAACCACAGTCTGTGGATGCCCTTTTTAATCCATCCTATTTTACACAAATCAAAGCCCTTCTTCTACCATTATGGTCTCATCCAAATTTCTTTCCAGAGAGTGCCAGCCTGTTCTCTAGTTTAATCTAGTGATCAAGCCTTTTGTAGTGTGTTAGCAACAACATAAAGCATTTCTTGACAGTTCTTATGCCTTCTGGACACTGAGTGCTTGACAGCGAGTTTTATGGATTGTTGGCAATGAAAGTTATGAGTGCTCAGTTCACAGCTGAAGAATGGCACCACACAATTTCCTCCTGGAATTGCAATTTTCCGTTGGTTTTTTTAATACTGATAAGTAAGTTGGGTCCTGCTTACATGCTTTGCACACCAAAGAAAAACCAGTGAAGGGGAATTTTCTTATTGTTTTTAACGCTCCCAGGATATCAGGCCTAGCATTCAGCTTACTGGATGAAATACAGCCTTGCCTATACAGAAATTCCCAAGATCCGTATTCATCTTTTGTCTCATTTATTTGTGCATCCTGGATACACAGGTAGGAACACACTGTTACCCTGAGGCTTTTACATTAAGCGTGTGTGCATGGCTTTTTTACCCTCCCCAGGATTGCAAAACCCCTTCTCAGGTGGACTGTCAGGTTACTGGGACTGTGTAAGAATTTCCCAAATCTCTTTTGAGCTTCCTTGTCCGCAGACTATAACTTTTGGGGTCAATGATCAATGCTTGCTACAGAAAGGAAGTCTGGTGTCAGAACTCAGTCTAAGGAATTTGGAAATCTAGTGGAACTAAACACAGTTTACACTCTTCCTTAAACACGAAGAAATTGTCTGTTACAGCTCTGTAAATTTCTGTTACAAATGCCCTTGAATTTTTAAAATTATTCTTTATTTCTTAGATAAGCAGCGACCTGTACAGATGATTAAAAATATTTTCACTGCATTCTGGCTAGCAGATCCAGAGACATAAATGTTGAGGAATTTTTACCATCCAGGATTTACATTTGAAGCCATTTCATTAATTTGACGTTACAGACTATAAATGTCCTATTAAATTTTCATTGAAAGACTGCTTGAAAACCATTAAGTATTACCCCAGACTTACCTTCCTGATAATGGCAATATCACATAACTACAAAAAAATGAGTTTTTGGTTTTCTCTAGAGGTGCTTTGAGAGAGCTCCATGTAAGTGAGCTCCAAGGTCAGTGCAGTGCTGTTTTGGAATGCCTTTAAAAACACGACTGGCAAGAGATCCTCCAAAACTAAAAGTCTCTGCACAGATAAAATATGACAGCCCTGTCTACTGTGATTACTTCAGTTCTGCAGGGTCGTCATTCATTCCCAGTCATTCCCTTTGACTTTCGGAGTCGCGCTCTCTGTGCTTCCTCCCTGCTGCCTGCCCACCCTCGGGCAACCCTGGGAGAAGAAGGGTCTCATCCAACACCTTGACCTTACCTCTCTTACCTTTTATTTCTCTGTCTGCCTTCCTATCTCCCCCAGATAACAAATTTGACTTTTGCCTGTCTTCTCCTACTATGTCTTGAAATGCAAAGGTGCTCAGCTAAAAGGGGTAAGGTATCGGAGAGAAGAAAGCTTTTCATCTCTGCCCTTCAGCTCATGAAAGGATACGTAAGCTGTACCAGGTTGGGAGAGGAAATCCCTTGTAGGTATTTTTATTTATATAGTTATTTATTTATGTATGCTAAGGCAGATCACAGGCCTGCTGTGCTTTGTAGCTTTCTCCTCTCCTCTGGCATGTCCCCATGATGGTCTTCAAATGTCAAGGGGAAGTCATTAGTTTTATCTCCTTAAAGAAACTTGGTGTCTTTTGTTCAAGGCCTGGGTGCCATCTGGCACCTGCTGTGCTGTGGGTCTCTGGGCAGCGGGTGAGTTCTGAGCAGCAGGAGGTGGCTCTGTGTGTCCAGAGAAGAAAAAGGAACATTTTTATGTCCTTCCTAAAATAATTCTAAGCTGATGATGATCTGTGTGTTAAAAAGTAGGTTGCAGAACCTTAAAAATCAGGAATGCAAGTAAATATCTGTTTAGTGCCTCATTGCAAGAGGGGAAAATGGAGAGAGGTCAAGGGATGAGGGAAAGGCAACTAAGAAGCAAAGGTTTTGTGTTTAGCATTAATCAGTGTGGCAAGCATTGGAGATACCAGGGGGGCCTGAAATGCATCCAATCCTGAGAAAGTACAATTAAGTATTTGGCAGAAAAGCTGGCTGACCTGCTTTTGGGAGTAAGGGCAGGGGGAAGAAAAGGGGACAATCTCAACAGCGTCTCCCCTGTGCTATTGCCAATCTCTTGGAAGCAAAGATAGCTAGAGACCTGGCTGAAACGTGACAGCTGCCCTGTCTGCAGTAGCTGGCCTAAGGCTAGGCTTGTGGCAAGAGGAGGGAAAAAACACTGGTGGCCTATTAAATGGAAGTGTGTTTGTAGATTAAATTTAGAAACTGTACAGGGCATTGCAGAAATTACACCTGCAGGAGAAAGGACCTGTTAGAGCACAGGATCTCTGTGTCCTCCATCTCTTACCTTAGTGTGCACACATAATATCCCTGTTCACAGCATTGTGACAGTTTCCTCTTAAAATCCCCAAACCTTATCAGCAGAAGCCTCTCAGAGCACCAAGCAATTATCAGCAATGGAGGAATTTGCATCTTTCAAAAAATGCCCTCTGATGCGTGTGCTATAACAGGAGAGTCGTGCTGAGCGCTGCTGTGGTCCCATTCCCTGTGCCTGTCCTCTCTTCAACATGGCTGAATAACAGTAAAGCAGTTTTTGAGAACTTACTTGCTCGATTGCAGTCAGATTTGGAGACAGTTGGTGTTTTTGCAGCTTGCTGGGAGTCCTGTTCCTCTCTCCAGTGCCAGTCTCCTTTTGGTGAGCAGGATGTCAGCCACTGGCTTGGGTGAAGAAGCGATCAGTCATCAAGCTCAGTAGCACGAGGTCAACTTCCAAGCATTTTGGTAGGTACCAGAGCAGAGGAAAATGGGCTGGTGGTACATTCATCTCTGCTGAGGAGTCATATCTAATTGTGCAATTTTGCAATGAGGAAAGGTGAATCTGGTAGAAATCGGAAAGAGACCGCGAGCTGAGAGGTACACGTTGGTCCTGCCCTATACATCAAGGCTTCTTGGTTTCTGTATGTGACATTCTGTCATCCCACGGGTCCAGAGAGACTGCAAAGAGAAAAGGACGTGAATCTTCTCAGCTGCGTGCCTGCCTGTCTCAGACAGTTTGCCAGAACCACTTGTCTCTTCCCGAGAAAGACATCGGGAAAGGAGTGTGTTTCAGGTGCCTGTCACTCAGGACAGTGGTAGCAAGCTGTGCATCTCTCGCTGTTATTGATTATGCAAAATGTTTTAAATTAGCCGAACATCCCCCAGATCTTTACCATGTTCTGGCAGGAATAATAAGAGAATTGATAAAGGCATCATTCTTCCTTTGCCACTTCCTATTGCACTACATTCACCTAGTGTTTAACACCATTGCTGGGAACCAATGAAGGATTATTGTAGTAATGAGGATAATTCATAAAGAGGCTTTGTACTATTGAGAGCTATTAGTGCCTGAACTACAGTGGGGGCTGTGCCGAAGTGGGTGGAACACACTTCCCACGAACTTCTGAGTGTGTATGTCTGGGGCTTAGCATATAGAAATTCTTAATAGCATTAGTGACTCAGGAACATCATTTCAAGCCTGCTTCTAGATGCTGCTGCTGTAATTGAGCATGCTCATTATTTATAGGCTTCCAAATTAAGCATTCATTTATGCTGTGTTTGGAATAAATGAAATCAACAACATGCCTTTTGGTGAAAGAGCCACAGATGCAAACAGAAGCGTTCACAGCTTTCAAGTCTTGTGTTTGTTTACGTCAGTGAATGTGGACTGTTAGAACAACTTCCACCACTGATTATTTTCAATTAAAGCTTCAGGGATTTTAAGAGGAAACTGTCACAATACTGTGATCAGGGATATTATAGCCTCTGGATGCAAATTAGCTACCAAACTTTAAAACAACAGATTTACAGGATCTGTTTCAAATTAATTGCCAACTGGCCATAAGCACCTCCAGCTCTTGAAGTCTGCCTCCACGGATGCTGGAAAAGGTACTGTGAGTTTGCCCAAGCTGTTGGGCTGTAGCTGGTAGTTTGCCTGGGAGGAGAAAGAGATGCGAATGAGTTTCTGAAGTGTCCTTCATGAAGTGTCCTTCAAGAACCTCTTCCACCAGAGTCTTCTCATTGCAAATGCTGGATGCAAACCCAGCTCGGGTCCAGCTCATAGGCCATCTCTCTCTCCAGCAATCACCCCCGAGCACCAGGCAGCCCCCAAACATTGCAGTCAGGCATGAAGAAAGCGGGAAGCCAGGTTCAGATTACATCAATTTGTTCCAGGCAGACCGAAGGTGTGTTCTTAAAAAAGCAGGGTGCTATGGGATTGAAATAGAAAGGACTGGTGGTGTTCAGGACTGAGGTTCTGCAACATCGTATGATGCAAACAAAATTTACGTGTTGCCTTTTTGCACTGGACAATACTTACTTTCTGTTTCTGTAAGCATTTAAGCATTATGTAAGCATATGAGTAAAAGAAAATATGATCTTCAACACTTCTTGAAGACATAAGCACAGTTTCTTAGATTTGTGTCTAGTGTGTAGCCAGCGGAGAGAAATCATTTTTCATTCTTTACTATTAGATCTCATGCCACAGAAACTTCAGATGTATAACAGTTTGTGCATTTATTTTTAAGGCAATAAACCAGCCATTTATTCCCACAAAAAAGTCCTAGTAAATTTTGACGGTTAGTGTTTTTATTCCTAATACACTATTTATTACAGTTTCTTAGGGGAATCAAAGTAATTTGCCTAGTTAATGTTATCTTTAGTAAATCTAAATAAAGGAAACCTGAAGAAGATCTCCTGTGGCTCTGGTAGATTTGTGCTTTCTTGTGTCACAGTCTTGGAATACAGGCATGAAGTTGGTAAGGAATATTTTATTTTTCTTTTGCTCCAAAAGTAAAGTGTATGATGAGCATAATGCTTGCTGACACAGACTACTGCTTAAATTCAGGATGGTTTTAAAGGCCCTTGGTTAATATATAGTGTTCATATATCATCTCAGGTACAAATATGCAGAAAGTATGGAGAAAGGAAGAGTTGCTTATACTTTGGTGCCAGAGCTTAGACCAGAATAGATTTTGAGTCCAGTATAGTAGTTGTTGCTGATTTTGAAGGAATGAGTAAGTACCATTAGTGCAGTGACCATATAAAAAAATGCAGTAGATGCAAATCAGTAATATATTGCCAACAAAAGAAACAATTAGTATGTGAGCGTATGAATATTTAGGTGTTTTCCTGAAATAAGGGTGATTTTAAGTAGAAGAAAGCTGCATATCGGATATGGCCCATCACTCTGCAAATTCTGGCTGGCAGTTGCATCAGACTGAAACATACTGTATGGACTGTCTCTGCATCAGGATTTCATTTCTTAAATGGGAGCCTGCAGGAAAAGGAAAATGTTTAATAGATAACACTTGTTGCCATGATAAATCACAAACCTTAACATGAGCAGCTTCACAAGAAATTTATTCGTCTTTGCATTGGGCTGTTTACCACTGTGACAGTATGCAATAACTGTATGTGATCAAACTTCTATTATTATCTATTATAATGATAAGGACAAAATAGGAGCTGCAAGGGAATAGCAAACAACTAGAAGAAGTTGTTTGGCACCTTCTAGGTGGTGCCACCTATTAAGACAACTCAGCTTTCCTGCGTATTTTACATGCCACGAAGGGACCCTTGGGACAAAAGACAGGACAGTGCACGGGTTTAGCACTAGCACATTTAGGTGGAAGCAAAAGCAAAACAGAAAAATACTGGCTTTTTGCATTGTCCACCACAAAGTCTCTTTATGGCTCTGCTGTAGCTCTTAGYTTCCCTTCATCGTAAACCGGAATAGATTAATTTCTCCAGCTGTGTAGCTTGTAAAGCAATACCAGTAGTTTTATGTTCAAGTTTAATGCAGTAATCTGTCTTTTAGGAGATGATCAGCAATAAACAGCATGCAATATTTGAAGACAGATGCCCTACTATGACCTACAGTAGGGTGGTTGTGACAGAATAGCCAAAATGTTGTTAAAATGCTTAATATTTAATTTGAAAGTTATGAAAGGCATTATGCTATCTAGTGATTAACGTCGTCCCCACTGAGACAAACTATTTTTACCAGACACAAGTAATTTCTTCAGGCCTCTTGTCTTTTAAAAAACATGAGAAAAACAAATGTTTTGCAAAGATTATGCATGAATATAAATACGCTACAACTTAGACTACCAGCTTGACCCTGTGTTAAGCTGTGTGACACAGCTACGAAGAGCCACAACTCCATATTAGAGAGCATAAGCTCTAAGAGCAGAAAACATTGTTTCACGTTTGTTTGAAATCAGTGGTTGATTTTGATTCAGCTGTTACTGTCATTCTTTTGTGTTTGTTTTCTGTAAATGTTTCTGTGCTCAAGCTTTATTAACGAAATGACATCCAGGAAGTTTCCAGTGGACATTGCCCACCTGGATTTCTCCAAGGCTTTCAATATGGTTTCACACAGCCTCCTCCTAGAGAGGAGGTCTGATGCCTTACGGTCTAGCCAAGCGGTCCGTGGGGCGGGCGGGGAGCTGGCTGACAGGCCGCACCCAGAGGGTGGTGGTAAATAGCTCCTTTTCAAACTGGCGGCCTGTCACAAGTGGGGTCCCCCAGGGATCGATATTGGGCCCAACGCTGTTTAATATCTTCATAAGTGATCTGGATGATGGGATCAAGTGTACCCTGATGAAGTTTGCCGATGATACCAAACTGAGTGGGGAAATTGGACGTGTCGGAAGGGAGAGCCACCCTGCAGGAAGACCTGGATAGGCTGGAAGAGTGGGCTAACAAGAACTTTAGGAAGTTCAACAAAGACAAATGTAATGTGTTGCACCTGGGAAAACATAATCTGGGATTGCAGCACAGGCTGGGATCTACCCAGCTAGGGAGCAGCTCTGTGGAAAGGGACCCGGGGGTCTTGGTGGACAACAAGCTCAACGTGGGTGAACAGTGTGCTGCTGCTGCGGCAAAGAAAGCCAACAGGATCTGGGTTGCATCAACAAGGGCATCACCAGCAGAGATACAGAAGTCATTATCCCACTCCACTCAGCGCTTGTCAGGCCACACCTGGAATACTGTGTTCAGTTTTGGTCTCCGCTATACAAAAAAGATGTGGACAGGCTGGAGAGGGTCCAGAGGAGGGCCACGAAGATGATCAAAGGACTGGGAAGCCTGCCACATGAGGAAAGGCTGAGAGAACTGGGTTTGTTCAGCCTTGAGAAAAGAAGGCTTAGGGGAGACCTTATCACSATGTTCCAGTATTTMARGGGTGGCTACAAAGAAGATGGAGACTCCCTTTTTACAAGGAGTCACATGGAAAAGACGAGGGGTAATGGGTACGAGTTACTCCTGGGGAGATTCCGATTGGACATAAGAGGAAAATTTTTCAAAATGAGAACAATCAGCCATTGGAATCATCTCCCCAGGGAAGTGGTGGATTCCCCAACGTGGGACACTTTTAAGATTCAGCTGGACAGGGTGCTGGGCCATCTTGTCTAAATTGTGCTTTTGCCAAGAAAGGTTGGACCAGATGATCCTTGAGGTCCCTTCCAACCTGGTATTCTATGATTCTATGAAGTAAGTATTTATCTAAAGCCGCCACTGAAATCAGATTGTGAAATCCATCACAATTTTTGCATTGTCAGTTTGTACTGTTGTGACCATTACAATCCAAAATCCATGCTGGAAGTCCCAGGGAGTCATACAACATTTATATAAATTACAACATAAATGAGGAATTATGAAAAATTGATTGCAATGTACATTATTCAATTAATCTGCCAACCAAGATTATTTGCTGCTGACAGGCACAAGCAGGTATACCGAAGTGACATACTGGATGGCCACCAAGGGGAATTGTTCAGGGAAAGTTGTTTTTTGGATGTCTTAAAGCTAGTTCAGATACTGACTAGACAACCTTCTTCAGTGACTGGTGAAACAAAAATGCAAAATGTTACAAAAAAAATGCAACTTTTCATCCTTAAATAGATTTTTTTTTCATTCCAGAAGGGACTATGATGTTCATTTATTCTCACCAGATGTAAAATACAGGCCACATAGCTTATCATCCACAACAGTTGCAGTAAGCTCCTGGCTTCTGAATAAGACCAAAGGTATCCACTCCCTAGCCAAATCAGAATAAACTGATGTTCTCTTTTTAGTAGAGGGATGGAGGCTTTTGGATCTTGCTCCAAAGGTTTAAGAGCTCTGCTCTTTTTCATGCATGTGAAGTCCATGGTGTATGTTGTCTACGTGGAAAGATGGAGATCAATAGGATCCATACTGCAGCCATGAGACATGCTCAGCTTAGTCAGAATAATATTTTCAGGATAACTTAATAAAATAATGTATTTTCCTTTTTGTGGGGAAGCTTTGAAAGAAACCTTACAATGTTGTTCTCTAAGTGATAAAGTACAATCACTGTATTAGAAACACATGGTGGATAAGCATAAGGAGGAGAAAACTTGGCAGAAGCAACAATCTATGATTTAGAAATTATGCTGTCTTATCACATTCTGCAAATATCATTCCTACTGGGAAGTTAAATTACTGCACATTGAAAGTGTAGGCAAAGAGAGCAAAATTATGACCCAGAAGAGGTCTTGCTCTCGCATGTCTGTGTGGGTGCATTGCCCTGGCTATGTGCACAGCTGGATTAATGCCTGTGAGCACAGTCCCTGTGCTGCTGCAATGCTTGCATGTGTACCAGGGCACAGCGGTGTTTTCCATCTCTCACTATGTGAAAAGCACCCCAGAAAACTCTGATGTTTTCACAGGCAGAATTATCCTTGCTCATGAGCTTTTCTTGCTTTGTCTTCCCAGTAAGAAAAGATGCTGAGGTCATATAGTCTCTTAAAATTAAGCAAGAGGCAACGCAAAATGTTTTCAAGGAGTAGACTATGGAAAGTGATATAAACCATGGGTGTGGAGTAACTAGAGGCGTCTCATTAAAGCATGCAAAAAATTGGTACAATTGCCGTTAGTCTAGGTTGTCGGCAGCTGCAGCTGCAGGTAATTTGTACTGCAAGAGCAATTCACAGCTCTAAGCAAGGAATAGCTGCCCAAGGTCTTATGCACCAGGTATAACAAGGCATTTCCTCTTCCAAGAAACTTCAGGTACCTTTAACCCGGCAGATTTAGATGTAACTGTATCTCCCTGCCTAAGGTCTGACCTGCTCGGGTATAAGCCAGCTCTAACCTTGAACATGGCAAGACTCACCTGCGCAGGTCTGTATCCAGGTTTGCACCTGCATTTGGGTGTCTAACCACCTTAGCTCAGCCCCATTGCTACACTAGTGTAGTTATTCAGTTTTTATCCCAGAGCCGGCTCACATCTGGCCAGATAGAAACACCAGCTGTGGGGCTTAGGTCCTCCAGCACCCGCCTCAGAATTGTGCCTTTGGGAAGATTGTAATTATAGCTTAATTTTCAGGGGTAAGGGACAGAAAAATGTTCACATTAAAAGTGTTTCTTAATTAACTGTATCTGAGTAAATAATTCACAGTAAATAATTAACTAATGAATTTAGCCTGTCTCTTTTTCTTTCTCTATCTTTTTTTTTCTGTGCACAAAATGTCCTTGAGCAGATTGCAGGTTTCTTAACTTGCTACAGGAGTGTGTCTGATGTTTTATCTGCCATTTTTATTGGGTTGTTTGGAACAGGTTTGTTCCTTGCTTGCCTTAGTGAAACTTTTAAAGGCAGGAATTGAGAATAGAAATAGTAATTTCTGCAGGGCAATTTAAGGACCCGTGCTAGGGGAAAAGCATTAAGGAATTTATAAGATTTAAACACTTTTATTTTATGGGTAAAACTCTCTTCAAGGTGCTAATTTTATGTCCGTACATAACAGACAATGGTATTTCCTTTGGTGAAGTCCTTTGGTTTGGACTTGTCTTAAAAGAAACTGATTGCAATGTTGTACCAGAGAGTTGGGCATTTTGTAATAAGTGAAATGGCGGTATTCCAAACCGGAAATTTATTCCTTTTGATCTTTACGGGCCTTTTTCTATCTGAAATCTCCTGGCAGAATCAAGCCCATTGCTAAACAAAGAGCCTCACCCTGTGCAGAGGCAATGTCATTAGTCAGTCCAAAATTGCCCTGCAGGACAGTGTTATCCCAGCAACTGTGTGCTGCGAGGACAGCCAGCCGAGTCTCGGCAGGTTATTCCATCAAGAGGGTGGGCGCTTGTCTTATAGTTGGGAAATCATCATTTTTTGGGATTAGATACTCTCTGCCGGCTCAACCCATCTGTCTTTGTGGTGTTGCTTTTGCAGCAGCAGCATCCAAATGTGGCAACTCCTCTTGCTTGCTTGCAGACAGGCAGATGCAGCATATATACCTCCTGCCTAAATGAGCATAACATTTTGCATAAATCTCTTTTGGGTATATCCCGGTGAATGGGCCCTGGAGCATAACCCAATTGACTGGCAGTTTTGTATGGCTTAGCTGACACTGTGATTTCACCTGTTGCTGTGGGAGGCAGAGAAGAGAAAGAGGCCAAGAGGTTTCAGGTTTAGCGATGTCTCTGGGTTGATGTAAAAATGGGGCAAAAAAAGCGGGACACCAAAATGTCCATGTTTAGGGTGTGGGTGGCAGCAGATCTTTCACTCCATCCCTTTGGGCTGGCAAAAGATGCTTCTGAATTCCTGATGAGAAACATTTTCACGCCTTGCGACAGGGCTGCAGGCATTGCTCCGATGGAGACGTGATCCCGGCTTCAGCCCTCTGAGCTCTGACTCAGAACAATATGGGGAAAAAACGCCCCAAACCTGAAGTGCTCCTTGTTGAATTAGCATAACGTGAGGATAAAATAAAGTAGGGCATTTGCATCTGCTTTGTACACTGTAACTGGGGCAGGGTRTTTTAGCATCCTGCAGGAGATATTAGCCCCGTAGTGTCCTGTAGCTGCCAAGAGAAAAGGCTCAGTGATATTGGTTAATGAACGTTGTTTCTCACACAGGAAAACCAACAGAGAACAGCATATGGACTCTGTGACAAGAGCGACTGTAGGGTGCTGGACTCCACTGTCTGGATAGTTTTCCTTACATCCTACTTAGCTGTAAAATTCTAATAAAGAAGAAAGAGGCCATTATATTAATGGCATTATGGGGATTGCAGCATGATCTCTAGGACCCATGGGGATTTCTCTGATGTCCAGAATAAATGCTCTTCTATTCTAATGACCATAAATGACCTCTCTCCAAACCTGCTATTGATGAAATAGCTTTAATGTTTCAACATCAATACTCCAAGCTTTGCTGAACAGTGACATTAATCTGATATTGCATAGCACGTGGGGAAGAACAGCCAACAAATATGCYGGAGGTTATAAAGTTATGCAGCTTTCTAGCCTGACAGCAGCTTTCATGCTATTTTCCCACCAAGTGGAAACAAGTCGTGGGATACAAATGACAGAGACGTTTTCCCTTAAAACCTGATGGAAGGAAATCACAGGTGGTTGGAAACTGCTCATAATTTCTAAGGGTACAGTGTAAACAGAGGAAGTTTTTTTGAAAAGTTGGTATACCACGCTCCTGTATTTGCTTCTGTCAGGTTACAATCTATTTTCTTTTTCCTAGCAAACATTTTTGATTACTTAGCATATCTCAATTAATATGCAAACACAGACATGGATTCTCGCAGCATAAAAACAGAGGCATTGGCTGATTTATGATTTTAATCAGGTCAGCCTTAGCTGATATGCAGCAGGAAATAATTAGCTAGCTGTTTGTACATAGAATTGCATTGTACCCAACCCATAGGAGACAGCTTTTCCTGACACTTCAATCCCCTGCTGACTTTGTTTTCTTAGYTTTCCTTCTAGTCTCAAAATAGGAATGTGTAATAGTTTTCCACCTCTGAGATCATTGCCCTCTATTCTTAACTAAAGGTAGGTAGGCCATTTGCAGGCCTTAGGAAGCAATTTGATATACAACTGGCTGAAATACTGAAATAAGAGTTTGACTAGTAGTCACAGTGGCCGAAAGATATTGTCCAGGAAAATCTCCTTCTGGGTATTTAGTAGCAGCTCTCGCTCTTTGCCTTGCTGTTTCTGACATTACCAACACATTTAAAATGCATCTCCAAATTTCTTAAGTATGCCAAAGGGCTCAGAGAAGTGCCATATAGACCGGACAGTTGTGACATATTGGTATTGACTGGTCTGAACTGGAGCCCAGCTTTTCAGAATCTGGGGCACAGACCCAGGGTCCCCCCCGACAGGGAAGTATTGCAGTCGCAGAGAGAGTGACCGTTTCCCCCGCTCCTCCCCCAAAATCCCAGCTGTGCCAGTGTCTCTAAGCTGCAGAACCCAGCTAGGTGGTAATCAATTATGTTGCCGTATCTGTCCTGTGAAAAGAGAGCTTTAGTCTGTAAGGTTATCCGTTTAATCGGTTTTATCAGTAGCTGAATGTGCATTTTGTGTGCCTGCCACTGTCTCTGTAGCTACTGGACATTTCACGCTATGCTCTATCATACGGGAGTGTAAAGGCTGTGTATATGTGGCTCTTACTTGTTGCCTCTATGCTAACATAGGAAGTTTGCAAAGTACCGAAACTTGTCTTGAATCCTGAGTTTCATTAACCCTTTGTGAAAACCCAGAAGCCTCTCCTTGCATTGGAGACCAGACAGACAACATGGTTTCTAATGTTGCTTCTCTGCAAACTAATTGATGTATTTGGCACCGGCCAACAGACATCAAAACATTTGTACAGATGTGAGGGTCTGTCTAGACTAGATAATTGCTTCCCCTTTTGGCTTGATTTCACTGGTTGCCAAGTCGGGTAACATTTAACCTTGAATTCTGGAGGCACAGTCACTGCCCAAGCCCTCCTAACGAGGAGCCATCTAGCAAGTTGACATGACAAGACCGTGTTAATCTGAGTCTTCTGCCTGTGAGTCTAGTCACATTGCRGTCAACGCTGATGTATTTGCATTAATCCTGTTTCTGTCCATACATCTTAATTCACCCTGAGAGCACTGCTAAGTTCTTTTGTTAATCATTTTCTCCCTGTCTCCCCCCGTGAAGCGAAGTTCATTCTGTGAACAACGCTGATGCAGCCAGGTTAATAACTATTGATGTCGCCATGTTAATAACCATCTTGCTGCCCATGAATCTGAGCCTCCCCCTGACGAGGTGGTGGACATGACCCACTTAATCATTACATCTCCCTGTCCATGGATCTCAGTTCACCCTGTGAAATCATAATCATTCTGACTAGCTAATCACGATAATTTCTCACTGTCCGAGGGTGTGAGTTCACCCTATGAACAGCTCCAATGTCCTTGTTAATCATTGTAATCTCTTACTGCTCACGAACTGCAAAATGCAGGGATGTCTCTGCCGATCGCTTCAATACCTCGCTGTCTGGGGGCTGGAAGAGCTCCCCAGGCCTTGCAAGGGATGCCCAGGGCACTTTATTCTCCTGCCCCCAATTCTGGAGCCACTACAAATCCTCCTCTTCAACAGCAAAGTTTTCCTGGCAGCTGCCTACATGCAACCAGCTGTGTGCAACCTCTCTAAAGTGACACGTTGAATAACAGAGTGCGTTGGCATGCAGAGCAGCCCGGCTCTGTTGGTTGAACGGTGCTTTCTTGAAAGGTGAGCTCAGAGCACAGAGATAAGCATTAACGCAATGAGACATTTCAGTTCATTCTGCTGAGATGCACCATTGTACTGGGTAGGTCTGATAGGACTGTAAAACTAAATAGGTGTTGATGTGGTGCTACACGCTGTTCCCTTATGTTGGTTCCAGCATGGGGCCCAGTGCTTTTAATGAACGCTTACAGCTGTTAGTGCCTCAGCCTGTAACATCCTGAATCATTGCAGGAACCTAATGGACAATGAGAGGGAAGATCAATCACAATTTTAGGGCATTGTAAAGTCCCACCACATTTTCCACCCAACGCCTGGAGAATGTGGTCCTGGCTGAAGCTTGGAAAGGATATAAGGGAGTTTGTTGAAACCACACAAATTGCAGACATTTTGCAAACTCAAGCCCATGTCTTTAATACAGGCACATGAATTGCAGTGAAGACTCGGGAACTGCATGTAATATTGGAAAAAGGAACTTGGCTCGTTTTCAGCAGGTTTCTCCCACGTGCTCTGTGCTGCCCCTCCTAGGGTTCYTCAAAGTGCTGGTTTTGTCTCTCTGAAAACCCAGCTACCTTCAGCTGCAAGTCAAATTAAGAAGCAGCTTTAAAAGAAGCTGCTGACAGCAGCTTTGTGAGCCAAAGAAGTAGAAATAACAGCGTGAAGCAAAGTCTAAAAGGAGCCACCTCCATCTTCAGAGAGCCACAGAGCCAGTGTCACCAGTCATCTTTCTGAGGCAGTAGGCAAAGGTCATCTTCCCCGCTGAATCCTGAGCGATTGCTTTTTTCCAGAGACTTTCGATTGGGCAGCTGACTGCAATTTTATTAGATGAGACAGTAGACTTGTTGTCAAGATTTTGTTCCTTTTTTTTTTAATTTTCCTCCCTCTCATCCCTAGATTGGTTTGGGAGTTTAGATTAATAAACAGAGAAGCAGTTAGTTTGATTAAAAGTGGCATATGTTCTGCTGTGGCGGAGGCAGACTCAGGGGTGTTTCATGCCTGCATTTTGAGAATAAGAAACCACTGTCACTCTTGGGTGCAATGGTAAATAACTTTTTTCCAGTGAAATACTGGAAGTACTTTCATGCAGATGATTTTGTGCTTTATAAAAATCCAAGGGAAGGGAAGACTGGTGTCTTGGAAAAGAAAGAAAAAAGTTGGAGGTAGGGAGATTTATACTTCAGTGAAGCTAATTAGCATTAAAAAAAAAAAGCACACTATGAAAAGGTGAAACTAAACGCTGCAGAAATGCTGAATTAAAGGGGCAGCAGTTAACAAAGACTGAGCTTGAGAAGATTTATGAAGGTATTTCCCATAGGTGTAATCAGAGGACGGTGGAAAACCAGTGCTGCTCCTTTTGTACAGTGCCAGGAATGAAGGAAGCAGATACATCCTTTTATTTGCTCGTGTTAGACTGTCCGCAGGGTGGGGGAGGTGGTTAGAGCAGGTGCAGAGAAGCTGGAGCTTCTGCAGGCCCTTCCTGGGTAATCAGCAATGACAGCCCTCCCACGCCTGAGCCTCCTCCTCTGCAAAGGGAGGCAAGTAAACATCGCAAATTTTCATTACTGTTTGTAAATGTCTCATTTGCAAACACAAAGTGTTTTTAGGACTTAACTTCTGCCATGCCCTGAGCACACAGCTCCCAGCCTCTTCCTTCCCTGATTAGCCCCAAAGTGAACCAGCCCAGCCTCAGCTTCCCAAACAGCTCCATCACTTCACACAGATTTAAAACGGCTCCATCACAGTAGCAGATACACTGTGCACAGGCAAGGAAGTAACATTTTTTAAAGGCGCTCAGGAACAGAAATCTCATTTCTAAAGATAATTTCAGCCACGTCTGCACTGCAATAAAGCCCGAGACTGGGAGCCAGCCTGCTGTTTATATTCACCTTAAATCTTAAAGTGCAAGCTTTTAAAAGTTGTTTTTTTTTTTTTAACCAGGCCAAGAAGCTTTCTCCAAGCCAAGATCAGAGCACACTGACTGTATTTACCACATGTAATTCATTCTAAGGAGAGTGACAAAAAATACTTATCTGAAGAAACATGAAAGCTGGAAAAAAGAAAAGGCAGCAGGGACATGAGATATGAACTATCAGAGCTTTTTGCTTAAGCGTAGCTGTATGAGAAATAGAAATATTTAAGTTTCTAGTTTGGGCGTGTTATTCTGGATAACCCCCTTAGCTTCAGATGGAGATCTACTGCAGACAGACTGGTGGTGTAGGCATCAGGAGAAGATATAAAGTGATCTCATTAGTGCCATTAGGATATGTTTTGTGGAATGACCAATAATCATTCACTGTCATATATGTGCAGTTTGTATCTTGTGCAGTTGTATTTATATCATACACCCCTAACAGTAAAGGCAGATAAAGCAGGGTGTAAGCTTAAGGTTATTGATTTTTTTTTTTWAAATGACAACAGGTTCGTGTGTTCATGTATGCGATGCTCATGGCATGTGTATGGCCAGTCTTGGCATTTTTCAGTGCATCTTCTGACCACGCATCACAGATTCATTCCTACTTTGTAACCTTGTCCTGATGGTTGTGGTCCTCTGGGACTCAACTGCATTTTGGATCTTCTGTCTTCAGATCTTATCTGTGACAAATGCTAGCTGATGGTCGCAGCAGGCGTGGAGGATTTCAGTCCTCTCGTGTTCAGCACTTGGGACGTACGTGACAGGATGGTGACTGCAAGAAGAAGATTTTCTCTTCTATGACATTAATTGCAGGTTGGTCTTCTCCTGTTACGTGTACCATGCACAGAGGTAGGTGTTTGTCGTCCCTGGTGCTGAACATACATTAACTGTCCTCTGGTTTGGTGAGGTTTTTCTAGTAGAGATTACAGCAGGATCTCTTAGTGTGATAATTCCAGTATAATAACTTCTCCTCCCCTGATGGGGCTGACGTGTGAAATCTATTAAGCCATGTCGTTCTGGCTCTATTCCTGGACCCCTCAAGATAAAGGCTTTTTAGTTTTTTGTTCAAAGTAAATGTTTATTTGTTATCAACAGTTTCGGCTCACCAATTACCAGCATTTTGAACCTGCAGATAGCTCTGACTAGAAAACATTCAGATGTTGACCATCTAATGCTCATGGTTTARGAGGAGAAGCCAAGCACGGTACTTAATCCAGTCCTCACAATTTCCTCCATCTGAAATCTTGAACTAGCTCAAAATGAAGGGGTAAAATAAACCAGAGGATCTTCTGACTTAAGAGATTGGAAGGATTTTCTCCGAGTAYAACAGCTTCCTGACACCGCTTCAGGATTTGATTTCACAATACCCTGCTCCTATCCCTGCTTAATACAAAGACTTTCCAAGTTATTAAATTCTGTACTTTCCCTTGTCCTCCTCCCTGAGAGCTCTGCAGATACGCTGCCGCTGGACACCCGCACCAGGTCATGCCTTCCAACGAATCTGCCCACGTCGGTGCCGTCCCCGACCCATCCCTTCTCCGACCCATCCCAGCCGCACACTTGGTGCAGGCTCCCCACGCTTAAATGGGTGTTTCTCTGACTTCCAGGATCCTCTTTCTAAGATGGACAGGATAAAATAACAAGGAAAATGTCATTTGTGCAGGCCTGCCTCCGTCCGTTTTCCAGTCTTAGACTTTTTCAGGGGGGAAAAAACCCCAAACCCTGCAAAAGAAAAGAATGGGAAAATAACCATCAACTAGGTTACATGTAACAAATATCTTTAGGGGTTTGATGCAAATGAAAATGTGGAGCCTYTTGGGAAAAATACAGATTTTATTTTGATTTTATATTAAAACTCTCATGGTCAGAGGAAATTTGCTTGGATTTGCACAGGCCTCTGCTAAATTACTTTGAAAGAAAATATCATTTCCAAGCCAAATTATCTGTTGGGATGAATAATTTTCCTGATTTTGAATGGATTTTTTCCAGGAGAAAATCTGGCCAATCTTGCTTAACCAAATCACAACTTGGACCGTAGGCCTGGAAGCAGGATCTATTTGGATGTTTTAACCTCCAGTGAATAGCAAATAGAGAATGCTGATGTCATGCAGTGCAAAATAAAATAAAACAATATGAGTAATGAGCTGATTTAAAATGCAGCTTTAAAAAAAATCACTTTCCTTTTTCTCACAATCCATCAGGGCATCAATAGGTCTTTCATTGCTCCAGCACATTGTTATTAATAGTGCAGAAAAAAGCAGATCGTAGGCTTGGGGCTTCCATAAGTTTCCTGTGGATACTCCAGGAAAAGTAAAATGCAAGTTAGATAGGCTGTAGCAAAAGGGAAGAGAGGCCAGAGTGGACAGCATGGGAAGCAGCGTGACGTGCTGATGAGCCCTTGGCTACATGGAGATGCTCAGGCTTTGTCCAGAATAGTTACACCTGTGAATTAACTAAATCCAGTAAAGCCCCGTGTGGGTTTTCTAGTTCACGATTGTGAGTGGCTTTGAACAAATTTGGTGTAATTCCTCCAAAGAGAATAAGATGAATTCCAGTACAGCCATTCCTAATCAGAACTTAAACTGGCCACAATTCTGGTTAATACATTAAAGGGATCAATTTCAAAAGTTAATTTGGATTTGCTTTCCTGAGGGCTCCTGTGTGTGCAAATGCTGATGCCTGTCAGTATGTCCACACAACCTTAAAAAAGTCGTAATTTCCAGTGGTTTCTTGTCTGTTTACATTTCCTACTGCTGTTTGGTAAAAGTTGTACCTACCTATCCATCCTCCACACCAGTGCAAACCTGCACCCAGTGAGCTTGGTGTGTTTTACTTCTGACTGTTGAATGCCATTCTAAATTTATTAGAAAAAAATAAACAAAAGATTGTTCTTTTTTTCCTGATGTCAGATCTCATTTTCTTTTGAACCGTAGCAACTACATACCCAATGGAGATAGCGCATTTTGACTTTGAGGTCTCTGCTGATTACTAACCTATTTATAAGGAGTACTATAGACCTCAGGAGTATTTTATAGCCTTTAAGAAGATGTTTCTCTGAATGGGTCAATTTAAGATCTCTGTTAAAGAAAGTTCAGGGTCTCCTTCAGATTCTTGTTGTTTTTGTCAGCCAACAAAGCATAAAAACATAACGACATTTTACAATATTAATGATCGGCTGTAAAAACCTGACATAACGTTTTTATAGCTCTATAACTAATCTTTTTATTATCAAGTTACAACGGTTTACATCAAATATGTATCATCTGTAGTTAACTTTAAAACTTTTACAAGTTAATGGTATGGAATACTGTCGTAGACTAATTAAGTTTATAAATATATGGGTTTGTTCGAAATACTTAATATTTTATATGAAGGATGTAAAAACTTTGATTGAAGTCAGCCTTGCGTGTCAAACTTTTCCTGCTGGAACAACTATGACAGTGTATCTCAGTTCACAGGTGGAAGCAGAGCCTGGGAGTTGAATTATGGCTTTGCCTCTGTTAGCTTAGGGCACGAACCTGTCTGCTGGGATGGTAAACTGAGCTTATCTGTCACTTGACCCATTAATAGAGCTTAAGATTCGCCAGTGCTGGACTTGAGGGGATGCAGTGTTGCCTTGAACTCCTGGGAGTGCAGCTTCCAGAGGTCCTGCATAGTCACAGTCCTCTGGGAATTTTCATTCTAGAGGAAATAAGAGGGAAGGGGGAGAGGGGATGGAGGGAAGGCTGAAAGAAAAGCTCTCTGGACTCATGGGTAATAGACTACGGGAAAGCAAAATGGGCAGAATCACAGTGCCTTGACTAAATTGCATAATGGAAGTGCTTGAGAGATAATTAAAGGCTATTCTAAACTGCTTCACCATGTTTATTCTCAGTGACTTGCAATAAAAAGGAGCAGGAGAGGGAACTGGTACAGGCTCAGCAGCAACTGCTTTTCTTCCTTTATCAGAACAAGACCTACCCTCTAGCTGGTGTTTAGACAGCAATATAGACTTTGCCTTCACACAGCACCTCCTGTTTGAAGGTCTCGCAGGTTTTGCATCGTAACATCTTGGCCCCTCTGGGGTTGCTTTTGAAGGGAGTCACAGGAAAGGCGGAGGGACCTTCTCTGCATCCTCAGCACGGTTGGTTGGGCCAYGGTGGTACTGCTCTGGGAGACCTGGCTGGTCACACTGTCTGTACAGACTCGAAATAGCTCCTGCGGAGCTGGCGTGGATGGGGATGATTGAAATATTTGCTTGGAGCTGCTGTAATTGTCCCAGCAGTGGCCCTGAAATAAAAGTCGTCTTTTGTGCATGAATGCGAACCACTTAAAAGTATTGCAGAGATTTGATCCTGTGCTAGATGTATTGGTGCTGGCTTCTGGAGAGGAAACTAGAGTATCCCGCATATTCCTGAGGTTTTTTTCTATGTTTCCAGCTGGCTAGTACCAATGATATGAATGATCTGTCTCGCTGACCAACTGTACAGCACTGGCTGCATCCTTTTAGCACACATATAAGTTAAAAATCTAGCTGACTTGAGAGACGTCAAAAATTGGAGCTTAATTACAGTGTGTTGAAAAAATGCAGGAAAGGCTCAAATGATCATGATTTCTAGGCTTTTGACTCAAAAGGGGGACTCACTGAAGTAATTTYAGTTCATTACAGATATTCTGAACCTGCCTTGCCTAAGTGAGTTTAATTTTTTTCGCCTGTCATTTATCTGCTTTTGAGAAGCATAATTGCAACATTTGTTCAGAGCTATAAGCCTCTGAAATGTGAAAGGGATTTTTTTTTTCTGTGCAAACTTTAAAAAACAAAAGGGGAAAGGAAAGACTGTTTTTGAAAGAGGCTTTGCCACACACACATGCCTGTGCACAGACACATGGCCTCTTTTAGGTTTTCTTTCTTTATTTTAATATCTTAAAAATACATATATCTCTGGGGGAGGCTTAATAAGAAACAGCCAGCTGAAGCAAAGATTTTAGGAGGAAAAAGAAGTCAGGGGACTTGTGCTGTAGAAACAGCAGTTCAAACAGTGAAAAAGAGGACACAGCTGTGCACATCAGAAATCCACAGCTGGGGAAATGGAAAGAGAATATTCCCACATCTTCCCTTATAAATCATCCCTCACCTTTCAGATCCCTTAGTTTTCTGTTGTGTTGAGTAATTTTATATGGAGGGAGAGGAATTTGCATTTT
Source organism: Phoebastria nigripes (assembly GCA_035582835.1). Taxonomy (NCBI): domain Eukaryota; kingdom Metazoa; phylum Chordata; class Aves; order Procellariiformes; family Diomedeidae; genus Phoebastria; species Phoebastria nigripes. The sequence goes on along the minus strand of JAYKAV010003155.1, from coordinate 1,980,180 downwards.
TCTCCTCCTGCTCTTTGTGATATCTAGGTCAGTTATACTTACCAAAGCACCAAAAAAGCACTGCGGATTTCTTCGGTGTCCTTCGTAGCAGGGTATTTTTCTTACCTTTCAAAGTCAAGGATTCTCCAGCAAAAGAGCAAGGGAGGCCTTAGCAGCAGATGCATAAACCAATATACAGAGAAAGCTAAGAGGAAAAGGCAGCACAGACCCTGTCTTCAAAAGACTCATGCTAGCAAGGTCTAAGGAGAAGGTGGAAGCAGCATTGTTTTAAAAGCACCTCTCTGGACCCCAGCTGAGCAATAAAACAAGCTGGGCTTAGACACTCACTATAACTCTTTTGGGAGTGGGTGTAAAGGAGCAAAGCACTGAATCTTCTCCAGCTCCAGGAATTACTGATTTCCTCCCCATTCCTAACCACAGCTGAAGGCAGAGCAGCACAGATGCTGTTTACACTTTTTCTCAAGGTTCGAGTTTGAGCACAATGGCCAGAGCAGTTTTGGTAGAGGAACTGTTCTGTACAAGTACAAAATAGCTAGATCAAAAGGTTTTGGTTAAATTTTCCACAGAGCTCTGCAAACTTGGTACTGTACCAGCAGGTGAACAAATGTTCAAACGTTGACTATTCAGACCCCTATTTAAACTGAAGGTGGACTTGGAGGCTTTCAGTCTTCCTGTGTCCCTGGGTTTTGATTCAGCTCATAAAATCTGTGAGAGGCTGGTCTACATCTGCAAAATAACAGGTACCACAGCTCGTATACTAGTAATTATGCTCCAGAGTCGAACCTTGGTAATGGCTTACATGATAATGGAAACTAGAGTTTTGCTTGTTCTGGCTAAAATTAGATGTTTCCATAWAAAGTAAAATACTGAAGTGCCTTTTGCTTGAATAATACATTCTATCTCAAAACATTTAAAAGAACATTTCCAGCAGCCAGTTTTGGTGTGCAGTATTCCAGCCCTTCGGTGCTGTAGTACATGATTATACAATTTAGCAGAAGAGAGGGAGAATACCACATTTACCTTAGAACTATGAAGGAACCGTGGTTAGACAAAAGAGAGAGAATGGCATCCTRGCCACGTCCAGGTTGGAAGTTCTGCCTCACCTTCTGCTATAGTCAACTGGAAAAACACCCTTTAATTTTAATGACCATAGAAATGCAATATTTTGGGAACACACCTCTCCAAATGAGAGGTAACAGCTTTGGAATGGGTAGTTATATTATAGTTGTTCTGGGAAGAAAAGAAGTTGGGGTATATGTCAGTATAATAAAAGTTTATCTGTCAGTGTAATAACAGTATATCTGTGTAACAAGAGTATATCTTTCTCATACCAAATCTAAGGGAGTTAATGTGCATCTTGTTATTGCACAGTTGGGCTGAATACAATCCCTGATATAATGCCAGTAAGGCTATGCCAAGGATAAATTATGTTATTGGTTAATTAGTTCAAGAAGTCTGTGGATAGTGTGGGAGACTAAAGAATGGACAAGTAGAATTCACCAGATGATAAAAGCTCTTCTGCTCGTATTCCTCCTCCTGTCCATGCCTTACATTGAACAAGACGGTTTGCTTCCCCAGAGGTGGTTGAAAGTTCTATTTTCCACCAAAACTAAAAAGAGAAGATAAAACTTCTGCAGTTTATTTCAGAATTTTTTTTTTTAATATTAATGAGAAAAATAACAGGAATGAAGATGTTTTATTTTTCTGACAGCTCTCCAGAAAAAAGAGTGAAAACAGGTRACTATTCTCAAGTTTCTAGTTAATTCTTTTTAATGCTTAACTTGGAAAAAACCTGTAAAAAGACAGATTAGGTCTAGGCTTTGTAGTTATAAACACCCTGAAGACATTAGATACCAATTTATAACAATGAACCATTTCAGTTTCTGAAAGAAGCCTGTTTTGAGAAAATATTTTTAGCTGTTCAAGTCAGTGTTTTTCAACAAATAAATTCACTGTAGGAAAACATTTTAAAATGACAAGAAAGTAGAAATCAGAGTAATCTGAACTCACTTTTGTAAGCTTCCATTAAGTGCAAGGTAGGCTAAAACAGAGGGAAACATAATTATTACCGCACAAAATAACAGAGTATTGACACCCTGTCATTGGATCAATCGGATCTGTTCTGTAGGCTCAGTTATAAATTGCTGTGTTAAAATATGATGTCTTCTTATAAAACACATTTATTTTCTCTCTCAGCATTTATTTTAATAACTTCTCATACCAAGAACTTGTGCGCACCTGCTTTTTTCCACACTATGTGTACAACACCTTGCATAAGGCCATTTTAAAGGGGATGGGAATCTCAGCATTTATGTCTGCGCGTCCTTGGGTGACAAGGGACGAGTGGCAGAACAGTCTGAAACACGCGGCAGGGTGCCTTACAGCAGCCTAATTATCTCATGTCTGGGTGCATCTCTACAGTAATCTAGACAAGTTTCTAATTTGTTTTTCGGTACTATAGGATGAGTCAACTTAATTCTAATTAAACATTGTCCATTGTGTAGTATGGCCAGAGAGCCAAACGAGATCATAGTCTGCCATAATTACTGATTGCAGCCAGGCTGCTTTTCCTACCCTATAGAGGTCCAATATGGTTACAAATGTGCAATAGTGTTTGGGGCAGATATTATTTTGTGAAGCTTAGGAAAATGCTTGTGTTCTGTCTGGCCAGAGGACTGTCAGTGAGTGTGGAGAGCTGAGGAGATGTCACGGGTACTCTTTCCTCTGTCTAAAATACAGAGGTCAAAATCCTACTCTTATTTATAGCAGGACTCAGACTTGTGAATTTACATTTTCTTATCTATGTAACAGTCACTCTTAAGTCCCCCATTGAAGCTTCCTTGAGTTAACATATAAGCTTATCACAGTCCAGGAACCCCACACCAGCAATGAAGCGTTGCCTGGATTTCTCATTCCAGTGGTGGAAGTAGCTAATGGAGTTAATGTCGCAATATCTTCTGCTCTATCATAAGCTCAGTGATAAGGCACTTCAATTTATTGTCCCCTCATATAAGGGATCGAGTGACTAACTGAATTATGGGAGGGCACTAGAGATGCCTGTTGGTTTATGGATGTGCCCCATTTCCAGATGTCACGGCTGGTCTGGCCCTTTCTCTTCTCCCTCACCAGACACAGGCATGCCATCACACACAGCACGCACCGTCACCCTTTGCTCTGGTTTCTGGATATTGCACATCACTGAGGTCTCTGCAGATCCTTTTTCTTCACCCGCCAGCCTCCGTGCTACTTCTCCTTTTCCTTTGCATATTGTCTTCTCCACTTGCTCTCTTTCCAGCATTTTCCTGGCCCCAGTATATCGGTCTTCTGTTCCCATATGACTCCCACTAATTACAGAGCTATCTTGCTGCTTAATGCTACCACCTCTTTTCTAGCTAGTTCTTTAAAAAGGCCGTTAGCTAGAAATACATCATCCTTCAGCTTTGGACCTGAAGTCCACTCAGTAAGCATTTTATACAGTCTTAATAAATGAGGAGAGAAAAAGAAAACAGCAGAGGAATACAAAAAGGGTCCCCTGGGAGTAAGGTTGTCAGAAAGTCATGGCTACTTCATAACTCTGGGCATTAGTCATTTTTCTTACCATGGGTGGTCCCACTATGGGCTGAATTTTGAAAGGGTTTTCTTACCGTTCAGCAAAGATGTGACATTGCAGAGCGCTGGAGGAGAGGTGAGGCCCGCAGGTGCTAGCACTGCCACGCCGTGCGAAGGATGACTCTTTCTCACAAACTTCAGAGCCTGTTTGTTCTTGTGGTTGCTCTGGTGCTTTGTGGGAAGCCCTGACCCTGCCAAGAGGAGAGCATCGCAGCTGGGCTTGGAGCAGGGGTAAATGAGAAGTTTCACCCTTTCTGTGGCTGCTGCGAATGGCTGCTCTCATTGCCACACCCCAGCTCCAGCGTCGTCCCAAAACGAAGGACCACTGGCAAAGCCATAAGAGATGACTACAGAACAGGTTTGAGGATTTGTTACTGCATGTGGCTACGCTACGTGGGGGGCGATTCCCACCTGGACCAGCTGTCTCCCTCTCTCCTGGGGAGGGGACAGGGCTCAGCCCTTAGCAGGTACCTGCGTTTGGTGTGCGCATGTGCTCAGTGTATCGCAGACCCTGCTGCTCCCAGACCCTGCAGTGTGACGGCACTGAACCATCACGGTTTTAAGCCGGGTGCCAGGAGGTGCTTGCAGGAAAGTGGGAGGATTTTGGAAGCTGCTGGTTGTGGGAGGCTGGCGGGGCAGCGCCGGCTGCAGCAGCGTGGTGCTCCCTGGGGGGCAGTTCCTCCTGCTGAGAAGCTCCTCCAGAAAGGCACAGACTTCCCAGCGGGATACATGAGGCTCCCTCCTGGGCTGCGCTGCTGCAGCCTGCCTGCCAGGACGCTGGTTCAGGTCCCTCCTCACCCATCCACGGTCTGGAGGTAGATGTAGCCTTCAGCTTGGACCAGAAAAGATCCTGTAATACAATTTATTCCTCTTTTTTTGTAGTTATTTTCTTAGCAGTGGGTTTGTGCTGTGTCACTTTCTCATCTGCATTGCCAAAATACAATGCAAGTGTTTTAAATTTCTGTGAAGGGCCAGAGGAACTTGCTTTGTTGGATACTGATTTTTCACTTGTGTCTAAGCCCAGTTTCTTGGCTGTTTCCAGCCTTACTGACCCAAGAGGATGATTGACCAATAAGATAAATCTCAAGGTAGAAAAAGGCAAACTATGTGGGCCTGATTAGTTGCTGCAGTAATTCAGATGAATGAAGTATGAGCAGTGTTGGAGCTGCTGGTGGTGTTTGCATGACGGAGCGGTCACTGTTCCAGAATATGGAAGAAGAATCTGTTGATTTTTTTAAAGACTATTAAAAACCTATTAGCTTGAGTGGCTACAATGAAATTCAGATGCATGGTTCCTTCCTACTCCATGTTACCTGAGCAGGTTGTAGGGGAGCACTATCCCATTTTACACCACTCCTCCTGCCAGACAGGGCATCATGTGCAAACTCTTGTCCTGGGAAGTCCTGTAAAAGCTGAAGGCTGCTGGGAAACGTGTAGCTGTGCTGTCTTTCTTTGGCCAGGCCTCCTATGCTGTGGCTCTGATGGCTGTGGAGCCCACTGCAAAGCAGCCTTGCTGACCAGAATGTCTGTCCCTCTTGCTTTTATATGTCCAGATACGACACTGGCCCCAAATGGCTGAATTTAGCTGTGTCCCTCCTGAATTCAAATTATACCCACAAGCGGTACTGTGCATTTACTGAAGCTCATTAGAATGAAATGGGAAATACATGTATTTCAAAAGTATTTTATTTGGAATACTAATCTTATTTTAGAATTCATGTTAAGCCGTTGAATCCTTGGCAACTAACATGAAAACACACTGAATCATAATGAAATACAGTACTACTGTATTCCATTATACACCATACCAGCATGACAGCAGCTTTTCCTCTTGCTGAAAATAGGATTGCTTACATTTTATTTTTATTTATTTTAGGGGAACAAGCAAGAAAGCATTTCATAATAAAATCCAGCCGTTAGCTCATATCTTTCTGGATGTACTAGTAGCTGTGGGGCAGGGAGAGGGGAACTGATGACTGCACAAAACTCTAGCAAGTATTTCACTGCCTGGTACTTCCATTCTGGGCAGTCTGGACCTCAGTTTGGGCTGCAGAGAGTCAAATAGCACAGAGCAGTGTTGCAAGCGCCAGGCTGGGGGCTGCAATATACAGCACATCAGCCAGAGAAGTGATCCAACACGCTGTATATCATCATAACACTGTAGGTAAAGAATACTGTGGTGATATAGGGGAATAATACATAGCTGACACCACTTTATGGCAAGCAGTTGCTGTGCAGTCATATATAACACTGTAGGAGTCAACACACCACAAACTTCATCCTCTGCCCTCTTGTGGAAACAAGCAGCTGTGGAATAAGGATTACTGAGTACACAAATCGGCTTAAAGCTCCTCTTATCCGTTTCCCTGGCAGATGTAAGATTGTGGTTGAAGACTGAGGCTTGGTTGCTTTGGGAACTACAATTCAGAGGTACTGATGAAGCAGAGAAGAAATATATAGCACCCTGAGTGAGCTGAATCATCCCAGTTGTTTCACTCCCTTTTATGCTGAAGCACTTTATTTTTAACAAACAGCCTGAGAAACAGAGATTTAAGGCCCAATAATAGCATGACGTAAATGAATTAGTCTAGTAACACCAGAGACTGCATTGGAAATGCACTATACTTGCCACGGTAATTACTAATTTTAAGGAAGTAGATTATACTAACTGCCCTATATTTTTTCTTTCTGTTTTCATGAGGAGTGGGATACAGCAGAGAAAATATCAGGCTTTAAGAATCAGGGAAAAATGTAAAGAGCAGAAAGATAGAAAAAACTTAAAACATAGGGGTGTTTTATTTGTACTGTGGTTCAAACCAGCTCCAAGTTGCCTGTAGGCTATGGACTCCTTTCCTCAAAGATGGGCCAAGAGTGATCCAGCTCAGGGGAAGCGTTAAGGACAGTTAGGACAGGATGCAATGTATATTCTCTCTTCTCCTGCCAAAGATCTCAGTCATAAATTAATTTTCCTCTGGACTTCAGTCTTCAGTTTGCTCTGTTTGCTGTGTCCTTCATCCTGCTGGCTAAGCATCTGAAATACTCCCTTGCACTGTCTCCTTCCTCTGCTTCATTAAAGAAGTGAAAAAGTGGGAGATGCTATGTAGACGAAATAGGAATTATAAGAGTGGAAGGGAGCTTGGGAGATCATCTAATCCATCTCTCTGCCTCAAAGGAGGTGAACATGTAATTAACTGCTCCTTGTGGCTGTGTGTCTGATCTGTTCTTCAAAACTTACTGCATGGGGATTTCCATCACCTAAGAGTTTAGCCCAGCATTTCACTAGTTTCATGCTAAAGAGTTTTCCTTAATCTSTAACTAAAATCTCCTTTGCTTTTGTTTAAGCCGCTTGAGACTTATTCTCATGTTTTTCTCATGCTTTTTCAAGAACTTTGGTTATTCTTGTGGTTCTCTGTCGGACTTTTTCTCATTGGCCTGTAAACTTTCATCATATGCTCAGGCTAAATCTGTCAGTGTTCCCCCCAGCACTGGGAAGAAAAGAATTATTTCATGTATCATTTCCAGGTGATGGCTGAATCTATAACTTAAAGACATTCAGTACTTTTGCAGTTTGGTCACTAAGCTCTTCATTTCAGTTGATTCCACTAAATAGTACTCTCAATTTTTCAATTTTCCCTTTTGGAAAAAATTACTTACAGACTTTTTCTTTGAATTTGCTTTTAATTTGAAGAATATAAACTCATGTTGATTCACTTACAGCAAAACTATTTGTTATAAGTAGGTTTCCCATCTGACTTTTTTGCTCCCCTAAAGCCAAACATTAAGCACCTTGTTTACTCAAAGTCCATGCAGCAAAGAAATGTGTTGGTAACCACAATCAAGTATCTGAGGCCCACTGTATTAAGTAGCATTTGTTCTCCAATTTCCATCTGGAACATTAAAGCCTTCCTACTACAATTCCTGTAACCACAACTCCGGTATCATCCATATCTCTAATAACATTGTACAGATTTCTGTTCATATCATATCAGATATAACAGCGACTCATCTTGTTTTTCATCTCTGTCTTCAAAGAAGACAATCATTGTTCTGAAGATGCAATGATCAGCTTATCTGACGTGTCCTGAAGAGATACCGGCTCTTTTAACACTGTTTTTATCAGCTCTTTAATTACTTGGAATTTTGTCATGCAATCTGTGAAGCCATGTACACAACATGAAGAAGATTTTTACTTTCCCTCAAGCTGCTAAAACAAAAGGGGTTTTGCACAGAAAGCTGCATCAGATGACCTGCTGCTGTGTTCCCAGGCACAACCCCAAGGGAGAGTTCTGCACACAAAGAATTTGGGCTTTCCCGAGATACTACGTGGATCTCAGGACCAGTGGAAATACCCAGCTGTAGATCCATTTGACCTTGCTTAACTCCCCTAAAATGCCTCTGGACTCTCTGTAGTATGCTAGCAGAGGATCCCAGACTTTTGCACGCTCAGAACTTCTTATTCTGCCTGAACGTGCACCTGAAAGAGCTTTAACATCTTCCCTTGCCTTCTTTACCTTTAACATTACCTCTTTCTCTGGGCTCCTTTCCCCCAGCCCACTGCTCATACATTTCCTGATGAAGACTAGTCCCTGCTTTTTAAACCAAACAGTGCCAGCCAGAGATTGTCCCTTGCTGGCATAGAAGTGCCAATTTATCAGCCTTATCTAACTAATGACAGTCTAATATTAATGTAGCTGGAGAGCCATTTTGTTGTTTATTGGAGACGAAACTCCCATCTGAGGTCCATGGATGGTTTTGCCTAAATAAATGTTGTATGGTAGCTGCAGATAAAAATAATCACCTATCTAGTTAAAGCAAAAGATGTAAGGAAGGATTTTGTAGTTTTTTGAGCTCACTCTTGCTAAAAAAGCAAAGTTTGACTCATGTTAAACAACCTAATCCAGGTTTGTTTAAAATTGTGAGTTTTCCTGCATGGCAGTGACATCTAGATGCTCTTTATTACCCTTGTCCAGTACTTYTGTGCAGACAGCCCAGTGAATGGCAGCAGAGAGGTCAGCACAGCTCTGGCCCACATAGTGAGAACCACAGCTCCTGACCAACGCAGCTGAGACCTACAGAGATTGCTGTGGGCATGGGGTATCCCTTTGTCATCAACAGAAGGGCAAATTTGGCCAACAACCAGGGGCAAGGATGAGCTGCAATGCAAAGTGCCTAAATGTTTTCAGTTCTCATGCAGGATAGTTGCATTTGGCTCCAGAACTTGGTGCCTGTTTGCCTGTTAATCCCAGCACAGTTTACTTAGATCTTTCTTGAGAGATGCTCATGGAGGAAACGGCAGGAGACCGCACTGCTGTGGGGCAGCCAGGCAGCACTGATGAGGTGAGGGTTCGTTAGCTTGGCAAGGAGCTGTACCAGCACAGCTCTCTTGCATAGGGATCCTCAGCTAGTTTGTCTACCCAACTTTGTATTGTGTGTCTGGAGGTACCAGTTGGAGCTGGCTTTGGCGTGTGCCCTCTCCTACATGCATTTTAATGATGGAAAGATGAAGCGTTGGTGTATTTTCATCACTGGGGTTAGCAAGCTTGTTTTCAAAGAGTCTGGCTAAGTTTTGGCTCAGCCCTCTCCCCAGCCTTCCTCCGACCTTACCTTGCAAGTCAGATATGCTGCAGCAGTGGAGCAAACCTGTCTGCTTCCTTCTAAAGGTTCTTGCAGTAGCAGCTCCAGAAGACCCCTGGAAAAATTATTTGCTTCCCTTAAAGAATGGTTCCTTTTTCCCCTGGGAGCAGTGGAGTGATAGAGCTCCTGTTTCCCCACAAGCCTTCCTTGAAAACTGAAAAATAAATTCAAAGAAAGGTATGTCCTAGTTCAAGGGAAGAAGATTGAACTTTACATGAGAAGTACTGAAGTATGCATATTCTGGCCCTGCGTGCAGAAGGCCCAGCAAGCTCACTGCCTAAATCTGTAGCTGTAGCATGGAGGAGACAGAGACATAAATTTCCTTCTATTTTTTTTTCCCAGAAGCTTGGTAAGTTGAGGACACAGAGGCAGTGATGTCTTAATGTATAGACACTATTTTTGCCTGTACTTCTGAGCTGGTGCAAGGGTGCCATTTCCTAATTCCTGAATTATGGGAAGAACTATGAAAACCCCTCAGGCCATAAGGAAAGCAATGAAGGGTTGGGCACTGAGTATCTGGTGAGGGGAGGTAAGCTGGTAACAAAGCAGTGCATAAAATCCAGCAAAGAGCACACCCAGCCCTTCGTTGTGACCACTGCCACTAGACAGGAACACGGCCAAAGGTCCTGATCCAATTTATTCCAATAATTTCATAACAGCACAAAGAGACTCCTGAAGTCCTTGGCTCCAATCTCAGCTGTAGCGGTAATGGGTAAAGAAAGAAAAAAAAAGTCAATTRTAAAAGCTCACACTGTGAATACGGGCTCAGATATCCCAAGGTTTTTAAGCATTTAAACTTCCACTGACTTCTCTGAGAATTTAAACCTTCAAGTAAGAGGAGGCACCAGCATATCTTTACAGATCTGATGGTTGGAGTCCAGAGCCAAGTTACACATAGCAGTAGATACATATGACACCCTAGAAGACAAATGGTAGCAAAAAACAAGGTGCTGAGCAACCCTAGTTTATTATGGAGAAATTATACCTTTCCAAGAGTCCCATCCTTCCCACTGCACATACAAGAAGGTAAAGTCTTATCATGGTAGTCCAACCTCTCTTTGCTTTTCCCCAGATTTCCTAGAGGTTTTCTAGCCCCTTTTATCCCATGGCACAGTCGGGCCGGAGTGACATGAAAAGGGACAGGAAAATCTCTGATGAGAATGAGAACGGTTGCCCTGTCAGGTGTGATTAACACCAACATGGTTAAACACTTTACCGATGAAGACCTGTACAATGTGCATGAAATTTTAAGAAGCCATTCTCTTTCCAGTCATGCCCTCTTGGTAAATTACAATTTCAGTAAATTAAGCAGAATGCTGATGAAGAATTTAATGTGGTGGAATCTGGCAATTCTGACAGCCCAGCAAAGTCTACAACAACCCTTGAAAAACTCTTACKTTTGATATCATGAGGCAGCTGTGCAACACGGCCATGTCCATCCTACTGTACACTGCACATCAGAAGTTGATGATTACAATTAGAATCAAATAGTTCTCAAATAATCACAGCAAAGGCAGATTTACTTGGCATTATCTTTCTCTCGTGGAAAACCCCTGCAAGAAAGTTCACCACTCATAATGAAATTACAGGTTGCTTTCTGGTCTTGTGTTAGCTGCAGAGCTTGTGACAAGATGAGCTGTGAGCAAGGCAGCCTACACCGGGTGCTGTGAACGGCACGATACAAAACCACATCACTAATAGCGGAGTCAGGGCTCTCGAGCTGTCATGTACAAATCTTGTTATAATGAGAAAAGCATTAGTAATAGAGGCTGAAATTTTCAAGCTGCCTAAGGGATTTAGATGCTCAGTTCCCATTAAATTTAATGGGATGCGTGCCTCAAAATCCCACCCACAATAAATTTTTACCAGCCATTCTTCGTGCAAGGGAAGGAGAGGGGAGAGAAAAATAGAGAGGGATGGAGAGAATCAGGTATAAGAGTTTCTTACTGGGACTGAAGGCCAGCTGGGTGTTGTAAAATAGCATCCAAAAGGGGACTAGAATGAAATAGTGCATAGGGGTCTCTTCTAATACTCAGGTAATTTGGGTGTGGACTCCRCTTCAGCCTGCCCTGTGAGGTGGATGGGAACACAATGCCCTCTGCGCTTTGAGACTTCTATTTCTGGACTACAGACTGACTTGCAGTCATTAAAGCACRTTTTAAAATGAAAATTAGGTAGAGAGACATAGATGGGATAGCAGTGGTCTTTGGAGATACGTAGGAAGAGGATGAAAGGAGGCTGTGTTACACCAGTTCACTTCTCTAATTAAGGCTGGTTGCATTTACTTCTTCAACCAGATTTATCTGTATTTAAATCAGGTGCATTTTTGAAGTGTCAAAAATACTGAAGATCAACATGTTCCCTTGGTAACCGTGGATCCCATCACTTTGCTTCCAGGAAGCCACCAGCTCCTAGGCTCAGCTCCAGCCTACCTAAGTTCAGGCCCCAAACTGAGCGAGAGTCACTCTCGGTTTCCTCCATAGATTAGGAAAAGAGAGAGGTAGAGAGTGACGTACCAATGGTTCAGCTCTTGCCCCTGGGGAGGAGAGGGGTTCACCTTGTTTAACTTCATCCAGTCATATGTTAGGCACCAGCTCTTAGATCTCTGCCTAAGCTTCCTCCATAGACTGGCAGGCAATTCTAGTAGGAAATTCCTTCACCTGAAGTTATGTATTTAAGATAGGTGCCCTGATAGGAGCCTACAGTTACATGGTCCTGGCTCGAATGAATGCTGACAGGTAGGTAGGATGCCCAAATAGTCAGTTAAGAGTGAATCCCATTGGGTTTCAGTTGCACATGCTTTTGATCATTGTGTTTACATTTGCTCTTAATGAGGGTTTCCCTATGCCCATACTGATCTTCTCTTTTGACTCTACGTCATCTACCAGGACCCTAGGTTAACAGCAGAAAATACAGCTCAGGTGTCAATACTTCCAGATTTCAACCTGTGACTTGTATTTCCCTTTTTTCCCAAAGAAGAGTCTGTTTTCAAGATGGATAAGGTTTCTTTCTTTTCTTTTTTTTTTTTCTTTGGCTATTTCCATGGCTCGATTTTCCATCTGGAAATAAATAAGGATAAAACATTCTCTCCACCCTGTGTTTGCCCTGCCTGTTCAGCGTGAGTGATGTGGAGGCGGGTAGGAGGGATTCCAGGCAGCCTGCTGCAATGTGGCATCTGGAGACACAAACTTGGAGGGGTTCCCAGGAAGGGAATATAACATTTGGCAAGGAAAGAAGGAGCTTAGACGAGAGAGGGCTGTGAGGTTCCCCGCTCTTCTATCCCCGTCCTGTTGCTTATTTCTGAATATTTGTTTTATTCCCCAGCCATATTAGAAGTGTAAATTACACAGATGAGCTAATGAGATCATCTGTGTCTGTGCCATTTGGGGAAGAGGGAAACATGGAGATGCTTTCTCCTTTCTATCCTTTCTAATCATTTACCTTTATTTTGAGACTAAAGATGCTCAGATTCTGCACACTTGGCTCTGCAAGCCTGGGACAGATCCTATGGCATTTCTTCTGTGACTTGATACATATTTCTTCTTTGTGTTTATGTGGCCCRTCATTCACCCCAAACATCTCTGTTGTCTTATGCCATATGTATGGGGTGAAGTTCTGGTCAATGGAAGTTGTGGGTTTTATAGAAATAGGACCTGGATTTTGCCCATGCAGAGCTTTAGGTTCAATAAATATAATGAGTCACTATAAGGAAGAAGGGGTTGATAGCAGTCTCCTTGTTCTTTTTGTCCGTAAATTCTGTTGAGCAATGACTGTAGGCAGTACTGGGTGAATGTTCAGCTGGCGTAAATGTAGGCACTTTCACTGCAGCATTACTGATTTATTTGGATGTGACCCTATGTTTGCAATTAAGATTATGTCCATAGAACAGATGGGTCAGAGTGATGCATTTGCCTTTATGAGGCACTGAATCAGATTCACCGCAATAGATCATTCATATCACAAATTGGTGCCATGCTGTTTTAAATAGCAGTGGTGCAAGGAGGAATTTCTTGCAGCAGTTGACAACTTTCAGACTTTAGCACGTGAAGTTGCTTCTCTTGCTAAATGTTTATTTGTGTGGAAGGGAAGCAAGTCTGTAAGACATTTTTAGTTTCTGTGCTGAAATTACAATTCTGTTTTTAAACAGAGTTTGAAAGATGCTCGGTTAGTAAAAAGCCTTTTAGTGGGAGGGTAAAGACAATTCTTTATTCAGAAACAGTTTGTAGAGTTTGGTTGTGAATCCCTCCATAGAGACACTACCGTTGCTTTTATCCTCACTCTTGGTAGTTGCTTCAAATGTAATTCTCAGAAATACAAAAACTCCAATTGGGAAACACTTAGTGAGTTTCTCAGCTGAGACAGGAACATTATTACTTGAGTGCTCTGATGCTAGAGATGTGGAGTAAGAGGTAATACATGGGACATTTCCATGGGATCATCAGGATACTGCCACGTTCCCCATTACATGCTGCTTTTAAAAGAGCTTTCCTGGTCACTGGAGGATATTGTTTCTGCTTAGGCCAGAATTGGCGATGCTGTTGTCTTTTGCTCCTTGAATTTCATTATCATCACCCCTTTAGGAGTAGACGAATGGTTGGTTCATTCAACTCGGTTGTCAGTAGACATGAGGAGACATGAAAAGGAAGAGCTTAAAAAGAGGGATCTGCAAGATCAAGAGAAAATTATAAAAAGATAAAATGTCTTCTGTAGCACAGAGCTTTCTTCTCAACTTTGTTCCCCAACAAGCTACCCTACCTTCCTTTCTTAACTTACAGGTAAGCTTAAAAATAAAGTGAAATTTTCTTACTCTGCATTGTAAGGGGTCTGTTCCTTCCCTCCTGGGAGGGGAGGAAGGGAATATGCCATACCAAACTGGAATGCCCAGTCCTGCCCCATCTCTTCTTCCAAGCTTTACTTTCTCATTTCTTGCACTGGGACACCAGATGGGAGAGACAGAAGAGGCAGAAGGAGGAGTTATATCTTTTCATTTTTCTCCTTAAGATCCTTTGGCAAACACTTTTATGGTACACCTTAATATCTGGCTTCAGGCTGCTTTTCTGTTAGGACACCTTCTGCATGATAACAGAGAGAGCAAAACTGGGGAATGCAGTGCTTAAGCTGAGCAACCCTGCCCAGGGTCCCCTCGTGTGGTGGGACCAGGCCACTGATAATTTGGACAATGTCAACATTTTTTAAAAATTTTGAGTAGGAGAGCAGCAAATCCCCCATCCCTTCCAAACAGAAGGATCACATCTTGTCACTGTGACTTCTAAGCCCTGGGCAAGGAAATGTTAAGGCAGAAGTAACGTCAGGAAGGGATGGCTGTGCTCCATGATCAAGCCCTGAGTGAAAAGCCCTGCTCCTTTCGCTGAGTGGTCTTTCCCACCAACCAGAACAAGCTGTCACTCTGTTTCCTATTTCTTACTCCGGGGAAGTTCAGGCATGGCACAGAGGATAGTAAGAGCTCAAAAGAAGGGTTCCCCTCCTTAATCCGAAGCACAGTGGGACTACTTCTTTTTGCATATGAGTCATCTGAATTCAGAATGCTTAACCTGTGGCAGAAATAATTCAGATTTGAACACACTAATCACACCAGGTCAAGGTAACAGTTGTTTTTTGCATGGATCGTTTCAGAATATTTTCTGCGGGTGTTTGTAGCAAGCAAACCATAGGATGCAGTTGTTGCTATAGCAATAAGCCTCCTTTAGTGAATGAGGTAGGGTAGCCCCCTCAGACAGACCAGCATTCTCCCACCAATTATCACTGCAGTGTAGGTACCTGACATGGTTTACTTACCAGGGATGTTATAGGTATCGATAAACCCTGAATTCTAGGAGCAAATGGATCCCATGGGATTTATATATTTCTGAAAATCCTTCTTTGTTTGAGGTTTGAATCACAACTGAATCTGAAATTTGCTGACTATAATTGCATTAATTATACTAACGAGTGATTTTTTTCAGTTGTGTATGATCTGAGTGTGGGATATGTAATTTAGGTGTGTGTGATATGTTGTATTTTAATTTGGAAGCTCAGAGAAACACAGTGGATTGGACAGCCTCTGTGATAGCTCTGCGAACATTCTGGACCAACCAGGGCAGACGAAATAACACAGCTAAACCCGGCCTTAGTTCTCATGGAAAAGATTCAGTAAAATATCCTTGAAGTATTTCATCTAGAAGAGAAAAATTAAAGCATAAGAAAGGCTATAATAATAACTTTTTCCTGGTGTCAGCTTTGTTTATTGGTTCATATAGCAATTGTGGCATGCAGTCTTCAGGGAATGAATGTTTTGTTTTTAAACAGTCTGTGGACTGATCATAGAATCATAGAATAGTTTGGGTTGGAAGGGACATTTAAAGGTCATCTAGTCTAACCCCCCTGCAATGGGCAGGGACATCTTCAACTAGATCAGGTTGCTCAGAGCCCCGTCTAACCTGACCTTGAGTGTTTCCAGGGATGGGGCATCTGCCTCCTCTCTGGGCAACCTGTGCCAGTGTTTCACCACCCTCAGAGTAAAAAATTTCTTCCTTATATCTAGTCCAAATCTACCCTCTTTTAGTTTAAAGCCATTCCCCCTTGTCCTGTCGCAACAGGCCCTGCTAAAAAGTTTGCTGCCATCTTTCTTATAAGCCCCCTTTAAGTACTGATAGGCTGCAATAAGGTCTCCCCGAAGCCTTCTCTTCTCCAGGCTGAACAACCCCAACTCTCTCAGCCTTTCCTCATAGGAGAGGTGTTCCATCCCCCTGATCATTTTCGTGGCCCTCCTCTGGACCCGCTCCAACAGGTCCATGTCTTTCTTATGCTGAGGGCCCCAGAGCTGGACGCAGTACTGCAGGTGGGGTCTCACCAGAGCAGAGTAGGGGGGCAGAATCACCTCCCTCGACCTGCCGGCCACGCTTCTTTTGATGCAGCCCAGGGTACAGTTGGCCTTCTGGGCTGTGAGCGCACGTTGCCRGCTCATGTCCAGCTTTTCATCCCCCAGTACCCCCACGTCCTTCTTGGCAGGGCTGCTCTCAATCCCTTCATCSCCCAGCCTGTATTGATACCAGGGGTTGCCCTGACCCAGGTAAAGGACCTTGCACTTGGCCTTGTTGAACCTCATGAGGTTCACACGGGCCCACTTCTCCAGCTTGTCCAGGTCCCTCTGGATGGCATCCCATCCCTCAGGTGTGTCGACCGCACCACTCAGCTTGGTGTCATCTGCAAACTTGCTGAGGGTGCACTCGATCCCACTGTCTATGTCATTGATGAAGATATTAAACAGTACCGGTCCCAATACGGACCCCTGAGGGATGCCACTCATCACCAACCTCCATCTGGACATTGAGCCGTTGACCACTACCCTCTGGATGCGACCATCCAACCAATTCCTCACCCACCGGACAGTCCACTCATCAAATCCATACCCCTCCAGTTTAGAGAGAAGGGTGTTGTGGGGGTCCGTGTCAAAGGCCTTACAGAGGTCCAGATAGATGACATCTGTAGCCCTTCCCATGTCCACTGATGTAGTCACTCCATCACAGAAGGCCACTAGGTTGGTCAGGCAGGACTTGCCCTTGGTGAAGCCATGCTGGCTGTCTCAAATCACCTCCCTGTCCTCCATGTGCCTTAGCATAGCTTCCAGGAAGATCTGTTCCATGATCTTCCCAGGCACAGAGGTGAAGCTGACTGGCCTGTAGTTCCCCGGGTCTTCCTTTTTCCCCTTTTTAAAAATGGGGGTTATGTTTCCCCTTTTCCAGTCAGTGGGAACTTCACCGGACTGCCAGGACTTCTCAAATACGATGGATAGTGGCTTAGCAACTTCATCTGCTGGTTCCCTCAGGACCCTGGGATGGATCTCATCGGGTCCCATGGACTTGTGCACCTTCAGGCTCCTTAGATGGTCTCAAACCTGATCTTCTCCTACAGTGAGTGGCTCTTCATTCTCCCAGTCCCCGCCTTTGCCTTCTGCGGCTTGGGCAGTGAGGCTCAAGCACTTGCCGGTGAAGACCGAGGCAAAAAAGTTGTTGAGTACCTCCACCTTCTCCGTATCCCAAGTAACTTCTCCGTATCCCGTGATCTCAGCAGGTCGGCCAGGCAGGACTGCCTGCATACACACCGTGTGAGGCATCTAATCCTTGTTCCTCCTGTTTTTTGAGAAAATTGATCTGGTCCAAATCCCTTTGAAGTCAGTGCAAAGATGGCCTGGGATCCTTTGGAAGGATCTCTTGGGTTGGGTCCTGTGAATGCCATTTAAGGCTTGACCACTCATCTCTGCATCCAGACATGCTCCCTGAGTCACTGGAGTGATTCTGAATTTATGCTGATATAAACAGAAGGAGAATTAGTCCCTTCTTCCCAACATTAGCACGTAATAAGGGATTACCAGCTCAGTTCACTTTACTGGTGTTACTGTTTCCTTTCATCTCTTCTCTCCCTCATGTTCTTCAGATACTCATAACAGATATGAAAAACAGATCCCTTCAGATGGCTCCTATATGTACTATCTAATTTATGGTGATGATGGGCTAGTGGCTGTTGGAGAAACAGAATGAAAGAGAAAAGCAGTTGTAAAATTGCTGCTTTTTGTCGGCTGCTTGCACTTGTCTATAAGTATTTATTATCCTAGATGGCAATCTAACTGATTCTCCTTGACGTACTCCAGCACTAATAAAGGAATTTTGCAGTATTATTACAGCAATTTTAAATCAATTCACTCAGTGAACGCTGTTACGCTCCAGAAGTCGATTATAGATATCACTTAAAAAAAACAGATAACGCAAATCTGGACCTGTGTTTTCATCACTATGCAGATAGCAAAATAAAATTACAGTAAGGGAAATGCGCATTAGAAAAATTGAGGTGTTGTGAAGGGAGGGGACTACCATGAAAGGTGATGTTTCTGCTGCAAGGTTTTTTTCAGGCTTCAGAGCATTACCGACACTGCCACCTGCGTTGCTTTCCTGTCCAGCTCCCAAGTGGCCTTCAGGCAGAAACATCACATCTTATCATGGCTTTGCTTTCTAGAACAGGTCTTGCTAAGGATCGTCAYGAAAGCATCCAGGAGCCACGTCTGGACCTCAGGTGAATTAAAAGATACTGCCTGAGGTTAATGATGGGTTCATCCTTCGAGGCCAACAAAAAGCCAGAAACTGATAAATACAAAGCACATTCCACCATGTGAGGTAGATGCCTACTTCTTTAATATTATGTTTCAGTCCCTAGGCACTGAAGGTCCACATTATTTTCAGTTCCTTCTGTCACCATGTCCTTCACAAAAGTGATTTTTTCTTGTTGTTAAATCTCCTGGGAGCATTAAAAGGATTTCTATTATTGTGGCTGGAAACAGTGGCTGGTTTTTAATTCTTAAATTCCCTTTTCCTCTCTTTTACAGAGAAAAGCTTTGAAGGATTTCTGGGAGTCAACTTGGGTTTAATGCATGGGGGTCCCTCGAAATGAGAAATGGAGATAATTTGTAATTGTTCATGGCTCTTGGAATTGAGTCCTGATGATTCGATAAAAACATTACCTAAAACAGGGGATATCGCAAGCAAGTGCTGGCAAGAGATATGTGCAAATTAAGCATAATAGTGCCTTTTTTTTTTTTTCTGCTTAGAAAGACTCCTCTTTTCGGCAAAATGCTACTTTATCTATAAAAATGTGGTTCTGATGCCTATTAATTGTCACACCTCTGGGCAGGGGTACTTTGAAGTTTCAAGGCAGGTAATACCATGCCAACACTATGACAAACAGCTAAGCAACTGTGCTCCATCTTTGGTGAAAGATAAGCTGGAATAAGGAATGTGATTAACAGTTGTGTTCAAGATTTATCTAATCAACTTGGAGAGCAGGTCAACGTGTTGTCTTGATACGATAGTGTCGTGTATGAGTGGTTTTGAGGCCGCTTAAAGAATCACCAGCAAAGGTATCAGCAAAAAGTGATTTTAATAGAAATTTATAAAAGCACAACTTAACAGAATTTGATGGCAAGGTTCACTCTATTACTCGTTATATGGATTAAGTAAACACAGGGAATATCATGTCAGAATTGTGTTGGAATGATTTGTGCAGAGATTGAGGACAAAAAGGGTAAGAGAGACCCTTCTGTTGAGTCATGAGGTTCAGAGAAGACCCAGCTGGATCCAATCTTAGTCTCAGAGTTGGACAATGGTTTATGTCTAATACCAAAAGGGTAAGGAGACCCTCCCGTTGAGTCACGAGGTTCAGAGTAGACCCCCTTGCTTTCTAAACTCCTTCTCAGAGAGGA
>JAYKAV010003155.1:1919934-1959498 GCA_035582835.1 Phoebastria nigripes | reverse complement strand
AAAAGATGTGTAGATGAGGCACTTAGGGACATGGTTTAGTGGGCATGGTGGTGTTGGGTTGATGGTTGGACTCGATGATCTTAGAGGTCTTTTCCAACCTTAATGATTCTATKATTCTATGATCTAGCAGCAATCTAAAATACATTAATAATTTTAAGCTGGATCACAAGATTTTAGCAGCACTTAATCATTGACTGATTTAACATTTACAAAGTGAGTTAATAAGGTCTACTACAATCATGACAGTGACTTAGTAACAAATTATGCTTACTATTGGTTATCTAAATCAATTCACACACACACACACACACACACACAAGGGTTATCTAAATCAATTCACATACACACACACACAAGGGCCCAAAGCTAGATAAAGGTACCTGTTAAAAATTCCCCTCGAGTCTCATGAAATACTCACGTTAAATGTCTTGGCATTTCTCAACAGGCGAAGGGTTGAGCCCCGAGGAGTGTCTTGGCCAAGGAGTGTTTCAGCCCAGGTTCCGACGGTCCTCCAAATACCACAAACTCAAGAGTTTGCAAACTCTGAGAGGCGTCCCACTCAGAGGGAGACTCTGGGCGCAGCCCGCTGCGGTCCAGGAGAGCTCAAAGAGTCTCACTTAGGACCACTGTTTATAGGTTCGCAAGATGATTGGCTTCAGTCATGAGTAAATTTCCATGCTGGCCACAATCCAGAACAGTAATGATGGTACCATTCCACTCGAGCTATGATCCAGGTAGGGAATGTTTCAAGGCTGACAGGGATGATGAATTATCCCCGCTCTTGTTCCCTACCTTGGCCAGGCAACAGGTGCTCCTGGTACGGTCAGTGCCGCTCCCCACCGTAGCCATGCAAGAGTGCCTGGTACGATCAAGGGATGCTTAACCTTTACACAAAGGCTAAGGCCTAACGGGGGTTCCTGAGATCATAGAGTGGTCCGGGGCGGGGGGGAAATGCACCACCACAGATAGTTAAGGTAAAGTTGCAAGTTCAAGTAGGTTTGACCTCAGCATACTTGCTGTGCAGCCAGTGAACCTCTTTTGATTATTCCCTGTGAAGGTTTATAGGATAATGAAATGAATACAGAGGGGAAGATAGAACATAAAATATAATTGCTTTTTTCCTCCAGCCATCCCGTGCCAGAAGCTGTGCTATCCCACAGGGTATGTCGTGGTCCCTGTYGGTCTCTGTGCACTGTACCAGGATAGATGAGATGTAGCATGAACGATTTTGCAGAAGAAGATGATGAAAGGGTGTTCCTGGGCTTTTTGGTCCCAATCAAATAAGATGTCCCTGCTTCTCAGTCCAGAACATGTGTGCTCGTGGCACCTGACTTTAAAATATCAGTTCCAATTTTTTTTCTATTCAAAAAACGTACATGTGTAGGGATGGAAGGGCGAGGAAGTGAAGCTGAAGAAGCAAGTCTTGTGTAGTTACCGATCAGCTCAGATCCATCAGGCTCAGTGCAGAGGCTCTGACACAGCCCAGAGTCACTCAGACGGCAGCGCCAGCTCTCAGTGAGGGGWGTGAGAAGGCACGCCACAGGGAAAAGAAGAAACATAGTGCGAAAAGCCATGACATCAATCATAATTGCAGTAGTAAAACATTTTAGACCATTTCCAGGGAACCTTGTTCTGCTCTCCTTCCACTTCTAAGCCCCCTGTACGTACTGAACTGATAAAAACTTTCAGTAGCCTTCTGTTGCCTGCGATGAGGTAAAATTGTTCAGCCAGCCTTGGGGCAGAGTAAGTAGAGCTGCTGTCACGTTGCACCCACTGCAAATTGGCTCCATTATTTATCACTGATGGAGACGTGTACAACGGAAAGGAGGGGAGAATTATTGTATATAAATGTTGCAATATACACGATTCCCACTTAGAATTGATTTTTCCCTTGTGAGATATGCTGTCTCATTGAAAGAGGGAGAAAGGTATAATTTTAAACCTGACTCCTGTAAGAGGAATTAAACAGAAAAAAAAGAGCCAAAAAAGTGGAGGCATTATCTCAGGAGTGCTATTAATAATTTTCTTAGGAAAATGTAGTCTTGCTGTGCACCTTACTGACCTCGTGAAACAAGCCTTCCTGTATCTTCCCACTGTAGTATTTAATACTGAGTCCCTCCAGCTCTTTCCCTCTGCATTCAACACCAGTTTGGTTTGCTTGTTGCAAGTGGCAGATTGGAAAGAAGTGGAGGTAACCTCTGACAGAATTGTCAAATTAAATTTATCCTGATCCCTGTACCTTCTCCAGGAGACCCCATATTTATAGTAAAGTACACACAGCTCATAAGCATTGGTTTTCAAAAACACTTTGACAGCAAATAATAAATATGAAATAATACACAATACAATAGGCAATTGACTTATATGCCTCCCAGTCAATGCAAGCATTATCCAGCATACATAATTACATTGCAGACAGCACATCCTTTACCTGGGAATGACATACTCTGATAAAAAATAAATAATAATAATAACCTCCCCCAAGCACACACCACTGGGTGCCTTGTCTAAATCTGGCTATGAAGAATGAATGTGAAATTAGCATTCGATTAGAAGTGAAGGAAATGCAGGATGTGAATGTAAAGCAAAGGACTATATCAATGTCTAAATATGAATCTGACATTTGTATGGCTGCATAAATAGTCTCCTTGTGCAGCATTGCTCAGATGGAAGATCTGCGACAGGAACAGCAGAATGTGGTTTTCCACAGGGTAGGAGAAGTCTGGATTTAAGGTGGTTTTCTCAAATGGAAGACCTGTCCTTCACTTCTGTTCCCATCCTCCTCTTCCCCTGGGATCAGCAGGGACCTGGGAACGCTGCAGTTTTTTCTCCCTGTCCTATTTACCTATTGTCACTGTACAAGATTAATAACAAGTGGTTTTCTCTGAATTTTCCCCCTTTCATTTTTTCTCTCAGGTTTTCCATAGAGTTCAGACTGGAGCTTACTATGTCTTCTAAATGGTTTTGCAATATTTGTCTTTATATCTTGCTCTTCCTCCCCAGAACGTAGAGTGATGAAGGTGGAGTGTCAGTCACCCCTTACCCACAAGCAGGCATCAGCAAAAGAGTGTTTGGCAAGGCCATGCAGTCAGTTCATGACATTTAGGATCTGAAGGCAGCTTTCAACCCTTGTCAGCATTAGATGTACTGTGGCTTTGACCCTGTCACCAGATAGCTTCTCACCTCTCCCAGGGGCTGCCGGTGTGCTCAGGAGCACCCTGCACCACGCAGCCCCTTTCCCATGTACTGGGCTACGAGGGCCGTTGGTAGCATCTATCTTTTTTTTTTAAAACTTCATACTCTGAGTATTTCTCTGAAAACAAAAAGATGTGTCYGCTTTCCTATTGTTTTGCCCGTGAGAATTAAGGCAGGTGGGGCTGACATCTTTCTTCCTCTGACCTGTCTCTGTTCAAGACTGACTGTATATTTTTGAGCTGATGTGCTTATTGCCAAGTACATTTAAACAAGAAGGCAAGGTATGCAGCTTGTAAGGGTAGATAGCATTAAAGGTAAATTCACAGGGTTTGCTTCAGGTGTGTCTGATGCCACCCTCGAATCAGATCAATTTGGGATCTAAGAAAAATGCTCACTTTAGAAAAATGAAATTGTCGTTTGCCATCTTCCAAAGCTATCAAGAAAAGTTTGCATTTGTTACAGCCAACTTCGCCATCTACTTGACCTTAAATCCAAGCATTTATGTGCTGCTTCCCAAAATAAGCATCAGTTAGGTTTGGGAGAATGCCTTAAGGGTCTGCAACCCAAATTGTACCAGTCAGAAAGATGCTGGTTTTAAAATCAGCTTTACGGGTGAATCTTCCCATCGCTGTTAACGTTTAACATATCCCCCTAAGCCTGGATGCTCTTTGAAGCAAGTTACCAGCTTAATTGGGACTCTAATAAAATTTAATGCTATTTTTTTAATGAAGAAAAATGAAAAGTTGCCTAGAGGGGAATCTTGAGCACAAGGTATTTAAAGAAATTATTCTTTGAGAACGTCGATCTCTTATCTCATTCTTCACAAATCATTTAATGAAATAACATTAGCATTTCACTTCTAGTTTTATTCGCTTCTCCCCCCTGCACACATTTCTTTATTTTTGTTTTTTTCTCCTTTTCAAAGAAAAAATAAAGCACAACAAGGCTCTTGAACAACAACCTCATGCCATTGAGCGACAATTAATATTGTCTCATTCTTGCAAATGGGGGGCACAGTTTTTTTCCAGACAATTAGGTAGATAGCTTTCTCTTTCATTTATTAATGCTGATCTAAAGTTTAACAGGCTTGGCTTTGCCAGTTGCATAATTACTGCAAACTTGGGCATCTGCAGCCAGGCTCCAGATACAAAGCAGCCCTATCACTGCTCCCCGTAGGCAATAACCTAAAACAGGAGATGGCTTTCTGCTCCAAATGTAGATATTGAGTGCTCTCCCTTTAGATTAAAGAATTATTTGGGTCTTGCTGTCAGTGCCTAT
This sequence comes from Phoebastria nigripes, assembly GCA_035582835.1. NCBI lineage: Eukaryota > Metazoa > Chordata > Aves > Procellariiformes > Diomedeidae > Phoebastria > Phoebastria nigripes. Next base: position 1,955,025 of record JAYKAV010003155.1, on the reverse strand, counting down.
GTTTGTCATTGAAAGACTCGGCATCAGCGCCTGATTCTGTGAATGGGAAGAAGAGGCATTAGTTTTTCCCTGTAATTTCCTTAAAAGCCCCAGCTCTCCATAACAACCTGTTAGGGAGTGACTGTTGTATTTTGAACTGGAGAAGGGGAACATTTGTGGTGTCCTTTCCTTGACGAATCATTATCTCATTTCCTTCTTTGCCACTTCATCTGTTGTTATCTCGGGTCCTGTTTCTTCTTCTTAAATGAAGTAATTGTCCAGTTTTTGTGTCACAGGTGTTGGATGGCAATAAGTGGTGCCAGCAAATCAGTATGTTTTACTGCAGGTAGGATCAGGAGGAAGAAGAGGGATGGGCTATAGGAGCAATGGGGTGAAAGATAAATCCAGCCCACTAGCTTTACCATCCAAGGCAAGAATTTCTCTATTCTGGACCTGTATATAAATAATTGTCTTATTCTTTTGACCAATTCATAGTGGTTATTCAATTGTCAGTACACTAGATTCTTCTTCACATATTTGTTAGTGCTTTATCTCTGTTCTGTTTCCCCCTCTTTTCAGGGAAAAAAGCCAACAGTATGTAATTTCCATAGAACCTGGCTCAGCCACATTTTTCTCTATGACTTTTCCCCCTAATTTCAAGGTTCTATTATTTTCTGTAACACTGTAATATGTTCTTCATGGTTCTTGTAAGATTTAGGAGACAGTGGATTATATGAGAATTTCCTGAGCAATCTCCAGAGTTTTGTCTTACATTCAAATCACCATACACATTCATAGGAAATAGGAAGGAAAGAAACAGGTCATGGTGTTCCTTCCCCCAGCATACTAGTTTAACTCCTCCAAAATCAGTGGGAATAGTTATCCTTCAGCACAGAGGGAAATTAATACACGTCCTGGGATCTGACTGGTGATGCTGAGACTCCTCATCTGCCTACGGTCCCATTGATTTTAAGGTCAGGTTGCAGGACTAGGATGTAGCTTTGCATTAATATAACGTTTGTTGACCCTTCCAAAAAGGAGACCCATTTTTAAAATATGGGGGTTTTATACACACACCCACACATATTAAAAAAAAAAAAAATCTGTTTTTTATGCCCAAGAGAAAACATGCATCACTGCACCCCAGGAAGCAAAGCAACAGGCTCAAGCAGAGAGGGAAATTCCTGTCTTCATTCAGATCTAAAGTTCTTCAGGATCCTTCTGTCATTTGTGAGCTATCTGTAACAGTCACACATTCAACAGGTAACTCAATAAACATCAAGCCAAGCCCTCTTCCAGTCTGCCAAATCTTTTCTCCCCACCAGGCTGATCCCCAAAGACACCCCACACATCCATCCCAGCCCTGCCTGGATACCTGCTTCAGAAAGGACTCTCCAGCTAAGTAAGAAGCCAATCAATTAACTAAGTCGCAAAACAAACACAACTCATGAAAACCACTCTTTTGCTTCCTAATGAGGACTCATAATAACTATGCCGGATTTTTTCCTTTTATATTTATCAAGGTATGATTTAATTGTCAWGAACATCCAGAAGACAAAAAAAGTCCCCTAAACTCAAACTGACAGAAAATTCTGGGGTTTTTAGGTACTCTGTAGTAATGATTCATGCATTTGCAGCTGGGATAATAATAGTCTAATACCTTGATCATATTGCATTTTACATAATTTTACATAATTGTCCATAAGGGCTACAATTATTGCTATTGTGAAGTGTAAAACTACAGCAAGAGAATGACAAAGCCAACTCAAACTAATATGTTTAGCCTGATTTTCTTGTACTAATTACCACTGGAAAACACATATTTTAACCTAGCAATGTTTGAATGTTTTTGTACTGCAGTGCTGCCACAAATGAAACAGTATAAAAAATACAGTGATTGTCATCCCAAGTGCCAAATTACTGAGCACTGTTAAGTGTGTTCACAGGGCCATGGAGGTATTCTGGCTTTCTGAAATATTTCTAGCAAAGAAAGCGTGGTTGCTAGTGGTTTAAAGTACAGATAGTGCTCACCTGTTTGGTTATTAAACGTGTTAATGTTTCTGCTCTCTGCCATACTAAACAGCATTCTGGCTGTCAGTGTCATGAGGAATATGCTGGGTTTGTGTTATTTTTACCATTTTCTCGTTGCTTTAATTGTTCCCCAGCATTCCTGAGGAACAGCAATGTTCAGCTGCAGGAAAGAAGGCAAAACCCACTCATTTGAAACACAAAAGCAGGCCTGAGGAAGGAGAAGCTGGGACAGCCATTCACTTTGGTAGATGCAAATTTCCATGCAAAAAATCATCCCTGTGGCTGGGCTTTCCCCTGTGGTGGTTTGCATGCACACGGACTCCCACCGGCCATGTGCTGCTGTGTGTCCTGGCTCCTTTTCTGCAGGTGGGAGGTTGCCGTTGCTGGTTGGGAGGCACCTGGAGCCCCTGGAGTTACGACAGTGCCTGGCTCTCTATTGGCACCACCACCAAACCTCTCTCTCAAAATAGCCTGGCCAAGAAATCCTGCAGAAGTAACAAACACCATGAATGCAAATTGTCTGTGTGCTGAGGGGGTGGCAGGAGGCTGAGGGCGCGGAGAGATGGGCTCGAGTGATGGGGCTAGAAAGATCTGTCCCCTCGGCTACTGCCCAGGAGCCAGAGCCACACAGGCGCTTCAGTGCAAAGGTCAGTGCTTCAGCTGAAGCTGTGGTTGACGATGGGCTCACATTAATATGCTAACCTCTACACTGAGGCCATTGAAATGCAGGCACATGTTTGCCTCTAATTGTTCTGGGGAGAGCGGACTGCTGGGAGCACTAACTTTTTAAATTGCCTCTGCTAGATTCCTCAGAGCTTGACCGCCAGAGCTGTCATCACCATTTAAAGTTGTGAAAAGCCCAGCCCTCTAGACTGAGGTGGAAACAGGTCTTGGGCACGGCCTTCACCCCAGGCGAGGAATGAATTTTGCCYGGAAAGCTGCAATACTATGAAATGTGTTAAGGGCACACAAACCGAGCTTCAAAACGGTTTCCATTTAGAAGGAACGATGGAAGGCAGGAGCGAAAAGGCAGGCTTCTGGTGCAGAGAAAACCACYCGTTTGCCTTCTTAGTAGCTTATTGGAAGAGCCTTTAGGTGTGATCAGTCTCTTCGGGTTCAAAAAGACCCTCTGGCTTGTTGTTGGGTGGAACAGGACACAGATTTCTGTACGCCACCTAAATTTGTTCCTGAGGTGTCAGGAAAACATCGCCTTCTCTGCATCATTTTCTCTGTGAGTTCACGAGCGGGAGGACATTAGGTGCTGTGGGCACTGACTTGCTGTCGTCATAGGGAAGGATTTTCACAAGGATTTCCTCAGGCCTGTCATTACATTTCTGTTCTCCATTGGCTCCTGCAGTAATGAGAGGGGAGAAGATTAATAAACCGCGACTGCCAGAACAGAAAGGCCACCATGGTAATCGAGCCCGCATGGGGGGTTGAGCGAGGAGCTCATTTTCAGAACAATATCTTGACTTTAAAATCCTTCAGGATGGATTAAAACAAAATTTGCTCAGGCCAATATCTTCAGGAGTCTGAATGACCATCAAAGCAAAGGCTTTATGGTGGCGCTTCTCCAAATCAGCTGTGTTATCTTGAAGTTAACCAATTTCCTCTTTTCCGATTTCCCATCCCTCAAAGGCAAACAGTAACGCGCTGCCAGCGCAGCACTTGGACTTCTCAGGACCTGCTGTTCTGGCAGATCAGAAATAGATTTCTGTGCCCCTCTTATGTCAGTCTTCGATCTCTGGAGACTGACCTGCACCAGTTTAAATTAGCTTGTTCAGACAGCGTGTAAAAATCAAAATAGTCAGCTCGTGTGTAATGGTCAGTGTGTTCAGTGCTGCCTCCTGCAGCGCTCGGTGGTCCCACAGCCAGGCTGGATCTGCAAACTGCTCTTGCTAGTGAGGGCTCAGGTCTGCAGGTCTCCTCGTGGTGGGCTGGGATGGGCATAGGAGGGGGAGGCTCAGAGGAGATCTGGGGCTTCCCGCAGAAGACGTCGGCGGGGGGATCTGCATTCAGCCTCCCTCTGCATTTTCCTCTACGAGCTATTCTTCACCTCTCCCATCCACATGATGATTGCTGACACACGGTGTTTTCCATTCGACTGACAGCGTCATTTGTCTGTACCAAAGTCCTTCATGCTCTGTCAGATGGTAGTTAAGGAAGGAGTGAAACTCCACCATCCCTGTCTAATGTGGGATGCTCTTTGTGTGTCCCCTGTGCATATGCTGACTCTGAGTAGGGTCACGAAACACGAGATCCTCCTGAGCACGTTGGCACTTCTCCGTGGCACAAAGGGTTGGCAAACAGCGATACTAGGTCAGGTCTCGAAGACAACATAACTGCGTTTGCTGCATGTCACCAAAGCATTCAATTCATCCCTCTGTGGGATCAGCACTTGTTTTATTCAGTGCGACGGTTGCTTTGAGCTATCAGAATGACAGGGAGCAACTAGAGTGAGGAAAGCATCTGGCTCCCAATTTAAAAAATGCTACATTTAATTTAATTTATTAATTTGATCCTGTGATCTGCAGCACTTGTCGGCTGTTCTCATGTCCTGAAATTTCATCCTGCACGTGAGAACATCCTGCCCAGGAGTGAGCACCCACCTTTCCCCACCTCGTGTGCTCAGCCTCTTGCCTACCCTGCAGGACTATATGTAGGGCAGATTAGCACAAACTACTTGATGGGGCTGCAAATTTCCCTATTAGCAGCGTGTGTAGCTGACAATACTGTGTTGTACTCCTTAGTTACACGTGAAGTTCTTCTGAAGCAAAAAGACAAAGGCAATATGCTTTGTCGTCATTCTCGGTTATTTCAAAATTGCTACCCACAGCAGAGCATCATCAGTCATTAGAGTCACATATAGGAGCATTATATTCACTTTGCGGTCTCCCAGCTCTATTGCCAAGGACATCACAGTCACAATGAGACATAATCAGTGTGCTGTTGCCAATTTCGAGACATTGTAATTTAGCAAAAATTTCCTGTGTTCAGAGTCCTCTGAAGTTGGAGGAGCTGCTCTGAATTTCTCTGCATTCCTTTTATCGAGTTCAGTGTGAATGGCATGGAGGGAGAAATAAGGCGTGAGGACCCTCTTTAGCATGCCACCGTTACGCCTATGAATTGCAGGACTCGTGTGCTGCATAATATCAGGCATGACCGATACAACAAGGGACAGCAGGAGAGAGCTGAGGAAAAGCCTCAACCTTGAGTGACCTTGCTGTTGTGAATTTTTAACTTATTCTTCTCCCTATTGCAGCTATGATAAAAAGCTACTWCACAAAAATACTCTTTTGCATAGAAGTTTTGGGAAGAAGCTTCAAATGACAGAATGTGAGACAGCTGATCTGGTCCCTCAGGTTTTTCCAGACATCATTTAGTTGGTCTGATCTTTATTCCTGACTGGTGACAGCTTGATGGGTGACATTAGGCAAATCTCAACTCTCTACGCCTCACTTTTCCCATGCACATTTGTATTACCCAGTGCTTRGTGAGCTAAGGATGTTTTTAAATTCTCTGTTAAGAACTGGGTAGCATTTGACCACTGACTGCATGCTGGAATTTCATTTATACTGTATCTTACGGCAACATTTTGTAACGTTCCACCATTTAAAAGCTATTTTTTACTCTGAAAAAAATCTGCTGACACTGGGGATCAAGAAATTCTCTATCCTGTCTAAAAGAAAATAAAAGATGTGAATTTTCACAATCTGGAAGTGGGGCTGTTCCCAGAATCTTCCCTTTCTGCTCAGGAGAGAGAAGATTGCCCACTTCAACAAAAACATTGCTTCCAATGGTCCCCTTCCAGCCCGGCCAGGCTGGGTCATTATCAGTTTTGGTTACCAGTGCTCTGACTTTATTTACTGTCTGTGAAATGCTTATGAGCATTTGGCCATGCATTTAATGTATGCAACTTACTTTGGGGTCCTTTGCATACTTGAGCATGAAGGGATATAAACATAAAGGCAGACGGATTTATTGCAGTCTAATTTAATAAAGATGTCAACAAATAAATGCACTTCTGACAGGGGAATAAATATCAAATAGGAGTGAAGCAGACAGCGGAGTAGGTTGTAAGAAATTAACATGAAACGTTTTGGTTTGACAGCGACTATAAAACAAAATTGTACTTTGGAGACTTGGGGAGTGATTTAGCAGAGGTGCGCTTCCAGGGCACGCAGAACCACCTTGCACGAGCTGGGCGCAGGGAGATGGGTTCAGGATGAGACCACGCCGCTACAGAGGGGAACAGTTTGTGATCTGTCGCTTCCATTTGTAAACTGACATTTAATGTAAGGGGAGCGAGATGCTGCCTTGATTGGTTTTCCGACGCAGGGCTGAGGGTCGTGCCTGCACGTTGCTTAGCAGCAGCAGGCCAGCCCTGGTCCAGGGCCCGCCGGCTTGCTCCTTCTGCCTGGCGCTTGGACTTGTTTGGCCCCCGTGACTCCAGYTTCATGTATTTATGCTTCAAGGGAGAGGTAGGGAAAAAATGTAATCTGTGTTTTGCACCTAGACCGGCTGGGTGTTAGCTTACGGAGTGATTTGCCCAGGGTGAAATAGGAAGAAGAAGCCGAGTCGATTCTCTTGGTACCCCACATGCTCACATCACTTGCATTTTAAATGCTTCATCCTCCACTGCCCCTTCCTTGTGTCTGCTTGTGCTCCCCTGAACGCCAGCTGCCTCCCAGGACCCCCGCCGAGACGCGCAGCGGACGCCCTGCTCCTYTTGGGCCCCACAGCCGAGCGATTTCACCAGCTACAGAGCTTTGAGTTAAGCTTTATCTGGAGGGAGTCTGAAGTGTTTCAGCTGTGGGGCCCATTTCCATGTCAGACAGACTTTAAGAGGGCTGTACTAGGAGAATTTGAGGTCTCCCATGGATATCAGAGAGCAGATCCATAGCACAGCAGCTGACTGTGATGCTAATGGGCTCTTCTAGTGCTCTCCATTGATTTCAGTGAAAGCAAGAGCGTTAGGATGCTGTTCCTAAAGAAAGCACATAGCATTTTTTTTCTGTAGCAGTGAAATAGCTGTTCAGGTGTCTTGCAATATTTGTTTTCATCTTTTTTTGTGGTATTCCCTCTTTCCTTCATCTTTTGGGCTTCGGTTTCTCACAAGGTCCCCAGGCAATTACTGGGGCTGTGGTTGCCACAAGCATTGTTCTCTCCTCTTTATTGCAGAAATGCACTCAAATCCTGGGATAGATTTTGTTTTAATGGCCCAGTCGATATATGGTGCTTATTCCCCCTCAAGCATTACATAGAGGTTTTTAAAACATACTTGTTCATCTTAATACCCCTGCTAAGTTTCTGAAATGCTCAATATATCCTATGTGTTTCTTAACATTTCAGCAAAAATCCAATATCATACTTTCACTGTAGGCATAGAATCATCACTCACTATATCAGGGACCGTATCCCAATGTGTGTACACAGAAATTCAAGATAGCCAGTTTGTATGGGGGTAAAAGTGCRGTGGCTAATGGGAAGGAGTGTGTGGGAACAGAGTTTGCCTCACCATAAGTGGAATAAAAGCTTAAAGATTTCCATACCACAAGTTGGGGGAAGTGGGGGGTGTGGAGTAGAAACTTTCGGTCTTAAAGTTCTGGAAGAATTGATGTGTGAAATTGCAAATCTGGTAGTAAGAGTTTTTAATAAATCTATCAACTCAAGGGTGGCACTGTGTGACTGAAGAATAGCAAACACGGTATCTGTGTTTAAGAAAGGGGGAGAAATAGGGAGACCAGTGTGTACAGGCCTTTTAGTCTGACATCAGCTCTACAGAATCAAAATTTTTGTCCAAAATTTTTATGCCCACTGCTGTGATGAGTTGTGAAAAGGACATAGGCTATGTCAGGAAAAGTATTGGCTGTATAGATAAGGAGCTGTTAACATCCATGTATGATACAGCCATTTGTGGAATATCTGTGCTCAAAAAATGTGAATTAAAACAGGGACGCATGCAGATGAGGGCATTACGGAGATCAGGAGAATGGAGAGCCTGATTTACAAGAGAAGGCTAAAGGAGCGTGGCTTGTTGATCATAGCAAAATGAAAGCTTAGCAGGGTTACGATTACTGTCTGTAAAAACATCAGGGAGGAAAAAGGACTGTTTCCACTGGAGAACAGTGTTATTGTAAGAACGAAGGGACATGAATAAACTCACACTGGAAATCAAAAGAAGTTTTCTAGCCATTAGGACAGGAAGGCTGGAACAGCTTTTTGGTCGGAATGGCAACTAACAAAACCCCGACTACTTTTAAGCCACAGCTCAGTAAGTTTATTGAGAGATAATAGGATGCAGCGCATATGATAGCAGGGATTGCACTCGGTGACCCCAGGGATGACTTCCAGTCTGTGTAAAGATGTAGGAACTCCATTTCAAAGTCCTCATTAAACTTTCTGTGTATTTCTTTTTCCTTATCTTCCTTTAAAAAGGGATTATCCTGTAATAAACAGGGTGGTGCCATCTGCCACAGTCTCTGGCACAGAAGGGAGGAATTGCTGCTTCATGTTAGTTAGCTGTATTGAGGAGGGTGGGGGAAGGATTTGGGGCTGCTTCCATCTGGCACTGGGGCTGATTGAAGGTGAGAGCTGATCTCTTGAAATTCAGTGAAAAATGATGGGTAAGGCAGATATAAGTTGTAAAGCGCCTTGAAAATACAGACCAAGCAGCTTAGGTTTGATGTGGCCACTGAAGCAAGGTGAGAGGAGGGCTATGTAGAAGGGAAGGGCATAGTCTGAAGTGAAGCTAAGAAAATTGCCTTTACAGTGGTGTTCTCAGAGGATACAAGCATTTTTCTGTGTTAGAGAAAAGAAAATTAGAGTTGATCTGTGGTATAAGATGATGAGAGCGTGGGTGAGACATTTAGCTGTGTGGGAAGAAGGATGACCCTGTTTCAGCAGAGGGAACTGGTGTGATGATACATTGATCTAGTGAGAGCATACAGGGCAGATCAAAAATGATGCCTAGGTTCCAAAGCTGCGAGAAACTGAAGTATTTCTCCAAGGTATTGGTCTGCTTCCAGCACTGACTGTGCTGCTTCTGTTCAAATGGAGCAGATTAGCAGAAAAACCTAGCTTTTAAAGTATTTGAAGTACGGCTGCTGCAGGCTCAGTCCCCTCCTTCTGGGAGAGGAAGGTCCCTGAGAGGCTGGGCTCCCTCCTGGGAATGTGCTACCGGACCCCATCCTCCGGCACTGGGAAGGGAGAGCTGGATCCTGAATAACCATGCTGAGACTGGTCTGAAATTCATGAGAAATTGAGAAAAGTTCAAAAGAAAATGGTGAAATCTGAATTTATTTGTCTTTTAATTTTGGTCCCTAGGGAGTTATGTTTTCAGGTGCTTCTCTCCAGCCACGAGGGTCAGAGATGTCTTTCAGTGAAAGCTGAGGATCCYGAATAATTGCTCAAAAAGCAGTTCTCAAACAGATGTTTGCAAGTGCAGGTTAATGGCAGTCACAGATCTGATGGTCGAAAGTACACGTAACACGTTTTCACACTATACCACGGTAATGCTGGAGTTTTAGGAACCAACCAGATGTCGCAAAGTTTGCACTTGTACCATGAGAGTGGTGACAAATCTGGTAGGTGACTTTATTGGAAGTCTTATTTTCTCACTGCTGTGCATCTCCCCACATCTGCATCTCCTCTCCCCTCAGCACTGTCCAAGTACGGGTTTCCTATGCTAATGCAGTGTCTGCATCGAGTCACTCCCTCTTCTGTTCTTCCTCAGAAGTAAGGACCCAGAAACTCTGGTGAGTTTCTGAACTACCAAAATCCTGATTTCATTATTCAAAAGTCTCTGATGAAGACTCCTCTTGTCTTCCCTGGTCAGGACTTTAAGACTTGGCTTTTGTAGAGTAGTTGCTATGAAAATGCTTATTGATAGTTACCCACATCCTGTTGTCCTTCTGGTGTTTCTCCTTTATTTTGAGAGGGTTTGTCTGTAATGCTGTTGATCCAAAATTAAGGATATGATAAAATGGATGATTCAAATGGCACCAAAATCTTTGTGCAGATAGGCTCAGTCAGGCCTTCATTAGCTTAGCTTAAATCATTTGAGGCTACTTTGATTCTGAGCAAGTTCACACAGTGTTTTTGGATTTATTTTCCCACATATCTCCATCGAGGCAAGCCCTAAAAAAATCATCAGCATACACAGCATGCCTTTAGGAAATGAGCTCTTCTAGGAATGAAGGATACTTCTAGAGAGCTGAAAGACTACGGGCATGAACTAGCAAATGGGGGTGATGTGAGGGTGGCAGTGGGCAACCACAGCCTTTCCCCCTCCTTCAGAGAAGCCTCCCCCTGAGCTGGCAGAGGCTCAGACTCAAAAAAGAAGGTGATGGTAAATTAAAAACTCTAGAATATGGCCTGTGACAAATATCAATTTCACTTTCTGAGCGTCAAACATCTGCTCGTGTTACTATTTGACAATCCAGATATTGCTCCTTTTCTCAGTTTCCCGAGGTGTAAAATGGGGTAAAAGATACTGGTCTCCTTTGGAAAGTGTTTTGATACCAGGCGCTAGAGAAGTTCTAAGAGTTCATTATCACCATCCTGTTAATGCCACCGCTGTTATCATTCTGTGGTTTGCTTTACTGGAGTAATGACCCATTAATATTATTTTGTTGACTGTACAGATGATCTTTCAAAGCAGCAGTCAAATGTGCCATTAAGAGCTCCAGACAACTTACTGTCCTAATTTATAAGCAGATGCAACTAGTAAWAAATAGGAGATTAAAATGAAGTAATGGTTGAGCAAGTTTTTACATGAAGAGCTATAATCTCAGCTTGCTGTCTCCCCAGCCGTCAGTACCTCTGCATGCACCAAGACATAGGTCTGCAGATAAGGAAGCGGCTTCTGTTTCCATTGTTGTGCCTCCACCGCTTTTGCAAACATTAAATCTATGTTTAAAAAAAAAATCCTCTGAACGAGCTCGCTGTTCATTCATCCTGGAGACATTGCTGAGAAGTTGGCCAACTGATATGTGCAGGTTTTCCATGTGGTGCAGCTTTGCTGGAGCTACTGTAACTCCTGCTTCCCAGGGACCCCAAGGAACTAGCACAGCTCTTGTCTTCTAGACTGTTACGTGCAAGACCAAGTATGTTTTAAGAGTGATGTCCAAATAGCTAATACAGATGCTGTGTTTCTGATTTAAGAAACACTGTGATATACTTTACCTCCCAGTAGGGAGAGTTTGATAGTAACCCTCCCTGCCCAGACACTGCTGAATGTTTCATTAGCTGAGAAATGCAAAGTCGGCTTTTCCAGCAGAGACTGCAGAGGTGATGGGGGTCTGTGATGTGGGACAGCATTTATTCTGTCTCAGCACAAAAGCTCAGCCAAAAACCTTCTCCCAAAAAAGCCCAACAAAAAAAACCTAACCCAAACAAAATGGCAATTACTGAAATCTGAAAGAAAGAAAAGAATATACTGTTAGTTTATGGAACACATTGTCATTTTATATTTAGCAGACTAAATATACATTTATACCAATGAAAAGAATAGTGCAATTCAAGGTATCATAATTCCTTGGCTTTTATTTACTTTCTTAAGTGAAGAGGCAGAGGCACAGCAATTAATGGTATCTCTTGCCACATCTGAAACAGAAAGGGATAAAAAAATAGATCATCCTGTTATGAGCTCCTCTGAAAAAGGAGGGATTTCAAAAGATAAATTCCCAATGGAAATTTCTCTTTGATTTTTGTTACGCTAACCATAACGGCCACCCAGTTTCCAGTCTCAGGAAACTGAAGCCCTGCTGTGCTGCGTGGTGTTCAGTGTACCTGGTGCTCTGCGGAAAGGACGGGCTTAGTTTCAAGTGCCACATAGGCAGAATCATCATTACTTTCTTTCTCTCTTTTTTGTTTGTAAACTTCAGAAGTCCAAGAGCGGACGTGCTGCTTTGCCTTCCTTGTTCCCTGCTGACTTCATTCCCCTGATCAAAGCTAAAATAAGTAGGCCTGGTTTGTTTAATAGAGAGGGTCTTACACAGTCACACCTCTTTGTTTGCCGACATAATTGAGGAGAAGGCAGCTTTGGGAATAGTGCTTCTTAATTGCTCTCACAGACGCTGCAAGGCACTCGGTGTAGTGTCGGGCTAAATTGGGCCTATTGTGGATTTTTTAAAAGCTTTGGTAACCGAAGAGTCAAAAAAAACCCCAAGCCCTTATGTAACCAGCAAAGTAACCTTCATCTCAGCATCAGCGTTTCTCTGCATAAAACTTCCTCGCAATGAACTGGGGAAATGGTGCAGCAGAGGCATTGCTGCCCCGTCCCCACGGATCTCCGGCGGGCACGGAGAAAGAAGGGGTGGAATTGAACATCTGGGTGTAACTTCTCGTCTACTAAAAAGTTCAGCCTTTTAATAAAGCATATGTACGGTGGTAAAAGCTTCCTTCCTAATGAGTACCGGAGTGCGGAAATCACTGTTTCTCAAAGGAAGGCCAGGCTGTAACCCTCTTGATTTTAAATCAAAGGTTGGCTGTGATTCCTCAATCCTTCGCAGTCCAGAAGAAGTCGGCAGAGCTGCTAATTAGAGCACTGGTTGCCTTTTTTTGGTTTGAAACCCTGAAACGAAGGGCAGGTCTGCTCTGTACGTTGTGACAATGAAGAGACCTCAGATTCCCGGCTAAGGCTTTTAGATGAAAAAAATGGAGAAGGGCTTCTTGGGGACAGTTTCCCCTGGCCGTGGAGCGAGCAGACGAGCCTTCACCGACTTGGGACAACACTTAGTGCAGTGTTGTCCTTTCCCTGTGGGATGGCAGGCTAGACCCTGGGAACTGCAGTCTAATTTTAATGATGCCATTAGTGAATTCTCAGGCTGAACCTCTCCCTCTTTTAGAAACGGGTTTTAGTTCTGCAAGATGATTCTATTTTCCGGTATTTAATAGGTAGGATTCAAACATAGTATTGATAAGTATTCCTACACTGGGGGGGAGAGGGAGATATTTTATGTGACAACGGGGACAAAAGCCTCATTCTTTTCCTGTTATATTCATTACAGTTTCTTTTGTTTACAAGAGTGTCTTACTCCATCAGAGGTATGGCAAATTGTCTCCTAAAGGTAGCAATAAATTCACTAGACATACACCTAAACCTTAACAATTATTGTCTTTTGCTATATATTTTTTAAAGCCTTGAATAGCATTAATCACACAGCTGAAGAAAAGCATATGACCTTTTCTGTATCAATCTTAGAAAGATCTCATGTATTAAGAAGCTGTCTGCCAACAAGCGAACTGCAAATGGCTGAGCAACTCAACGAGTCCCCGTGGTAAAAATGGGAGTTAGAGAGTCAGGAAATAAGCATCTCTGACAAGCCATGGAAGCGCTGATTTAGCTGGTACAAGTACACACCTAAAGTTAAATATGTGGTTTCTCTGAGACTGCTCACAGCTTGGTTCTCTGTGCTTGCTTTTGAGAGACATTTTAACAAGAATTTTCTCCCAGACTTTTGCATGTATGCCAGCAATAGGAAAGAGTTAACAAGACAGTAACAGGATGACTCCTCTGTTATGTCCTTATCCTTCAGGACTTAAAAGGCCTGACATAGTTAAAAAGTATTTTCTCATGAAAAAAAGGCTGTTCAAAAAAAAAAAAAAMCAAAAMCAGACTTAAGCTTTGTTTTTTTGGCAATGGTGTGGAAGTATCCCTTTTTCTGTTTTGGAGGCTTTCCAAAAGTTTTTTAAATGGGCCTTCAAAATAGCCTTCACTTTTACAGATATTTTAGCTACATTACAGTAATTGGGAGCAGGGAACCAACATTCAGTGTGGCTGCTTCTCTTCAGTTGCCCAGCAATCTATTTTTGGTTCAGTGTTGTACAGCATCATTATCGATGATCTAGAAGAAAATATCCAGATACTAACGACAAAAATTACAGATGACAGAAAAATGAGCAGGTTAGTAAATAATAAATCAGTTCTTCAGAGTGATCTGGATCCAATGAGCAACTAGACTCATTTGAACGACACAGAAAATATGAGGTCTAGGAACCAAGAAAATAGGTCATGCCTACTGGCTGAGGGGACTGTATTTCTGAAATGATAAACACCTCAATGTGAGCTGGCTGCAGTGGCTGAGAAATTAAATAGGAACCTTGAACGTGTGAACTGGGGAAGAATGAGTTCATGCAGATATTACTACTATACAGAGAAATAAAGACAGACCATTTTTGCGACGCTGTGTGACAAATTTAGAAATGCTTCTGAAAAAAAAATATTACAAGAATGGTTTGAGTTCTAGAAGTCCTGGCTTATAGACTAAAAGTGGTTCCATCTCATTAGCTTCTCCAAGAGGAGTTGGGAGGAGTCTTATCAGTGCTGACACTGAGGAAGACTTCTGGCAGCAGAGGACCCTTGGATGTCATGGAGGACATCACAGCATGATCCGAGCCTAGCGACTGGAGTGAGAAACACTCAAAATAGAAAAAAGGCAAATGGCTTTAGTAATCAACACTGGAACACCTTACCACAGACCATGGTGGATTTCCCAACATTAAATACATTTTTAAAATGGGTTTGGGCATCTTTCTAAAAATCATAGTAGCGTTCAGCCCGAAGTTGTGGCATCTTCAGTACGGTCACTGCCTGGGGGCTCCTCTGTTCCCCTCTGAACATCTGGAGCTCTTGGCTCCTGCTGTAGATGCCTGTCCATAGCGTCTCTCTCAGGCTACTCCTATCCACGAGCCAAGAGAAGGAAGCACATTTGTGGGTTTGTTCAGCCTGGGGAAGAGAAGGCAAAGTGGGGGGAGATCTAACTGCTGCCTTCAGGCAGGGGGAGCCTCCAGGGCCAGGCTGTACCCACCAGCTCTGCACCGTACCTGCAGCAAGTGGGGAGCAGACACCAGGCGTTGCCTGGCTGTGGCCATCCTGCCTGCTGCCTCCTGCCATCTGGAAGCACTTGACTGCATTCTTTCAGGCTAATATAAAGCACTTTACATCAGGCAATCAGCGATGGCTAACAGATAAGTCCTTCCCTTTTGCGGTGGAGAGAGACTATTAGAAATACTCCTCTTGGAAAAAAGTGCCCTTTCAGAAATGTGCTTTGGATTTAGGGACTCTGCACAGTCCTTCATCTGTCAGCTTCCTCCTGCGTTCCTCATATTTGATGGTTCACTGCTTTTAGATTTGTTTCTGCCTGGCTATCCGTTCCCGTCCTCCTGTGACTAATATTTAGTTGTACGGTACCACTGAGAGCCTCTGCAAGGTGGTAGCACGGCATATATGGGACCCAGAGGAATAAAACGACCCTTTTAAAAAACAACAGCATAAAATAAATTAGAAAAAGGAAGCAGCTTTTGGGAAGACTTGATGCTTAGAGCAGCAGCCGCAGCGAGAAAAAGTTTCAGAATGCCCCACCTGAAGTCGATGGGGAAACTCTTCTTGAGTCACAATATTTGCTCAGGTACCAGCCTCCCATCCCTCCTCCTGCTCTCCAGTCCTTGTTTCATCTTCAAAACTAGAGCGTTATTTTAAAATTACTGGTAACCTGCTGCTCGCTGGCCGGGCACACGGTCAGAAGTTGCAGCTGCCTGATGTTCGCAGCTACTCTGGAGCTGACAGAGCAAACAGCAGAAGCACGTCATGTGCAGAAGAGAGTGGCCAAACCCTATGTCCTTCTGGGGTCAGCTAAGGGATGAGGATAATGAATGATTCACCATTAAACAGAATTAAAGCTCCAATACTGTGATTTTAATATAYGGCCAGAAAGCTAGCAGACAGATCCAGCCAAGCGCCGTCTGTCTCTCTCTTTCTCCTCTCTCTTCCCCTGATGTGCCCCCAGAGAAGCACAGACCCTTCGGTGTGCAGTGGTTACTACATGAGTAATCYGATGATGAATGTTGCTTTTACAAGTAAGCCTCGCGTCTAGTTGTAGCATGTACCAGAGGTGGTATGAGGGGGATAGGAGGCTCTGCCACTTAGAATAAATTATTTGGGACAGAAATTCAGTGTTTAATATGTTTGTAAAGAGTCTAGTGAGTGTCTGGGTACTCCCTGGGCAGAGTAATGATTGCACTTTTGCTTTTCTGTTGTATATTTATAATCCAGAACACCTAGCCCTTGAGTAAGCGTAAACTGCACTTCCATCATATTTCCATTTGGGTTATGAATATTTCACACACCTGCAGTCTCAAAAGCACATAATTGCAAAACCACGCTCAGACAGGGACTGAATAAACACTGTTGCTGATTCTTAATGAGCCATTAATCAGATGTTTAACTACAGGTAATTCCCTTGAGTCCTGGTGTCCCAAGAAAAATCTGTATTCCCTCTAAGTCATAGAGAAGCAGATGACTTATGAACAGGAAATTGCGAGCTGCAGACTGAATGAACAACATTGGCTTCCCATGGCAACTCCTAATGGTGAAAGGTAAAAATTTTTAATTTCATTTGGGAATCTAAGTCTCACTCCCATGAGCCATGGGCTCCAAAGTCATATAAGGACTGTTTCRGAGCTAAAGAGTTTTGTTTCAGTTGTTGAAGGGTACATTTTGGCAGGAGCTGGGAAGACGCTCTGATTGCCTCCTGTCAGCCAGCGTTACCGTGCTCTTCATGTTACTCCTCCTTTTAAGACTGTGATTCTTCACTCCTCTGGAATTCACTATCAAAGGAGGGTGTGTATTCCAGCTGCATTTTAACAAGGGACGGATAATGTTATGGCCACTGTTATTTGTAGCTTTGCATGGTAAATTAAGGATAATAAAATCATATATTTCAGAGTGTACAACAAACTCTGTGGGGGTTAGGAAGGAAATTTCTTCCACCAGCAATATTATATTGTTGCTCAGGTCAAGCTGGACTGAAATGGACATTTCTTTCATGGGAAAAATAACAATTTCCAAATTTTGTTTAATTCCAAAGAAGCCCAGTGCTATATTTTGAGCATGAGATGATGTGCTGAACAGTCTTTGTTCAGAAGCACTGCAGTCTTCCACTAGAAGAATGTGTTTGAGTTTAAAAAAAGAAAAGAAAGGTTTTCCTAATTTCTAAACTTGTGTCAAAATGTGGCTGGTTTCGTTCCCAATTTCGCTGGCACTAAAATGTCATATTGCGCTAAGACGGCTAGGTGAGTTGCTGATGTTCATGACAGATCTGCTGTAAACAGCATTTCGTAAAGGACACAACGGTTTTAAGAGCTTATCCTGTTCTCTTCGTAAAGCAGTCACATATTTTCATATTAGCCAACCGGTGAATGTAGCTGGTTTTCCTCTGAAGAGCATGCACACGGAGATGAAGCCAACCTATGCATGTTAGATATTAGAAGAGCTCCAGGTTATTAACTATGGAGAACAAAAGGTTTTAGATGATCTCTCCATCTGTTTCTCCCTCCTGTACCAGAGACACAGTGTAGCAGACCGTATCTTCACAGACATTTTCCAGGTGGAAAATGTGCATACGAGAAGTGTGTGCATCAGCTCCTATATCTCTTTCCCAAAGTATAAGCTCCTTCCATCACAGCTGAAGGAGCCATATCCCAACAGCAGACATCTATAAAGCTGACAGTTGGAGCCTCATTCGTGCTTTTACTCCCTAGATGTTATTTCCTCATAGGATGCTCAGTTTAGCAGAGTAGTTTATAATAACTCATTAAATACTCATTGACACTCCATGCCTGCCTTTTGGGGCGGGCGGGGGGGGGGGCTGTACAAGGGACTGCTTGAGGGAAGAATGAAAGTGCTTGTACGTGCCTTCTTGCAGAGGGACTCTGTATAGCTGCACTCCTGCCTACGTTGCCCTCTTCCTCAGAGACCTCTGTAGAGACTGGGCTGGAGGAGGCAATAGGAAGATTTTGGGCAGCCAGGCACTGCACTATTGTACAGCTGTGTCCCAAAGTGCTCACAGACCCAAAAAGGAATAGATGGAGAGGATACACAGGTCTTCCTGCAAGTAAAGTCTGCTCAGCAGCCACCAGCGGAGCTGCCCTRGCAAGCATGTCCCACCAACATGTGTGCTAAAGAATGTCCATATGATACAAATAAGAAAAGTTCATTTACAGGAAAGGTGTTGTTCGTCATCCCCTCCCATGGAAAGTGTGGCTTGCTGTCAACAGATGCTAGACATGCTGCTGCTCCACAGCTGGGGGTGCTGCAGCAGAGTCGGTGGCTGTAACACAGGGCAACTCCGACCCACACTCGCAGGTGCAATCACCATCTTTATTTTCACTCTCGCCTGCTGTCTGGCACAGCCCACAGCAGCTTTCAGACCCGGCATCTCTGCTGAACAGAGGTGGTGAGAAACCTGCCACATCAGAGCCCTACAGCCAGGGGAAGCAGTGGCAGATGTGGACTTTTGATCGCATACTGGTTTGCTTCTCTCCTGATCTCACCTGCTGCTGCCTGTGGCCACTTTGATTACAGCTGATGAGTGTGACACCTCATGGRCTAATGAAGCTTCTCGTGGTTCTTGGGCTGGTGTCATCTCCTCCTGCTGCAGATGAGGCATTTTCCTGGGTTGTGGAGCGTGGTACGTGCTAAGGGGAAAAGGACATGGCAAAGGGGGCAGATGAGACCAACTAACGGAAGAGGCGCTACTGGCTCCAGACTTGCTTCTGTAGACAGAGGCTGGGCAAAACCCACTCTGGGTTGGGCTGTTGTTCAGTAGGATCTGCGTGGCCATTTCATGTGCAAATACGGGTGAGCTGCTCTGGAAAAAGCTAATGAGTACGATGTAAAAGTCTTGTTAGGCCTTTCTCGATGGAACAGCACTTATCATACAAATGGGAGGACATATCATTCATCATTGCTGGTTTTACCTGCCAAAAGAGAGATACAAGTTTTCTTTTTATATCCACAAATCTTGAAGTTCGCCATGATCTGTCTAGATGGTTTCTCTCTGAAAAAAAAAGAGGTTTGAATCTAATAAATAATCCTCTGGAATATTTACAAAATCTATATAAATGCCAGCACCTCCTCTAAAGATATAAGTCAGTGTCTTAAAAACATACGCACACTGGGTGACTGGTTGCGAATATTCTCCCTAAACTAAAAAGCAGGCAGGCAGGCCAGCAGGTTGCTATGCAAATGGCTGAAGAGCTATGATCTGCCTTCATTGCAGGCTTAATTTATGAACTAGATTTATTAGATTTTTTTATTGAATGAATTACTGCATATCCTACTTCTTTTTGTGTCAATAGCTATGTCCAAGGAGAAGGCAAAAAAATCAAGGGTAGATGACCCAAAGCCTACACCACTTCGCACGTGCAAATTAAATATTTGCAAATATCAGTTTGAAACTAGTTCCACTTGCTGCTTTGTACCCAGTAGCAGCTGATCCTGGAAGAAAAGAGACCAAAGTGGGCACTGTAGTTGAGAGTGAAACCCTCTCCCAGGGCATCCACGRCTGAGCTTGGCATTGCTCTCTGCCACATGGTACGTCAGCCACAAAAGATGCTCCCCAGTCCACGCTCCTGCTGCCTCCCTCATCGTGGCCCTACCCAACACCCCTTGTTCTTCACTGCCTCCCAGGGAGAGCGTGCAGAGACACAGCACACAAAACCGAGCGTTAGGGACTGGAATGGTGCTCCTGAAAACGGTGTGAGATCGTAGCAGAAATAAAAAAGAGCAGGCAAAAATGACGTTGTGCACAGCATGTCTTGAGCTACAAATTATTGTCCCCTGCTGTATCCTGGGTGCTGCCAGTAACTTTTTCAGACCTATTAGGAGGACATAACTGAGTGTCCTTCGCCTGTAACTCTGCAGTCCCATAAAAAGATCCTCTTCTTGGAGACTCTGATTGCACATAATTATTTTTTTCCCTTCTAAATTGCAGGTTAGGGATTCCCCCAGCTACTGCACCTGAGAATTGAGGAGAATGATCTAAATTCTAATATCAAATTACAGACAAGTGATAAGACCTAAAACCACCTTAATGTATAATGAGTATAACGTTTAACACATACCCAAGAAATATGCTTTGCACTGTTAGATCAAACATAATAAAATTAAGTTATGGACTACTGAAATCATAGCAATTCAGTGTCTTGCCATTGCAACACAGAACAAGAGAAATTGATATTTTAGCCCTGATTTTTAAAGCATCTCCAAAGCTCTATCATTATTGAGGCTTTTTGCCTGCATGCTTTTTTTGGACATCTATTTATTTTTTCCCCCAAAACACAGATGTTTGCCCTGTATTGTATTCATATGAACAGACCAGCCAGATAAGCATTCATCTGCTTTGTGCATGCAAGTACAATCATTCTGTATATAAGAAAAGGAAAAACCAGCCCCATAACTGAGGAAAATGTCAGCTGAAGTATCCAAAAAAAAAAAAAAAAAAGAATGTGACTGAACGTGCATTCAGTGATAGACGCCTGATCTCTGCGATTTTGGCCCTTTAGTGTAAGATTGATGTGGAACAGTTCTCAGTTTTGACGTTGTGTTGGACTCATCAGAGATGTTCCCATCTTTGCAAGGAGGGAAAGCTGGTGTCTGACTCAGCAGGCAGCAAAATAAAGCAGCAGAGACTCGAGGAAGTCTGATATGTCTTCCTTACAGTACCGCCATTTGGGATTTCAATGTGTAAGGCTTTCTATTGGTCATGTGTTGCCTTTTCCCTCAAATGCCTCTGTGCCACATTTGCTCTTCTTGACCCTTTTTGCGTCCAGCTCCAAATGATACTCATTTGCCTTTAATTTCAAGGGTGTTCTGAGAGGTGCAGGGATCCCTCAAATACTTGAGGAATACTCATGAAGGTGAATAGATGATAGCGTAGGCTGCTGCGCATGCACAACAGCGTGAAGCAGGGCAAAAGTTTGGGCTACATGTAGCATGGGGGTTTAGGTAGAGGAGTTTAATTTTGAACTAATTTTAAAATAATGGAATTTGATTTTCTATGCTCCTAATTCTGCCTAAGTGAACAACAGAATCAAATTCCTTTAGACCAGGCACACTGCAACCCCAAATATTTAAACAGAGTTGGAGTGTCACTGAGGGCTGAGCCTGCCTATGTAAATAAGCTCCAGCAATGCTCAGATGCCCATGAAGGCGAACTCTGGGCATCACTTACACCGGCACAGAAGAGAATAGAATCAAGGCCTTTGAGTTCAGTAATTTTGACACACTAATGTATTCAGCTCTCAATCACCTAAGTATCAAAGCAATTAAGCATAGGTTTTCTGCAGAGCATCTTAATTGTGTAGTCTTCGTTGCAGATGATAGATGATCAAGCTCACATGGCTATGCAGAGCACAAGGCAGGGATGTCCGTCCCCTGCCCAGCCATGGCCTCTTGGTTCAGAGCTCTACTTCCTTGCAGAGACAGCGGTTGGTGCTCAGGGACACGTACCCTTGACCGTTTCCCATTCAGTGTCTTTGATCCCATTATTGGTACTGTTTGACCTTGAAACACCCTTTATTTTTTATTTTTAAGTAGATTAGGAAGAAAGCTTCTTGGAGGGCTTGAAAGACTGTATGCTAAAGATGATTTCTGCAACCTGATATGGATTACCATAGTTACTCTGTCTGAGCATGGCAGCTTTCCAACTCCTCTGCCAGGAATGATCTAAAAGCTTTTCTTTTATTGTGTCTTGAGGTGAGAGTCTGGCTTTAAAAAGCTTTCAGAATTCTAATTCTTTCCTCCAGTTTGTTGGCAGGGGGAGTCCAGCGCCGCTCCATCTGATGTCCGATATCGCTGATAACCTACAGACTATGCGTTCAGGATCTCTGATTGTGCATGTCCAATCACTTAGTTAATTGAGAACACAGACAGCTGCAGCTCATGGCATCCCGATTATCTCTCCAATCTCTTATTCCTCCAGTCTCTTTCCAGGCGTATTGTTTAGGGCTCATGACACTCTCCCTTCTTCGTGGAACGTGTGCATTTGCTGGGCCAGATCTGTAGTTAGCAAGAGCAGCAGAATGTAAAGGGCAGTCTCTTGAGTCTTGTTATCTTCTTATGCACAGTAATAGCACAGTTTGCATGCCATTCATGATTTTTATTTAATAGAGTTTCCTGGTGTGTATTTTAGGATTCATTTAAAAATACATCAGTGATGAGCAGGGTAGGAAGAAGAAACTGAGCCAAAAATTCTCTCTAAAAACAGACCAATAACTATCTTCTCCTGCCGGCAGCTGACATTTAGGAGTATTCTTAAATCACTTAAAGTGATTTTTAAAAATCACTTCCAAAAAAAGGAGTCTGAGGGAGAGACTATTGGGTGGATTGCCTGATGCCAACATGAGTTGGGTGAAGAAATCGAGTCCTAAGTTAATGTTGAATTAATGTTGATTAGTGTAAAACTGGAAATGGCAGACTGTGTGTGGAATATCTCAGCATCGCCTACGGCACTTTTTTAATGATGAAAAATCCAGGTTACTTTATATAACGCAAATTCCTTCCTTGGAATTTTAACTGTGGCTTTGCAGTAGAGCTTGTCAGTATGGTATGGACCACCACTCAGACCACATCTGGGGCAGGGAGCGTTTTTTCCATTTTATGTCTCTATTTGGCAGGTCCAAAATCTGCCAGGAAGCCTGCAGCCGAGGTTGGGACAGACCCGTTTCTCCCAGTCTCAAATCAATTCTTTATCCATGAGACTATTCTTTATCCTGCCGTACTGTCTGGAAATGATAAATTATTGCCCTAGATAACAAATACTTTCTTCTTTTTCCTCCCCACCGCTTATCCCTTGTTCATAGTACTGTCCTTCCTAGCTTCAATAGTTGGGTTAAAGCCTGTGCAAAAACCCAGCTCATAGTGAAATGTCAGCACGCAAAACCAGTCCAAAATGTCTGGATTGCTGAGACAGACA
Organism: Phoebastria nigripes; assembly: GCA_035582835.1. Lineage (NCBI taxonomy): Eukaryota > Metazoa > Chordata > Aves > Procellariiformes > Diomedeidae > Phoebastria > Phoebastria nigripes. The sequence continues at coordinate 1,932,256 of JAYKAV010003155.1, read as the reverse complement.
TGCTGCACGTTCATCCATCTCCCTCCTGAAATCAGTAAGTGCGCTCAGCTCCCTGTGCGAGGGGTCCCAGCAGAGCCTTCACTGTAAGTTTTCTGCTCCGATCTTTGGTTTTGGCCGAGTGTCCTTAGGAGCTGACCGCACTGCTGTCGAGGCTGTTCACTGCAGGGAACGCCAGAGCTAGTTCAGCCATTTACCATCAGGTCCACCAAGCCCAGCACAGAAGACATTTAAAATGCCATGAATACTTAAAACAAACAAAAATCAAGCCCTCAACCATCCTACTTTTCCAAATCATGAGAGCTGTGACCAAATGCAGACACAGGTCGTTTACTTGATTAGAATTAAGCCTTCTTTTCCATTTCCCTTCTTTTCCTTTTCCAGCAGCACCCCGTTTAATGCCTGTGGCAAGATTCATCACCTGGAGGCTGGTTTTTTGCGAGATTTGACAAAGATCATTCAGAAGTCAATATTTTGCCAAAAGCTAAGTGATAAGTCTAGTGGCTTGCATATAATTACTCCTTTTCTTTCATGTCTTCTTTTTTTYCCCCCCTCCTCTTTTCCTTGGGGTTTTGAGTTACTGACAGCAGAGCAAATGAGGTATGCTCGTGAAGTATGAAGGCTTCAGTTTTGTACCTTGCTTTGCTCCCTGCTTCAGCTTCATTTTGCATTATTTCTGAATAACAGTAGGAGCACTGAGAAGCCATTGTGTCTTTATGTGCAAAACATACAGCTCTCCACTGAATTCCTTGAGGTTTCGTTATTATTTGATGAGGTAGGCAACAGCGGTTCTGGCAGGACAAAATGAACTTGTTTAAAGGAGTAGGGTGGAGAACAGGCAAAGGGAATGAGGTTCGCAGATACTTTTAGGCTCCTTCAAATAACCAGGTCTGAACAAAAAGAGGTGGATTTTGGTACAAAGAAATTTTTGTCTTTGCGGATGAACTTTACGTAGAAACGAGGCATAAAAATCCTCTCAGCAGCTGGATCCCTTCCTAAATATGTCCATCCTTCAGCTCATAAAATTAGGGCTCTAGCTTTGTACTAATGTAGTTAAAGAGCAGATATATCTGGGGCCCTAAATCACAAGATCATGTGCAGCAATGGCGTGTGCTGGCAGGTGCATGCAGAAATGCCACAGTCACATTTTTTCCCTTTTGATAAAGTTGTTTCTGAGCTTTTGCAAAGAAAATTATCCTGAAGATTTTGGGTTTTGTTTGTCTGTTTACCTTAGAAGTGCTAGTGAGGCACTGTAAGCAGGGCAGATGTGAAAGGGTACCAAGAGGAACAGGGTACTGTGCCCCCGCGTTAGGCATCTGGTCCCATCCAAGGCCAGTTTACCTGTGACAGCTTCCAAAAGGGACCAAATCCAGTCCAGTCTCCCTGAAAGTAAAGAGCTGCCTCGTGAATGTGCTAATGCTCACCCGGTCATTTGAAATGTGTCTATATCAATTTTAGAGAGAAGGTTGTTATGAGGAAGTATTTCCTAAGACTCAAGCAGGCTAGTTAGTTTGTAATCATTTTGGGTTAAATAATTCAAAAGCTGATGCAAATGTAAATTAGTAAGTAGTCTAAACTATATGGTTTTATGGCAAACTTTATCAAAGAAACCTAATTTTCACTCTCTATTACATGTCTGGTTGACAAAAATGATTGTATAAATTTAGTGCATTTAGACTTTTGTAAGGTGTTTGACTTGGCACTGAATAGTGTGCTGATTAAACATTAGCACTATTCGGTAACATTAGAATATACGTTAAATGGATTACAAAGTGCCTGACAGAGCTCAACAAGTAGCTGTCGATGGAGAATCAGGACTGAATAGACCTGTGGKTTCTGGGCACATTAGGGTTAAGTGTAAGTACCAAAGCTCTCCATTGTTTCTATCAGTGGTCTGTAGGAAAACACAGGATGAAAAATTTTTGCGAAGCACGAAGATCAAGAGAGTGGTGTGCAGTGAAGAGGAAAGGAGACTGGCACTGGGGAAGCTGAATCTTTCGGTAAGGAGGACGAGGAATCCATCAAACTACATGTTGGTCTGTGCCCTGCACGCAGGAGCGCAGGTAGCACTCTCGGGATGAAGGGAGCAGTGCTCCGAAAAGCCTTTGTGCATCGATCCCACTGTGATGACCTGACAAAAGGAATTTATGTGGCCTTTAAATATATAAACAAGGGAGTAGTGAATAACAGGAAAAGAGGTAATTTTACTTTTATGTGCAGCATTGCTAAAACCAGGTCTCAAATAGCAAAATATTGTGTTGAAATTTTGAAAGGATACGGAAAAGTTGGAGAATGGGTAGGAAAGAATGGCTAAAATTATTTGAGGGTCTGAAGAAACGTTTCACAATAGGAGGCCTGAAAGGCTCAGTGTGTCTCATTGACCAAAAAAAGGTCTGAGGTGATTTTTCTGTGCATGAGTCTGTTTCTGGGAAGAAAATACACTGTCCTAAAAGGAGAGAAAAGTGAAAGAAGAGCCCGTATCTGAAAGTTGAACCAGATATCATTAAACGAGGTGTGGGTTTTGGGGGGCGGTTTTTGGTTTTGTTTTTTTAACTGAGAGGTGATTTTTATCATTAGAGCAAATTATCAAGAGAAAAAAAGAGGATTCTCTGCTTTTTGATGGCTCCAGAGTAAGACTTGCTGCTTTTCTCCACTATTGACTTTCTTGGGACTTATAGCTGTGTTCAATTAGAAATAGCTGGGTAAAATACAATGGTTTGTTATAAGGTCAAATGAAGATCTAATGAGTCTTCCTGGCCTTCAACTATAACTGCATATGAACACACTGATATTAAAAATGATCTTACCTGTTTTTGAAAGGAAAAACCCTACCAGTGTTATTAGCTTCCTCGTGTGCGACAGTTGTTGCTCATACATTTTTAATGTTTTAATCTGGAAAGCTCATTGACATTTTGTTTTGAAACACACGGTGCCGCTCAGCAATGGAGCACATTTGTTCCCGTAGCCGCACCATCTGGGGCAGGGGGAGTGAGGGGCTGCGCGGACACGCTCTGCCCCATCCGGCTGCAGAGGCTTGGCAGAGTTTCTTCAGGTGCCTGAATTGCTCCACTGCCACCAACACGGTTTATGCTGAACTAATATCGAGGCCATCTTGGGCTGCTCCGGCACAGCCGGGGCTCAGCACTCTGCTTGGGAGTATCAGCAGCGACAGGCAAAGCTACGATAGAGGGAAGAGATTTATGATGCAAACCTGATGCCAGCATCAAGCTTTAAAGATTTAGAGTCAAAAGGAATAACTACAGTTACGAAAAATTTCAAGAAGTGTTTCCCACTAGGGAGCAGTYGATGAATTTACCGCAGCTTGGCCCAGCCATGTCTGCCGTCTTACCCGTGCTGTACTAGGGCTCTGTTTCTGACGTTAAAGCAGTCACCTTGTGCTGAGTCTGTGCACAGGAGTGAACGTCTCTTCAGCTGTTAACCACCCTGAACATAACTGCTCTTTGTCAAAAATCCCCCATTTGCTTACAAGTTCTGCAGTGCTCTCGCTCCCAAAGCCTTGCCAGGCGGGGATTGCTGCCTTCTTGCAGTTGAGCTCCCCCCAGGCACAGACCTAGCAAAGTCTGGGCTTAGATTGTCTCAGCTCTGGCCTCAGTGTAGGGTATTCTTTATAGATTTCCCCTCATACCATTATCGTAATGACTTACCCATTTCTAGCAACTAAACCTCAAATGCATCCGCATGTCACATAGCTGGCAGTGACCTCGCGGACCTCAGTTACTACAATTACAGGCAGCAGTCACAATATGCTCCAAGGCCAGTGCTTCTAAGCGGGACGGAAGGAGTGTTGCAGGGGAGCCTTTAAATTCCAAAGCGAAACTATAATTAGCTGTAATCGTACCCAGAGTAACTTCACTGCTATAATTCTCAGCAGGAAAACAATTACATTGCAGCAGTATAACCAGACAGACACGCTGTAAATACAAAACATCCTTTGGAAATATATGCTCCATATTCTAAATACATTTAGAATTAAGGCAAACAATTCTTTTCTAATTGGGATTCAAGGCAGACATGCCGAGGGGTTTGGGTTTTTTTTCCTTCTGCTTCTACTTTTTTGTTTAGCAGACATATAAAGGCGCTGTGTTAGTTAATATGTCAACGGCACACTCAGGCTATCGTCGGAGGAATGGCAGGGGAGAACTGACCCTCGCGCTCGGTCTGTAACTCTCCCCGTTGCAGCTGGTTACTTCTGTCCTTCTGAGATGAAGGGGGGTGTGAAGAGGGGGTTTTGGGTGGGTTTTTGGCACTGGAGAGGACCGCAGGACTCCTGAAGCACAAAGCCAGAGCTTCTACTGCTCGTGCTTAGGAGACGCAGCAGCTCTGTTGAGCTCAGAGGCKACAGCTGATTCAATGCCCTGGGTGTGCTCTGGTCACTAGGGGGGAATAGAGGACCGCAGAGCGTGTGGGTCACCGACACGCTCCCCGGGAAAACTGCGAACGCTTCAGGGTCTGTCTGCCTGAAATCCTGCTGATTCTGCTACAGCAGAAGCTGGAGAAGGAGCTGGATATAGAAGAGAAAGGACCCATGGCTTCCTTTTCTGTACCTTTATTTGCTGGAGAACAGCCGGGGTTGGTATTTGGGGCATGTTGCAATCCTTTCCTTTCCCCATTCAGACTTGGCAGATGGTCATGCTAAGTGGGAAAATGTTGATTTGCCAGGGGTTATTTTAAATTACTGAGCTTGAAATACGTTTCTGAACTCTGTTCAGAGAGCCTAGAACATATGTGAGTATAATTTTTTAGGAGCTTCATTCTTCTTTTGAAGGGTTTTATGCAGCACATGTCCCTAAGCTGCTCAAGGAAGGAAAATTTGGCCATTTGCCACTGCCTAGTCCAGCCCCTCTTGGAGAAGGGGAAYCAGACAGGCTGGGAGAGTTTCTTAGTTTCTACCATCCCTTGTCCAGTTCAGCAGGAAAAGGAGACTTGGCGGGGGGGGGAGGAGAGAGAAAAATAAAAAAAGCAAAGCTCTAAAGAAATGTATTTGAAAATCTACAGAGTTCTCTGGGAAGAGAGGTACCTTCTTTATATTTATTTTAAAATCATTCTCCTGCAATACATTCAATATGATGGTTTTATAAACCTACAGGAAGTTTTTCATTATCCTTTGAATACTTTAGGTGTTTTTCTATGGGGGGGAAGGTACAGGTTTATGTGGTTGTATCAGTCAGGGTTTGGCTTCATGTGTTGCAATGCCCAACGCTGATTCTGACCATGACTGTTAAGGTTATTGTGAGATGTTCTAGCATTTCCTGTAAGTGTTCATCCTATTTCCACTGGCCTTAGTGGACATTTTACCATTGTCTTTAATAAGAGTGACTAAGTTGTAGAATTTAAGGACAGTAGGGTGAGCTAAGGTTGAGAAGGGTGAGTACCAGTATCCATCACAAGTGGAAGTACACAGTATTGCCCAAGGCAGAAGATCAGGACAATGCCTTTCTTCAAAGACAGAAATAACCAAAATTTCACATTGGGGGAGGAAAGAGAGACAGGAAAGGAATAAAAGAGAGATCTTCCAGAGATCACAAAGCCAAGCTTAGCAGCTCTTTACTGCAGCTCTCAAAAGTTTAGAAGTGCAGCCTATGACGATGAAATGCATGGCTTGGGGGGGAGAGCTAAATCAGGCTCCTAGCACAGACCAAAGGGTTGTTCTATATTTATGTTTGTCACTGCAAGTAATGGCTGTGAAGCAAAGGGGAATACAGCTGATGTTTAACAGCCACTGTACAACCAGTAAGCTACTTCTGCCTCGTATCTGGAAGCTTATATGGGTAACATATGGTAGGTTTCTCTTCTCCATGCTGGCGGGTTATAAACCTGAGTTTCCCCTAGATATGCCCCTTTTCCATACTTGATCTTTCTTACTGTGTGTGAGTAGGAAAGATGGGTTCAGGATGGAGCTTTAGATTTATAATCATTGAATTTCCATTCATGTTTTCAATGAAAGCGCTAGTTTGCATGTACCAGAGCAGGAGCTTGCAAGAACACAGTCACTCTGTGCATGTGTAAAAGTGCAGATATATGTATACACACAGGTATACCTGCCTCCACTATAAACAAGCATACTTCTGCTATACCTCTCTTAGAGCTTCTGGTCTGAAGAGAACATGACTTTTCCTGTGTATTTGTCTTCTTTACACTGTCTTCTTTGCACTGATTTGATTTGATTTGCTTAGAGTAACAGGAAGACACAAACAACACATGGGGTATGGAGGAAAATAAGCACTTGACTTTACGTTTAGCCTATATATATACCATTAGCTTCACACAAAACATGACTCACTAGCAGCAGGTGTCCTGCTGTTATGTTAGGCAGATTAGTAACGATAGGGAGGGGGTTGCTCTCCCTATATGGCATCCCCAAGGGAAGCTAAGAATAGTTCAGAGACTTCCAGCAAAGCAAAGTATTTGTGGGCTTTGAATGAAGTCTGCTTCTGAAGGTAAGAATCGGAGCTGATCTGTTTAATCTGCCATTCCTTCTTTTTTTCTTCTTTTTTTTTTTTCCCCCTGTGTGGAGCTTTTCTTGGCAGTTGATTGGCAAATGTTATCTGGCACAAGGCTCGGAGTTTGGAATTATAAATAGTTGCTTTCTGTGTTTGTGGAAACAGGGTGGGGATCGACCAGTTAAAGGAAATCCGTGTAGCAGAGAGCCTTCACAGCTGAGGCAGAGAAAACAGAGGAATGTGTCTCGGTTAGAAATAGTTGCCTTTTTTTTTTCTCTCTTTTTTTCCCTCTCTCTCAGTTGTTAGAGAATCTGAATGGCATATGAGCAATCACAGCATGTGACTCTGCTCCGAGTAGCAGGCAAGCTATTGCTGGTAGTTACACCCACCATGATACAAGTCCAGTAAGCAAAGTTGTCTGCAAAGTTATTGTAGCAGCAGAATATGGAAAGAGAGGAGCTGTTTGTATTTCCAGATATGTACAAATCAAGGTGTTACGTGTGCTCCACGGAAGTGCGGCTGAGGAGACTTTTCAACTTTTCTGGTAAATGTCTGTATATCTATATACTCATACACACTGTTAGGCAGTCTAGTRCCTAAAAGAAAAAATACTGTTTCAGAGGAAAACTGTGGAGGATAACTATATATATATATGTATGTGTGTGTGTCTATCCGCGTGCATCCACATCTGCAAGTATGCAGGGAGATCGCAAGTTGCTGGACTGCAGAAAAGCCCCACGAGCCTTGCATTGAGCCACCACCTACCTGGCTTTGTGCAACACAGAAATGGAGGCGTAAGGGCTGAGTCTCACTTCTGAAAAATGAAATACAAGGGCTGCTTGTTATACCAGAATAACCTCACGGGCCGGGATGGATTTCCTCTGATTTTTCGAGTGGCATAACCTATATTGATAACAAGCAACTTCTGCTTGTGGAAACCAGATAAAAATCCAACCGCCCCGCACGGGGCATCTCCGAGGACAGTGGTGTGCGTCGCACACCCGCGTGAGCACGTGCGGGCACCCTCCCGGAAAGCTGCCGTCTTGTCTTTGAAACCTCCCCTGACTCCAAGCCCCGGTGGATAAGGATTTTCTGTGCACGTCTCCTTCTCTGCCCTTGTTTAAGGCTGGTTTTGGCAAATGAGTTCCAGAGGGGCGAGCGCGCCCTGGGGCCCGGCTGCGGTGCTGCGGGGGCGGAGATGGTGCCACTGCGATCATCGTGGGGCTCCCAATGCCTGAGCTCCTGCAGTAGGTGTTGAGAGCCTTGGACACCTGGGCTGTTGCTGGAATTAGTACCGATGCCCAGCTGGGCCAGTAACTCCCTCAGCRAGTACGGGGGAAGGGGGGAGACCAGCAAACGGCAGAAGCAATCTAATTTTAGCTCCATGACGTTGGGCCAGCTTCTGCTAACATCAGCGTCAACAGCAAAACCAACGTTAATTTGAGTGGGAAAAGGACTGAACCCAAATTAATATATGCTGGCCTGTGTAATTATCTTTATTGCTTGATAGGGAAGGAAGACCTTATTCACTCAATGCATTTCTATGGCTGCCTGGCTGCGCTCCAGTGATGCACCAGCCTCTGAGCAGACGGGCTGGGAGAGGGGGACGGGAGTGCTGTATCCATTTACGAGGGGCTGTAATTCACTGTCATCCCCAAATGATTAAATCCTGCTTATTTCAAACTGACAGGTAATGGAGTAACACCCACAAATATGGTGGGTAAGATTTAGCTCCAGGTGCTTGTGGAAAAACTTTTCCTATCGAGTCCAAAGTTCAAAATCCCCATCCCTGTGAACAGCCACAGAGGAGAGAGCATGTAAGTTTTAGTCAGTGTTAAACATTGCATTTCTAGACTGGTAAAAAGAGCAAAAATTCAAGAAAACGACTTAAAAGCACAAGAAGACAGGGCAGCTTTGCTAAGTGCTAGGGACGGACATCATCTAAAGGGAAATCCTATTTGGCAGCACAGAGAATCTGCTGGGGTTGGCAGTCTGAAACCTGCTCCACGATTGTTTTCTTCTCCATAAACCAATGTATCGATTAGGGTATGCAGAAAGGATCAGTCCCGATGGAGCTCTGCGGGCTTTTTACCACACTGCTTAGTTCAAATGGTCACAGTTGATACTCGTGTTTTCTTCTGCTGAGCAAACTGGATATGACAGACGACAATATAATTTAGGGTTTTTTCCTCTTTCTGAAAATGAATCGCTACATGTGATTTCATATGCTCATACTTGCATATTTATGGGGAGTCCCAAAATCTAATTTCCGTTGTGCCGGCTCCTGTTTAGCACAGGCTTAATTTTGCAACTTTTAAATAAATTCTCTTGACAAAATAGTATTATGGCATATTGAAACAAAGCAGAAATTATAATAGAAGCATGCTGAATAATAAATTCTTCATGAAAGCACACATCAGTGTTACCTTTGTGATGGCTAAATGACCAGTTAAAGTAAGCAACGTAAGCCCAAGATGGCATGGAAATGTGGAGTTGTTCCTGACCCTCGCGTCGGCTCTCCAATGCTCTTGAATTTCCCTATTTGCTATGAGAGGGTGCATAAATGATTTGCAATTGAGAGGACTCTCTAGCTTGCTTACTCCTTTTAATAAWAATTCATGACAAGGACATCAAGATGCAAACCATGCCAGGCAAGCTCATAGGAAGGAGGCCACCACGGTGGATGCTGTCAGTAATCTTATTGCAAAGACTATAGCGATTCTTTGGGCTAGTCTTCTTTAGCTGGCCATCTGCTTTGCATTCCCTGGTGGCACTTCGGTTTGGATCTCCGGTTTGTTTGTCATTTCAGTCTCCCACTTTATTATTTCCAGAGCCAAGTGAACCGCTGCCAATGCCAATGCAATAAGATTGCATTGTGAGCTTTGCAACATGGTATACTTTTTTTTTTATCTTGAAGCCTCAGCTCCTGGAATTAGTTGATTATGTTAGAATCCCAGCATTCATTTAAAAAAAAAAAAAAAAAAAAAAAAAAAAAAGAGAGAGAGAGAGGATCTCTGCTCCTCACAAACTAAGGAAAAAGCTTGAAAAAAAAGGATCCCTGCAGACTTAGTAATCACAAGCCAAATAAAAAGAGGCTTTTTTTCCCCCAACATCAGACTGTTTTACAGACAATCATCCTATTTCTGAGTCTCTCACTCACAGTTTTTGAGTGCTGGGTGCTGGCAAACCTGAGCAGCAGCTGTTCATTTCTAAAGGCAGGGAAAATAAGTAGAGTAATCTCTAACAGGAAAAGTTACTTTATCTTTGCCTGCACTGCCTTTCCCTCTGCCCCTGCAGCACACTCCTGCCTCTGGTCAGTACAGCACTGGGAACCCATTGCTGCAGCTTGAAGAACAACTCACATCCCAGTAAGTCCCAGTGAGAAATGGGAGGACAAGAGTTTGCATTAACCAGAACCATGATTCCCTTGAGGTCAGGAGCAGCAGCTGCTGCTGTCACTGACCCCATATCTTTAAACAATCCAAGCTATGTATGGCATTTGTGTGTTCGTGGCACATCTGAAATGTGATTAGGGCTTGCCCAGTCCTGGAGTGGAGACTGCCACTCTTTCCCCAGCTTGGGGATATATTTGGGATGCAACTACTAGAGCTGGGAAGGGTCCATCATTTATATTTCAGTTTGGCTGGTATACTCTTTTCTTACTTTTATTTTTCTGTGGGAAAAGAGATGACACTTAAGACTGATTTTAACAAAATATGTTTGTTGGTCTGGATTTTTCATCACTCTGGGCTGGGGCCTTAGGGAAACATATTTGCTTTTATTGCTTTTTCCGGTAACTAAATGGAATTAGCATTCCCTGCCATTGCTGGCCAACTGGATCCAGTGCACAGTGCAAATCAGTGCAAACAAAGGACAACAACTCTCATGAATTTGCAGGAGGGAAGAATTAAAAATAAAAAAAAAATAACAGAAAAGAAAATGAAGAGCCATAGGTTAAATTTGTTGCTGGCCTGATGATGAAATTTGATGCTGCTTGATACTTCCCAATTTTGCTGATGTGCTTTTATTTTCCTTTGGTCTGTCAAATTTCACTTTTTTTGTAGCTGGAGATGAGATGAACGCAGAAATTTTCCATATAACCTACAACAAGTAGGAGTGCATGTATAGAGGCGTGTGTATAGGGCAGGACCTTCGTGCACTTCCCATGCACTGTTCAAAAGCACTCGCCCATCTAAAACGCTTGCAAACGACGACAAGAAAACAACTTCAGTAGGCCTTCAAACTGTGTGATATTGAGATGGAAAAAAGAAAATTCTTGCTAGTTAATCAGGTTTTTTTTATACTTCCTTTAATTTTATCTGGTGCTGTTTTAGTGACAGCGATGTTCAGTGGCACAGCAGCAACTCAGTGAATCACAAAGTAAAAGACCCCAACYAACCCTTGATAACATTTTGTAAGAATCAAGTTTCTATTCTGCCAATGATTAACTTTATAGCCCAGTAGTAACAACTCAATTAAATTGACAGAAGCAATCCCTCTGATTTGTGTATCCATACCTCTGTTTAAGTTGTTCCAGGGTTCATCAGTAATCATTCCTCTGCCTCAGAAAAGAAAAAAACCCAAGGCCTTAACCTGGAGAGAGGGAAGGAGATCTGAAACAGGGTAACGTCTTCAGCTTAGGTTTTGTTTTTTAGCGGTATCCCCAGCTTAATGTCATTTAGTTGGGTACTGATTTTACAGACCTCCGATGAACCAAAACCTAGCACTTTATTGGAATTTTAAGGGAAGCGAGGGGCCTGGGCTCACAGAGAGGAGGGAAGAGCAGCAAGCGGGCACGTGACGGACAAGTTCTCCATGGATACAAGTATAACCTGTCCTGGCAAACAGCAGTCAGTAGCTACTGAGTTTATTGCAAACTCTTTCAATTTTCTACCTTGATCCTTACCTCCAGAATAAAACATGGAAGGAAAGCATTCATTGCCATTCGGTAAACCCGAAGCATTTGCATATAGTGGCAAAACAACCAACTTTTTAAGGTAGAAAAAAACATTTCCACTGATCCCATCTTGAACACATGAAACTCAAAGGGAAAATGAGCCATGTCGCTACTGAAGCCTTTGTACCATGTGCTGGGTAGCTCAGTGCCRGCTGCTGGGGTGATGCTTTGCGGGTTGGGCACTCTGGGACCAGCTAGACCTGAGGGCTGGGATGGTGAGGGTATTTTAGTGCAGCCAGAAGCAGGGTGGGCTGCTTGGGATTAAATGAACGATAAACCTYGCTTCCCTGATTTTTGCTGGATCCTTTGGAAAAAATGCACTGGCTTATCTTAACCCTCCCAAGAGCAGCAGGGAAGGATGGCCTTGGAAGTGCCCTCCTGTGCCAGCCGTGCCCAGGTCCAGTCAGGTCCTGGGGGGGAATACGTAGAGTGTGTGTGCTGCACATGGTGGCTGCTGCAGCCTGTTTCCCCCCCGGGCTATCCGCTTCTCCCAGCCCCTGGCCATCTCCTTGGAGAGAGAGGCTGCTTGGCTGCTGCCACTGTCTCCTTTGCTAAAAGGCTTTGGTAGGGAGAGGGATGGGGAAAAGGAGGAGGAGAAAAAAAAATAAAACAAGGAGGAAGGGAGAAGAAATGTGGGGGAAAATGGGGGAGGTGGTGGAAAAAGGGAGGGGAAAAGGGGAGCAGGAAAAAGGGGGATGGGAAAATGGGAGGGAATGGCCAAGAGAGAAGGGGAGAAATGGGGAAACGGGAGAAAAGTGGGGGGGGAAAGGGGGGAAAAGGAGAAAAGTGGGGTGACAGGAAAAAGAAATAAAAGGGGGGAGGAAAAAAAAAGACCGTTGAGGAGAGCCGAGGCGCCCGCCGGGCGCTGCCGCTGCTTGCGGGGCGGGCGGCCGGTGCCGGCGGAGGC
>JAYKAV010003155.1:1904720-1919789 GCA_035582835.1 Phoebastria nigripes | reverse complement strand
CCCCCGGCCGCGGCGGCCCCGGCGGCATGATCTCCTGAGGGGCCGAGCCTGCCCGCGCCCCTCGCCCGCCCCGCCGCCCAGGTGAGTGCCGAGCCGAGCCCCGCGGGGATGCCGGGGCGGCTCTGCCCTGCCCAGCTCTGCCCAGCCCCGCTCTCGGACTTGGCCGAGTTTCGGGGTCTGGCCGGAGCTGCCCTTCGCGGGGAGCCGCGGCCCTTCGGGTAACATCGCCCCCGGCCGCCCCGGGTACGGGTCGCGATGCCCCCGCGCATCCCGCCCTCGCAGCGCGGTGGCTCCGTATCTGCATTCCCGGAGGGAAAAGTGTCTCCTTGCAGCGGGAGGATGCTGCCCGGCCCTCCGGAAGGCTCGGCCGAGCTTTGCGGGGGGATGTGCTGTGTCTGGGGGGGTGGCGAGGCTCCGGCGGCCGTGGCCGTGGGGAAGGGACTTTGGGAAGTGACCCGCCGGGGCTCGGGCTCCGCGGGCCGCCGCGCAGGTGCTGCCGCTGGCGGGGTGCGCGGCAGGACGGAGCTGAGGGGCTGAACGTTAAAAGCGTGGGGGTGCTGGGGAGAGGGGAATTCAGCGGCACCTCGGGAGCAGCAGGTGAGAACAGGCAGGAATCTGGCTGAATCGGAAAAAAAGCTATGGGAGCGCCCGGCCGGGCGAGGGATGCGGCTGGGTTGCCCGGGCGGGTGCCGGGGGCTGCGGCCGGCGGGGCGACCAACAGGTGCGGCGGCCGCTCCGGCGCCGGGGGAGGCTGCCCCGGCCCCGGCTCGTTCCCGCTGAGCCGCTGCCGTGGGTCGGTGCCGCGGGCAGGGTCCTGGGCGGCCGCGCTGGACCGCGCCGACCTGAACCCCTGCTCCGGAGCGGGGCTTGCGCTTCGCGGCGGGAGCTCTTCGAGATGCGAACTTCTGGGTGTGAGGTACTGCTTACGGGAGAGGCTAGAGCTCGAGTGTTTCCGGCATTGATTATTATTTTTTTCCTGTTGGGAAAATGTATCCAGTAACAAAAACTTTCTAAGAAAAGTAATGGATTTTCAATGAGAAGCTCCTTTCCCTAAGTATTACAAAATTTCACAGGCTTCTTGCTGTATTGACACCGCACTTAATTTTCTGGTGGTCGTCTTAGGGAGTAGCTAATGCTGTGGAAGGTGCGTTTTGGTCTGCAGCATTAAGAATGTTCGTTGTAGTGTCTTTGCTTTAGTATTTGTGAATTTTAGGTATAATATGTAAAAGGCAGAAAAACCCCAAACTCAAATAGAAATATGTATCAGACTATGAAAGGGTGTAAAGCCCATGGATCCAAGCGCTTCCCGTTAAGTCAACTTTCAAAACAGCCTCTCCCTAGACAGCAATTCACATTTTTCAAGGGGAGAAAGGATGGGTGAAATTGAATTGTCCAAATTAAGTCAAAATGAATTGCTTAATATTCAGAGGGGTTGATAAATGAACCATTAAATCAACACTTGCATAGTGTCTCGTTGAAAAGAAAAATGAACAACTCTCAGTTGTGTGCTGGGCAGAATAGGTCAGCCAGTGACGTTGCTATGTTAGTGTGCTGAACTGAGTCCTCCTCCTGCTAACAGATATATTTGCTCTGTGACATTACATAGGCATGGGAACGAGCTCTCGTGCCCTGTGCTATGAGGAGTAGCATCCGCTATAAATGACCGTAATCGTCCCAGCTTCATCTCAAAGGAGAGAAATCTTCATTATGTTTCATTTGGCATAAATTAACATAATTCTATTGACTTCTCATGTTGATGTATTTCTGTTGAGAATACACTCTTGTATTTCAAACTACTCTTTTTTTTTTTTTTTTTTTTTTTTTTTTTTTCTTTTTTCTTCCCTCTTCTGAGGAAGAGCTATATTTTGAATGCCAGTTTGAGGAAAAAATTATACACAGAAATGGAAAAATAAGAGTCATCATTTTGAAACAAGCCAGACGAGATCCCTTATAGTACTTATAGTAAAAGCTCTTTTGAGAGCATCACCTCTCAGTAAAACAGTGTGTGAACTTTGCTTCTAAACCCTTTGATTAGTATAGGTACAGCTGTTGCAATATTCTGGTTGCCACTGAAAAATTACCGCTGTCTTTGCCCCTTGAAGTCCTTGAAATTCTTGTGTTGGAGTGCACCGAGGATGTTGACTCTATCCTTATTGTGCCTTCTGGAAACTTCTAACACTTTGTTTGAAGAATCGTGGATGTATGCCCCTGATGTTTTTCATTTGCACCTCTTCGCTTTTTCAGGTAACTTAGAATAGCTAATTTTGCTTAAAGCTTTTAAAACTTAAGAAGTGACAGCTCTTTTGTTTTGTGCATTCAAACTGAGTGTTACAAAGAGGAAATTATGGAGATACTTTTTTTTTTTTTTTTTTAAATGCTCAGAGAAACAGATTATCCAGGCTCCAGCTGAAGGTGGGTTTGTAAATTGACTCACGAATTGAGAAAGCTCCTTGCCTACATTTCACTTGGCTGAGAGAGAGTCTGTATGCAAACCTTCACACAGGCAGGGCCATTTATTCAGGTGTTTATAATTACATAGAAGTGTGTTACATAATGTGGTCTGTTGCTCGTTATTTAATGTGACGTGTGTGGACACGATACGCATGCATGGATCCTCTAGGTGATGGGTTATTAGGTGGGTGCAGTAGAAGTCGCTTGAATGCGTAAGGAGCTTTATATCATCTGTGATGAAGCAGATGGACAAGTAGGTGCATTTCCCTCACAGGAGAGGAGGTTCTGGATCTGGAAATGTCTGGAAATGCCTTTAGATAGTGTCTGATGGTGGTGTGCATTTTTCAAATGTTTTGCTGTTCTTAAGGGCCAGGGTAGCTGCAGGTATTTTTATGCACCAGCAATGTCTGGTTAGACTAGTCTTTGTTTGCTTCTAGTCATCCTCAAGAATAAAAGAAGTCAAAAGTTTTTTCTGAAAACCTACTGTGCCTCGTAAGGTTATCCTGCTGCTTCGGTTTCCTTGCTTGCTATTTTTCTTTGAAGTCATAATGCATTTCATTAGTTCTTTTGATAAAGACTTGAACTCAAGCTTGCTGGGAAATGGTCACTCTATGCTGAGAAAGTGCTGGCATCTTACTGACTTATTTTGGGAATACTGGAGAGAAATATAAAAGGTTCACTTGCATTGATTAAAACCTCCAGGACAATCTTCTAACACTGCAGTTCTCTAGGTGAAAAATTAACTTTCTCCATTGTCTACTCCTGCTTTTATTTCATTTGTGAGAATCCCAGGCTCTGTTATCAGTTTACATCGAGTCCCTTAGGTGTGCTTGAAGTGGAAAGTATCTCAGCCTAAAAGCCCGCACACACTGTCACTCTCGGAGTCCATTTGTCTCTGGCCACCGGCAGATATGCCTCGATACTGTCGGCCCCCAGAACCCTAACGGAGGCAGGATTTGCGCTAGCCCGTGGTTCCTCACCCAGGAAATGTTTCCTGAGTGATTGTCAAAAAAAATAACTAACAGCTACCTCAATGCTTTTCCAGAGGTTTTGGCAAGATGGCACTTTAGGTGTAGCTTAATGACAAGCTTTGATTTATGAGGTAACTGAAAATGTTTGAATTTTTGCATCTGGAGTGAAAGCATAGGAACTTTCTGCATTTCATCTGCAGCTTTCCAGCACGACATGCAGTTAACAGCTTGTCTCTCATTGATTTTAATAAAAGATTTTTGCTGAATATGCCTGGAGTAGTTTGAAAACATATTGTTAACTTTTTTGGGGGGCAGTAGGTTACTAAACACAGTAAAGAACTTTGCAATGTCTTTTTAAAATGCTTAGAAAAATCTTAGGTCTTAACTACTTTTTACATTCCCCTCCTCCCTGGGTTTAAGATGGATCCTATGGGAAAGCTGGTATTTTTTTCAGTTTGGGGCTAAATATTGAAAAGAAACAAAAGAATGCTTTTCCCAGCCCACCAGTCAAGGGCTGGTATAAGTATGACTGGTGTATCTGTGCATTTTCCCTGTGAATTCTGTGCTTTTTTTCCCCTCTACCTCGATCAGCTGTGCTCAATAACAGCTCACCTGGACATGGCTTGTGTATGACTTGTTTTGAAACGGTTCAAAAGGATCCCATTGATATTACTAGGCACTGGGTCATGCTTGAAATCTTGCAATTCTGGTGTCAAGCTGCCTCTTTTTTTTTTTTCTCTTTTCTTTTATCCCCCCCCCGATTTCTGACATTTTTAGCTGCTGTTCTGTTGAATGTGAGTACAGCTAGTGAAAATGGATGTGTGGTTGGGTTTTTTTGGGGTTTTTTTTTTGCCTTTGAAAAATGTGGGATCTTGCTTTTTGCTAAAGATGGGGCACCAGGGTGATTATCTGCTCCTCTGCTTAGCAAGGGAGGATACTTGTTCCTCACAGAGGTGAAAACTTTGTAAAATCTCAACATCACCACTCAGTTTAGTCAGAGAATCTGATAGGGGCACTGGGGGTTTATTATTTTTATTTTTTAATTTAATGATGGTTTTAAGAATCTGGTGCTGCACAGAAAGCTCCCTGAATCTAGTGCGTTGTAAAATGGTAAGCTGGTAGTATTGGGTTATGGTAATACTCCCATTATTGCCCCTCTTCGTCCCAAGGGAACGGTAGGGTTTGTCCGGTTGGGTGTTGGAGAGCTGCCGTGAATGCAGAAGAGCGGTGGTGGAACCACGTCCAGGGAGGTGTTGTCGGCTGCTGGGATGAGCCAAGATCTGCTAGGATCACCCAGCAGCTGAAACGTCGGTATGGTGGTTTTATCCATTCCTTGTATGGAAGACACGTGAGCAATAAGACAGGCTTGTTTCTTCTTTGGAAATGTGGCAGCCAGGGCTAACCATTTAGTTAAAATCTTCCCTGCCTTCTCTGGAGGTCTGCCTGGTTTGTAGCTGTCGTTGGCCACCAGCTGACGAACTGGTTTTGACACGTGAGCAGGTACTTGCACCGTGGGGGCTTGCACCAGCCCAGTTACCGCTCTGCAGACCTGTGCTCGACCCGGAGCTAAGCTGTGCTGGCTGGCAGCGACGGCCTGGCTTGGTGCGCGTCTCTGCGGGTGAGGAGGGAGCGCGGGGCTGAGCAGATCTCTGTGGCTGTTTTTCCTTTTTTCTGATGTTAGCCTGAGAAACAAAAGTTTGTTCCCTTGCAATACTGACACAAGACCTCTTGCTGCAAGGCAGCTCCGTTATTCTCTGTAGTGCTTGGATTGCTCAGCAGAGGGAGAACAGACCGTATCGCACCAGGCACCCAGAAACACTAGCCGCCAGAGCCGCATCGCCCTGACTGACGGCGGGGAAAGGAGTCCCAAAGCCTCCCTCCCTGCTTGAGGATTCCCCCCCCCCCCCTCTTCTCTTCTTGTTTTAAAGCTCAGAGCTAAGCTGTGATTTTTCACCTCTTGACCAAAAGTAGCTGCCTCAATCTGTAGGTTAATGGACTATTTCAGATGGCAGAGTAGGTGGCTGTGCTAGATCCAAGAAGCAGCACGCCTGAGAAATCTTGTAGATCCAAGTGTTTCCTAAATATTCAGGAAAGCTCCTGAATATTTAGGAAGAAATGCTGGAGTTGGCCTTTAGTGACTGAAGCTTTATTGTACATCCGGAGATAAACAAAACAGAGAAAACCAAACCAAACCCCTTGAATTAGTTGAAATTCAAGCAGCAAGTAATCCACATGACTCATCTCCAGGCCAGATCTTTAACTGTCATAAATCAGCGTAGCTCCATTGACTTCCCCGGCACTGTGCCAGTTGTGCTGCTAGCTGGAGGGCTGGCCTGCTATTTTTTGGGGGGAAAGTTTGAGCAAAAGATCATCACTGAGGTTTTTTTCATTTGATATTTTTGAGGATGGGAAAGGTATTTGGTTAAAGAGTAAAATCTGTGCTCAGGCAAACAGACAGTACGGTTCAGTAGAGATTTGCTGCCTTGTAGCATACTGTGTGGAAATCCAGGAGAATTAGACTTTTTTTTTTGTCAGAGATGTCAGTTTAATGTGATAAGAAAACAGCTGTTAAAACGCTGCCAGATAAAAGCCAGATGATAAGCATGAAGGGGAAAGAAAGGATGGGAAGTTCCTGCACTGGGATTGAATAAGGCAGTGTTGTGGAGACCCGGCTCGTTCCCCGTCTGCCACTGACCCAGCGGGTGACGTGGTCTGCTTCAGGGCTGTGTCCTTCAGAGCAGGGAGCATTAGTGCTCCTACACCGCTTAAATCAGAGGTGCCATTTACTGAGGCTTTTAGTAGGTAGAGCAGGTGAAGCCCTGGTAGCGTGAGGCAGTTTATGTGGAGTGGGGCTCCAAATGCTCTCCCCTGCTTGATCAAAAGGCATGACCCGACTCTGCGCTGGACACTTTCTACATAAATAGAAGTGTTCTTTTAAAGCACAAGCTGAGAGTATGCAGAGGATGATGATAAGGGTCTTAACCCTCTTCTAGACAGGGGAGTGTGCCCAACTGGCAAATGTGGAATGTGCTACTCAGAAAGCAAAAAGAGCATCGTTTGGAGGTGCCTGTGAGCCAGGGAGGAGAGTCAGCCTCCCAGGGAAGGCTCTCCCATCTTCTGCGCTGGCTTGTAAAAACAAATTCAAACCAGAGCCAACCCTGAGTTTGCTTTCAAATTCTTACCTGCCCTGCAAACTGGTTAAGAAGAGTCTGCATTTCCATTCCTGCCTCCAGATACAGCTGGCTCTGCTGCACTGTTAGGGACCAGTCTCCATCCTTGCTTCCAGCCYGGCTCTGCCAGGTCCTTCCCAGCGCACAAACTGCCTGTATCGCCTTCACGTATCAGCTGTGCTCTGCTAGGAGCAGGCGGTGGGGGCAATCACGTCGAGCTGATGCTGTTAACAGCAGGAGAAACAGCTCTCTCCTGAGGAGAGTTCATCTCTGCCGGATAATGAGCTCTGTTTCGCTCAGGACTGAATTGCTGCTATATGGATCACAGCAAAGCACAAATGAGGATGCAGCACTGGGCACTTCCTACAGCCTCTCTTATACATAGCAAATAGCTAATTAAATGAGAGCTGTTTTGAGCTATTGGACTGCTGCTAGCTTGACTTCTTGTAGAAGAATCTTGTGCAGTTTGTCTTGCTCCAGTAACTTTTTGAAGTCTTTCAAAACTGTGCGTTGCAGCAACCCCCAGCTTTTAGTCTGACTTTTAGACTGTTGCAAGTGTGACATCTGAAGAGCGGAGTTGGGGAGTGAAGCTTCAGCTATACTRAGTTGTCCATGTATGTGTACAAAATGCATAGCCGTGGCGTGGGGTATGAGAGCCTTTCCACGACTTAAAAAATAACCTGTAAATCTCTCTGTTTATATATATATTTGAATTACAAAATTGTTCATGCAGAAAGCATAAACTTTTTTTGGAATGTCAGCATGGGCAGCCTTGCTCCTCTTGCAACTTGTTTTATGGATATAAATGGGATGTAAATGGATTTTCTAGCTTGTGCTATCTGTCTGAAAGAGGATAAAATTCACTGTTGTTACTGTCACGCTCAGGTAAAACAGTAACCCTGAATTTTAGCAGTTTTAGATTATCAAGTTTACACATATTCCAACTTTCAAGTTTCATCTTTTAGTATACATGACTTCTCAAAGAAGTGAATCCGAAGTAAACTTCAGAGCAAGAATTATACCTTATTTAACCTGACTACTTTTWATTTTGTTTTAGTAAGACCAAAGAAGATTCATAGCCCTTACAGAGTATAGCTCAGTTTTCTGCTTACACGTTGGTCCTGAATAGCTGAGTTATTTTGTGGTTTTGTTCACAGAGCTTGCACTAGCATTCTGTAGAAAATCGTTAGCTGCATTACTGTTTCAGTGTAGGCAATGAGAAATACACTTCTGTCTGTTCCTGCTTAACAGTGTGTGCTACAAAAGGCTTGCCTTGCATGTTCTGAAACATGATTAATTTTGGGGGGGTGATGATGAAACTGCATCGCTTTGACGATAGGTTGATTATTTTACGCTCTGCCAGAAATGGATACTTAAAAGGAGATACTTGATCTGAATGAGATATTCAAGAGGAAGCTATAGGTTTGAGTTAGCTAATASGGAAGAGGCCAATCCTATTGCCACTGGCGTCAGTGAAAATACTGGGAACAGTCAGGCATGCAGTAATTAATTACCAATAGATCATGATTTTGGAAGGTGTGAATAAAAGATGCGATGTATTGGTTGAACGGTCTGAAAAACAAATCTGTTCGATACCCTTCTTTTATCCTGTTCTCTTTGTTCCCCTTCTTCCTGTCTGACTTCAGCAGCGGAGCTCGTCGGCTGCTGAGCAACAGGCGCTTCTGAATTCCTCTGCCCGCGTTGGTATCTCTTTGACAGTTATGGCACGGACCCTTATGCAGGCGGATGTTATATGCTTTAATTTCACACATTGAAAATAATTTTGAAGGCGGGCATTTTATTTACTGGTTTAGACAAAAAGCACCTACACACAAATTCCTGAGTGTTACAGTAATGATGTTTTCTGTTAACAGGTATTTTCTGAAAGAGCTTTGTGAAGTCAGAGGTGAATAATTTTAGGTATCGTATTTAACAGTCTTCTTACTACGTGGAGGGTATTGCAGTTGAGTCAGAAATAGAAGAATGTTGCAGCTGGGAGTTTGGAGGAGGGAGGCAGGGTGTACGCCTCGTACAGCCAGTGTGTCCTAGCAGAGGTGGGGTCTCCCTGCGGGGTTGTCCCAGACTGAGCCCCCTCTTCCGTGTGCCACCGCCCTGTGATGTGCTCTCTTACAGACTTGGACTTAACCCTGGCGTGGTCCACTGCCATGACTTCTCGCTCCTTCTTTCGGGGCTGATCTTGTTCCTCATAGTGGATTGGGTAGACAACTTCTAATAATGTTTTATACTTTGGTAGTTTTGGTGCTCTGAAGAGCCAAACGTCTCCCTTTGTGCAGGCTCAGGAGTTCATAGCTTGTTCCTGGTTCCACCCAAGCTTTTCAGCCAGCTTGGACCTGCATCTTTGGGCTATCACAGCATAAATTGTCTAATGGACTCAGGGTGTTCTAACCCAACCTGTGTATAATGTGTGGTATTTTAGATGTCTGTCTGTTCAGCGCTGTGTTTAGTACTTCCTATGTATACTCTTCATATACAAAAGTTGCTTTTTCTCGCAGCCTGTAGAGAAAAAAAATAGAAGGTGCAGCTTTTGAGATGGAAATAGAAAATACAGTGTCGGGCTGAACTTGGACCTGTCCTTTTGGGATGGGAGATGGCGTAGGTGACTCCAGAAGGTTTTTTCTTTTCTGACTTATGAGGCAACTTGAATCTAATCTACTCCATAACTTCAAGCCTCATACAATATTTCCCATTTGTTACCCTAATAAGACCAAAGGTAAAATTTTATGGCACATTGTGAGCCAAATGGTTAACTACTTGTTAAATATCTTACTTCTCATTTCCATCTGCCCTGGAAGCAGTCTCTTACAAATCTCAGCCCAATTAATACAATTTATCTGAACATGCTCTGGCTTATCCTACTAACACTTCACAAGAAAGTAGAAATTGTCCTTACTATGTCCTCTACCTCACAAGAAAGTAAGAACAACTCGGGTGGTCAGACGAAAGGCTCACATAGCCCAGCATCCTGTCGGCGACACGTATCAGTCCTGGGTGGTTTGACTCTTCTTCAAGCTGTAGAGTCCCAATGTATTTCTACTTCTGATGTATTCTTAACATATAAGGCTTTTCAGTGTATAGAAATAATTTTGCTCTTCTGATCCATCACAGTTGCATGTCTTTGTATTTTTTCTTTTCAAGATCAGATAACCAGAAATATATGCATTTTTAAGATGCAAATAAATCATGAGTTTATTTTGTTCTGTAATGGTATTTTGTATTTCAGTCCCRATATCTTTCCTGAAAAGTTCTGAAATGATTTGCTTTTTTTTTTTGGTTGCTGCTGAGCTGGTATTTCCAGAAAACTGTCTGTAATGACTACATCTCTTTTCTGCATTAGAACAGTTAATTCAGAGCCTGTCAGTCTATGTGGACAGTTGTACTCCTTTTTTTCAGTGCAGTATTTTGCATTTATTAACATCTGATTTACTCTGTCATTTTGCTATCCAATCACAGTGTCTTGAGACTCTTCTGCAGCTTTCATGTCAGTTATAATTTTGCCTACTCTTAATCATTCTGTTTTGGCAGTGAAGTTTGGCACTTCATTACTTCTCTCTCCCCTTCTCAGACCATTAATAGGTATATGGACTAGTACAGGTCTCAGCAGAGATGCTGAGATGATGCATTAACAGCCTCCCATAATCGTGACAAATGATTCTTTATTCTTCCCTTTATTTCTGGGGTTTTTTTTTTTGCTAGTTGTTGATCCTTAAGATGCTCTTTCTTTCTATCCTACCATAGCCTACCTTTTTTTAAGGCTCTTTTTAAGATTCTTTGAGACTCTTTGCTGAAGGCTTTGGGAAAAGCCACATGTACTGCAGCAGCTATATGCATACCTATCCATAGCATGTCACCTTATTCACGTGCTTGTTAACTCCTTCAGGGAAGTCTAACAGATCTGTTGTGCATGACTGCTGTCTGCAAAACCTCTGACTCTTCCTGAGTATATAATGCACCCGCTGATTCTATTCTTTATTATATTTTCTGTCAATTTTTCTTGTATTGAAGTTAAACTCAGTGGTCTGTATCTTGGAACATTTGGCTTTTTTTTACGAAATGTTCAACTGTGGAAAGCCAATGAAAGAAGTGGGATATGTTTTACATAATATTTTGTGGATATTGTGGGGTTTTTTTTGTCCCACTCTAAACTGCAACATTACAGCCTTGTTCAGAGTTGTGGGGTCAGAATCAGAAATGATGAAAATGATGGGTCTGCATCACTGGTACGTCACCATGATGTTATCGTGTTACGCTGCATGACACTGCTGAATTCACCGTGAAAGTTTTCAAACTGGTGCCCTGAGGTGTACAAGATGAGACTTTTATCAATGGTAATAAGCTTTAATGTATTTATTGTGAGGAATAAATTGAAAACTATAACTCATGTTGACTGAAACCACGTATTTTATTACAGTTCTAAGCCATTCTTTTATATAGAAGTATCAAGACATAGGGCTATCTGCGTGCCCAGCAAAGGAACATTAATGAGCGTTTCAAGTTTTAAAGGTTCCAGAAATAAAACTTACAAGTTGGGAAAAGAAGATACTTTTATTTTACTCTCTACATCTTTGTTCATTCCTCTACAAAACCCTAACAGAATACCAATACTGCAGGCTTCTGATGCCAGCATTTGTCACTAGCCTTGTATTGTAACTCTGTTTTATGGAATATTTAACGTTAGAAGCTTACCTATGTTCTCAGCACGAGAATCTGAAATATGTATATGAAGTCCTGTAATGAAAACCAGTGGGAGAAAACTACAGTCCTYGTAAATATCCACCTTGGAAGGGGCCAGCTGACATTCCTGAATCCTTCCTTCTGTTTTGTGCTGTTGGTCTCTCCTGAAGCACCAGGTCGTGGTGGGTACGTGTTCCTTGTGACTTTATGTGCCAAGGCTAATAGAGCTATCAAACCTCTCTGCTGTAGCAGCAGAAAGCATTTACTTGCTAAATTGTCACCTTGTTCACCGAAGGGTGGGGAAAGTCTTGTCCAGAGGTTACAGGACCATCAGGTGTAAATCAGCACGGTCTCCAAATTTTGTCTCATCCAGAATTTTCTCTCTGGTCCACGATGGTGACCTTGCATTAAAAAGGGGCATTTGTTGTAGAAGTACATACTGTCCTCTTAATGATGAGACCTGGGCTACCTGTTTTGGTAGTAAGCAGATTTTTAAAAGACTCAATAATAGCCTCAAAATCTTGTGATAAAATTGAAACAGCCAGTCAGTGGACGACCTCCACCTAAAATAAGATGATAGTTCTAACTTCCATTGTTTCTGGGATTTGCTGTGCCTCAATCGCACACCTGCAGTTAGAAGTGAAACAGCTTTTGTCTTTCATGGAGCAGCTGTGATCTCAGTTGTGAGCTGTCTTGGGGTGGTGGCAGCTGAAAGAAATAAAATTTCCACAGTTCCAGTTATTTGGTCCCAAGAAGGCAGAGCCCTGAATGTGACAGTAACTCCACACGTTCTTTGACGTTGCTGTTGGTGGCAGGACTAGAGTTTACAAATGCAAACTGCCCRCGTTGCTGTCCTTGTGCTGTTCCCCCCCAAAACTGAGAGAGATGGCTCTGGTAACTCCTTGCTGTGCTGGGTCACTGTTGGTGCAACTTAAGCAGCCTAGTGGCATTGCTCATCATGTCTTACAGCACTTGAAATTCAAGCCTAGGTTTTCTCCAAATGGGTGGCCGCTCCATGGAGCATCTTTCCAATCGCAGATGCCTTAATCTGGTGGCAACAAAAGATAATTTCTTTTTTTCCTCCACGCATCTCTTACTAAGTTGCTTGAGCTTTCTCATGTTTGCACTCCAGCTTTTTCTCAGCACCTTAGAGGGAGTCATGGGTTTGTTTTAAATGAATTTCCAAAGACAGCCAGATGGAAAGAAAGTTAACAAGAGGCCGTCGTGGATCACAAGAAGTTCAATTGAGCTCAAGATACAGATGAACCTGCAGTCGTCAGCACACTTTTTGTGCCTCCAGCCAACCAGTGTTTGTCTGCTCCATTTCATTCCAGAGCTAATTGCTTGTCCTTATGCTATACTTCATGATCCCCCATACAGATGACCACAGATGGTCCTTTGTATTGGGGGGTGGAAATACCATGTGCAGATGGAAATAAGGCCTGAAGTGTGACACATTCTTGAGTGAGGTCAGTTAGAAACATGTTTCAGAGAAACAAGAGTGGGCAACTCACCTGCTTCTGAGGAGGTCTGGAGCTGCATGGATGYTGAGAGGAAAGAACTGACCTGTTGCTCCATTCATGGAGATTAAGAGAGCCCACTTTGGGTTTGTAGGGTTGCTTGTCCAGTCGGTTCATGGTGCTTGACCTTGCTAGTGCTGCAGTGACTTGGAAGAGGGATAGGTCCCAGGAGCATTGGCATCTCTTTGTGTGAAGAAACCATCCAGCTTCACTGCATCAGCCTTGTGATGACAGATGGAAAAATTTAAAYGTTTCACTGGGGAGAAATCACTGAACTCGTATTCCCATCGTTGAGATGGCTTGATTTCCCACTTTGAAATAGGTGTGCAGGGCTGAACGGCCGTGTGTGTGCTTGCTTGTTCCAGGCTGCGCTGCCCAGCGGTTGGCAGGGATGGGGCAGTGCCCTGGTAGCCACCTTGGTGCGAGGTGTGTGGGATGTAGGCTGCTTCTCGAAGGTGTTGCATGAATATGCGCTGTGTGCCAGCTGCTGGAAGGTGCCTTCGATCACATCCAATCTTGCCGGGTTTCATTGCACTTGTATAAATAACAAAATCTTTGCATCAGGTTTTTACACAGCAGGGCTGATACTGGCAGTGGTACCTTGTTAAAATGAAGGACTGTCTGTCTTATACAGATAATGTGAGACCAACCTGCATTTTCTGCTTTCTGACAATATACTGTACCAGATAAAGTCCAGTGAGAGTTATGTGCAATTTCAGTCGCTTTAATAATGTTTTTCAAAAACTGCTATGCTTAAGAGAGGTTTTGTTAGCAGGGGAGAGGTGAGAGTTTGGTGTTTGCCTGCTTTTTAAGTTGTACAGTAATGGAAGGGTTGTTTCAAAGGATAGACGTGCCAAGGACAGAAATAAGGAATTATGAAATCTGTCTGCAGAAAACAGTCATCAATGTGATTTGTGTCGATGATATCTTTAAAACAACTTCTGTGGTTTTGTTTGCACRCATCCTGTTGGCATGAAGTTTGCTTTGTCCATGTTTATGGCAAAGATGTATCTCTTTCTATATTAATTTTAGAGGCTGAAGTATCAAGTATATGAATATAGCATGCTGCAGATAGTAAATTTTGACTGTAAGCTTGTAGATGGTTCAGAGTATTGCGTACTTTAGTTACGGCATCGCTGTCTCCAAAAACGAGAGAAAACTCTTGAGACTGTTGTCACTACASTTAAGCAAAAAATTAAAAGCAATATTAGGTGTCCAATCCCCGTAATGTTAACTGAAAATTAGATGGCCAATAGCTGTAGTCCCATCCAAGTTCAGGTATCTAATTTGGGAGCCTCAAGGCCACATTYAGTCACTAGAGCCTCCACAGGGTGATTCAAAGCTCTGAATTTAGAGCCTGATTCTCTCCTCTTGAGTATGTGAGGAATTGAGGTTCCTGACTTGGATGTTTAAATTAGCTGCCTAGATTGAATTGCTTCTCCACCCCTTCTCTCTGCTTGCCTTTTGTGTCTTTGAAAACAGTTTCCCTCTTCCTTCCTCTCTTTTTCTATTTTTCCTTTTTGAAAATTATCCAGGATTATTTAGTGATAATGGATATGGATAATGGGTTCAAGTGATGGAAGATCTACCTAAGGAAACTGAAGACAGAAGCACTTTCCTCTTTATTGAAAAATTTCATTTTCTTTCCATTTTGAGCTTTGGTGGATCTGGCTTTGATTTCCAGATGCTGGAACTCTGGTAGATGAGGGAGCCCCGTAGTAGGAGATGTACTTTCCATGTGCAGGAATTAATTAACTGTAATTAGGCTCCTTCTTCACCTTTTCATTCATAAATTAAATATCCTTAATTCCTTTACTTTTTCATGCATTTTATTCAGATTCTGATTAATAACCGAGTACAGTAATACTATGAAGCTGTTCCAGCTTTAGTGTATTTTCTAAGTACTGTACCGGTGTCRTGCACTAGTGGTGAACCTAGAAAATGTGAGAGGGGTGGGGGAAGCTTTCAGCGTGGGGTCTGGCCCTCAGCACTCCCTACAGCCGTCGTGGTTTGAGAGGGGTTGGGGGTCGATGGACGTTCCGTGTTGATTGTGCACTGGAGAGTCTCTTCCCAAAGAACTCCCCAGTGCTGTGGGGTCAGTGATTGCGAGCAGCCCCCAAAGGGGAAAATGGAGCACTTGTCCCAGGGTAAGCAAGCAGAGGGAGGGTATCATAGCTGTTTCCTCTTATTTTCTGTCTTTTTTGTCCTGACAGTGGCATTGAGGCACTTCCCAGAGAGAAGAAAGAAATGGAGAAAGATATGAGT
>JAYKAV010003155.1:1891791-1904711 GCA_035582835.1 Phoebastria nigripes | reverse complement strand
GAAAAAAACCCCTAATATTTCCAATGATTTTTTCAGGGCTCTTTTTTTAAGTTTCCCTGACATGTGGCAAAGCTTATGTCCTCTTAAGAGTTTGATTTTTCTTCTTATCTGTAATGACAGCAGTTTATGCAGTTGCTTGTGCTTTGAAAAAGTGACCTCTCATTGGTAATACATGACAGAGTGTAAGGTCGTGCACTGAAGGACTTGTAAGGATTTGCCCTGTAAGCTGGGAGCCCTGCAGTTAAAGGCAACAGAGGAGTAAGACGTGTCRGCTGGTCCGTGAGCGCTGTCTAAATGAAACTGTCAGAGGTGGATAACAGATCAGGTGAGGCTTTTCTGGTGATGACAGTGGAAATACCACTGGTGCTGTCTCCACTGGAACAGCGCTGGTATTCGTAGTGACTGTTTCTTGAGAAAGATGAGCCTAAACTGSGCCAGGACCACAGAAAAGTTGGTGGCATGATGAAAGTCCTGGAAGGGAGCCCTGACAGGAGATTAAAGGAAAATGAAAGCTGAAAAGAATCCTCATCACTAATTAAAAACATACTGGAGGGGAGTACAAATGAGGRRAAAAAAAAAAAGTAAATAAGTTAAAGCAAAGTACTGGAGCAAGAATAAAAGATATACTTTGGCTATGAATCAGTTTGGACTAGAAATGAGGAGGAGGACTATAATTAGTAGAGCAACATGCTTCGAAGAGTGGCTAATGGGGTGTTGTTCATGGGAGGGAGATGATGGCCCTTAGGAGGGCCGTGCCCCTGGAAGGCTTTGCCGGTTCTAAATAACGTTTGTTGATGTATCTTCCAACCAGCAAGTTGGCCGCTTTTCCACCTTCCAATCTCAAATTGCATATTTTTTCCTTTAAAAAAGCAGTTCACAGACCACAGTGCTTTGAGACTATATGGTTCACCTTTACAGGCTTTTTTGTCCAGCCACAAAGGCCAGAATTGTTTTTCCTGTGTACAACTGTGAGATTTAGTAATGATGCTGTTTTTGACTTGCCAGCTGGAGAGAACCAGGCGGGAGTATCTTCTCTGCCCCAGCTTACCTCTGCAGCCCAGGCTCTCATCCCAAGGCAGGAATACATTTCTGGCTATCCCATTCCTGATAAGAACTGAGCTGCTCTTCTGTTTGCAAAGACAAGGGGTCCTTTTCTGTCGCGTTCATTTATTTTGAGTGGAGACAGTGAAATCCCAATCTGCTTTTGTGTTTCGATAGGACTGGATGACAGAGCCGTCGTGTTCGGGGAAGAAGTCTCAGATAAAGCAGCTGCTTCTTCCTCTGGGTTCCATGCCTGCGTTCTCCCCTGCACAGTGCTCTGTCCTCTGGGGTTGAGACATAGTGTATAAGGAGGCAAAATCAAGATTCCTGAGCAGGCTACGAATCAAACAAACCATTTCTCAGTTTCCTGCTTTTTTTTTTTTTTTTTCTCCCCAAAGGATACAAAGGCATGGAACAAGCCATGCAAAAACTGATTTGCATTTCCATTAAAACCAGRTAAAAACAGAAGCGAAAGTTAATATGCAGCTCTTTAATGAAGCTGAGAAAATGACAGCATCACCATTAGGATCACAGAAAATAAAGGTCAACACACAGAAAATATTTGGATGTCAAATCAGTGGAAGACTGATTGCAGAAGATGACCAGTCATCCTCAGGTTTGCTTTCTGAGTGCATCCCGATTCATGGAATTTCCCAGCATTTATTTTAGCTATGCATATGGTTTTTAATCTTTTTTTTTCTTTTTTTTTTTTTTTTTTTTTTTTGTTTTTTGTGTTAGGCCAGAAATACTGTGTATTCTTTTCAAGAAGATTTTGCTAAGAATGCCTGGTGTTCAGTGAATAATAATGATCAATAATAGGAAATGAAATCCAAGAGTTCTCTGGGGTTTTTTTGTCTGATTAACCCTGAGAATTAGCKCTCTGTGTTACAGCTTTCTCAAACAGGATGAGTGAAGAGCACAGGTAGCATTATACTAACATGGTACAAGCAGCTTAGAACATGTTTTGATGGCTCTTTAGTATTTTGGATCAGTAATACTTTTTTGGCGGCATCAGATGTGGGGAGTGCATAATCTTTCTGAGCAGCCAATTAAAGTAATGACTTGGATGGCAAGTTCCTCTCCTTCCTCCCGTGTATGGCTGTACCCTTCCTGTCAAAGAAGTTGTATCTTAACTGGCAATCCCCCCTGCATCTGCTCACTCCGTCACCCCCTGCAGAGAGGCACAGTGCTTAATTAAAAGGGAGTTTCTGTTTGTTTATCTCTGGAATTTCATTTGTGCTTTTGTAGATGTTTCAAAGGCAGATGAGTTTAGAGAGACCTTGCTAGGTAATTAATCCTGTAATATTATTACTTTAGAAAAAGAAAAAAAAGCTGAATTCATTGGAGATGAGAAGAAGCAGCAAAGTTGTCAAACTTGCTATGTGCGTTGGAAAGAGGACTGCGGTGAGACCCATCAGAGGAGCCAGTCTTCTTAGGAGGGCGGAATGACCACTGTGAAGGTGAAGGTTTTGCTACACCATTCCTCTAACGTGCGTCTCCCTCTGAGAAGGCTGCTCCTGGAAATGGCAGGGTTGATCTGCCTTCAGAGAAATTTTAGTCCGTGGCCACAGCAATGAGCCTTTACGTGGGGGAGTGTTTTATAGTCGTGAACCAAGCCGGCAACTCATTACTTCTAAGCCTATAGTTTTATAACTCAGTGGGTCTCAGGTACTTTGGAGTTATGTGTCATCTTTAACTCTCTAAATTACTTGCAGAGCGCTATGCGCTTTTGTCATCAAAATTTTAATTAAAATCACTGCTGAGGTGTGATGGGATCCCCTGAGACAGATGTGAACTTCCTCACATGGCTTCAGAGACCAGCGGTCTGGAAAATATTGCTCTTCATTTTAAGAGAAAAGGAGTGAATGAGGTTCTTGGGAGCAGCATTTTCCCAATACCGTCGCTTTTTTTGCCATCTCATCTCCTTCCTCTTGTTCTTGTGCCGAAGGAAGGCACATTGCCAGGGATCCACTGGCTGGACTTTGGGAACTGCTTACAGCACAGTCATCCTACCAGGGTCTTGCTGGGATTACACTGACCTTGAGCTGGAAAAGCTGCTGCTGTAGCTGCCTCTTCTCAGGCCAGGTTCTTCTGAGGGGTTCAGCTTCTGCCATGCAAGATGTATCACTTCAGCTCTCTTGTGAAGCTGAGGGGTGGTTAGTATTTCACACAACTGGGCTTTAGAAAACACTTAAAATTGGATGATAAAATGTCTGATCATTCTGAGCTGGGTTTCTTCCCTCCCTTTTTATTCTACCCTCTGCACCAGGCTTTAGTCAGAAGGCTTCTTAAAACAGTTGCTTATTTGCAAAGGCTGAAATAAAGGTAGTGTAAGCACAGTTGTGACTGGTAACAGTAGCACGTACATATTTCATATACCCATAAGGGACAATCTTGTAGTTTATCTTGCATGCAACAATGCTAATGTCTCATGATCAGAACCATGCTACACAAATGGGTAAGGAGTAGTAGTGCATAACTGTGACTGCTCTGGYGTTCTTTGAATGGTATACAAAGTTAGAAATTTCATGTGAATAGAAAGCTGCTGAGTATCAGGGATTGACTCAGTGATGTTCTTTCACATTTACTTGCCAGGCGCTTGGCACAAAATAGTGTGGCTTAGTCCCTTCTAGACTTTGGCAGCGCTGGACCATGAGCACAGCACTGAAGGGAACAAAAAAAAACCCCAAAAAGTCAATTTATGGTGGTAGTAGGGACCAGAAATAAAGCTGCTGGATAGATTACTGAGAGTTGTAATACTTATCCTACCTCCACTGGCTCATTAAATATGATGAACCTAAGCAAAGAAGGTTGCTCTGTTGCTTTTCCTCARGTTCAGAGTGATCTGGCTAAAGTGGTCCTGTGATGATGTCTTMCGTGTGGTTGGAGCAGGGGTTGGAGCATGAAGTAGAAAGTCTTTGGATATGTTGTACTCTAAGCTGCGTTTCTGCTCCCCTGAGCCAGAGGCTTTACCTGCGTGTCTAGTGTAGTTAGTGCAGAGACAAATCAGTCCCTCCACGTGCTTGCTTGGGTGGGGGAGGAGGAATTCAGAAACCAAAAGATTAATTGCCTGAAATTTTGGTAGTATTTTTAGTTTTGTTTTTTTTTGTTTGTTTGATTTTTGGGATTTGGGAGGAGAGGGGTGTAAAGAGAAGCTTTTCTGGAGTGGCAATACTACAAAGGGAATGAGAAACCATCGAACAAATGGATTTTCCGTTTGCTCTGTGCACTCTGCTTTTCAGTTTCATTAGGACACATTAGACTCATGAAGATGACCAGTGAAATTGTCTTGACAAAGATTTCTGCAAGGAGATCAAAATAAGTAAGTAGGGAAGAGTGACTGGAAAGACCCTACCAATTACCAGCTTCCCCAGCCTCCTTTCTTAATTTTCTCRCAAGCTAATGGGGGGGGAGGAGGAGGAACACACCTTCATCAGAATGCTGCACTGAAGAACAGGGTTGCTATTAAAAACCCAATAATGACTTGTATCAGTTTATGCAGATTTGCACTGCTGGGTTACTCTGTGCCTGGCACTTGGCAAAGCACAGATAACATTTAAATCAGGCAGCAAGTGTAATTAAGTACTACCCTTCAGCGCATCCCTCCTTTTAAGACATTTTTATACACTGTGATTTAGAACATGACAATTGGGTGAGATTAAAGCAGCAAATTGTGCCTATAAAACAAGCCCTGAGAATAGCAAGGGACTGTAAAATTTTATAAAGGGGAATACAGCACATGCCTCCAATCCGGTGAAACTTTTGTGAGCTGGGAGATTAGCTGTGAAATACAAATAAGATGATACAGTATGCATAGCGTTCAGATAGTAAATTGCTTGTTATTGTAACAACTTACTTCCTCTACCCAGAAGATTTCTTACTTAACTTTTCCAGAAAATCTCACCATGTGAATGATTCATTAACCACTGGAGGTGTGGAGAGAAGGTAGGAGGTCAGACAGCAGTGATGTCCCTGTAAAGAAAGCAATAGCGTAAATGTAGTGCAAAAGATCATCTGTGCTGAAACACATGCAGTCAAGCTTGTGATTGCTTTCTTCCCCAGCTTCAGGTGAGTTGTATTTGCAAAGGGAAAAAAAATCCTTACCTTATTTCAAATCCTTAATAAGACCCATTGGAAGGTTTTCTTGGGAAACAAAAATATTGCTTTACTTGAAAAGTCTAAAATGTTGTCTTCTGTGGAACTTGACAGTGTTTGGCTGTTTGGTTTCTGCTGCACTTTGAATGCATCTGAGCATCTTTATCAGCTGCACTTGGCACATCTTAAAGAAGAGACTCTGAGCCTTTTAGAAACTTCTTGCATTTCTCAAACCTGGCGGGCCACAAGTCACCTCGACAAATCACACTGGAGTTGTTGTCATTGATAATAGCTGAAAGGCAGAAACTCCCTTGGTATCACTGGCCTCAGTGGCTTCTGCTGCTCATGGTCTGTTGCCTGTGTGTTATGGCATTGCCTTTCGCAGTCTTAATGATCTCGTGTATCCTCCCTTCCTTTCATTCACACTAATCCTACCCCATTCCTACCCCATCTCCCTGCCCACGGCAGGGGGGTTGGACTAGATGACCTTTAAAGGTCCCTTCCAACCCAAACTATTCTATGATTCATTCAGTCTTGCACTGCTTTTTTATTGATCAACATAATTGCCCTTTATTAAGAGCCATTGAGTCTAAATATGTTCAACAATATATTCAACTTAAATGTCTGGTGAAGGGATGCAGAACCCAAAAGCCTGCTCGTTTCTTCTCAGCTGTAGAGAGAATTTGTTTTGCTTATTAGGCTATTGTATGTCAGTCACGTTAGAAGGAAGATCGTGTGTGGTGTGGGGAGGAGGATGATGGCTGGCTTCCTTACTGTCTGATATTCTCTGACCACCTTTGCTCTGATAAAAAAAAAAACCCAAAGAACTTTATAACACTTAATTTTAATGATGTATTATATAAGGAAATAGCAAAACTGGAAGAAGAGGTTTAAATTATTCTGGAGGTGTAATAGACAGTTGGGTTTTAAACGCTGAGGAGGCACTGCATTACGAACAAAATCTGATGCCAAGGCATGGACAAATAGCAGAGTGAGGAAGGAAATGGAGAAGAAACAAGTGGGAGCCTCTGATGAAAATGCAGCTGCATTGACAGCTAACCATTTTGTGGGCATGTGCCGTGCTCAGCCCTTGTTTTGATAGGGGGRTGTTTACACATTGTGTGTTGCTTTTATGCTTGACTTCCTTTTGACTTTTGGATTTATTATTCAATGCCATGTTTATGTTTGAGATTTGTTTTGATATTGTTAGGGAGATGTCAATACTTTTGAATCAACATTAAAAAAGTTCTGGTATATAGAAATGTTGACCTTTTCTTCTTGCTTGGTTTGAAAAGTCAGTTCGAAATGGCGAGGTTTTGTACAGAATGGAAATTCCCTTTTCTGTGAGATGCAGGTACTGGCAGCCAAAACAGGCACTCTTGTCCCAGCAGTACACTGTTCCCTCCTTCCATCGCACCCCGCTCTCCCAAGGAGGATGGGAATTTGCTTCTCCATCTCCTGTCGCTACTGGATGTCCAGGAAGGTCCTGGATGGGCTCATTGCTGCAGGTCTTGCTACGTTCACCTCAAATCACAGTATCATTGGCTCACTGAATCAAACCAGAACAGTTAAAACATTTCAAAACATCTGTAGGAAGTCATTAGCATAGAAGAGATTTTTGAAAATGGAAGTCCCAAATATTTGAGCCAGTGTTATGACAAGCTGTCAGTGAACAACATGTCACTCCTGATCTCGGTTGGGAAGGCAGCTGCCTCTCGCACCCATTGCACCGCATCTGCTGCAGGCAGAGCTCTGATGAACTTCAGACTTGATCTCAATGCCCACTGTATCTGATCTATCTTGGACTCTTAATTTTCCCAGTTACTGAGTTTACAGCTCATTGCGTTAATGCTGAGGGGAAGTTTTTCCCCATGCGATGACACTGATACCAGTTTTTGCCCATCCTAGTGTCCACGTTTTTTTGCTTTTTTTTTTTTTCATTTGAGTGAAATGAGTCCTCGGTCTTTCATTAGATATGTTCTGTCTCACTCTGGTTTTGGTGAAGATGAACTGGGCTTTGGGACTTTGCCTCTGCTGTTCATATGTATGTTAGTGCCTATAGTGTGCGCCAGAGAATTAGGCACCCAGCCCATAGTGAACTTCAGAGTGAATTGGACCATAATTGAAACTGCAGCATGAGAGTTGCCTACACCGGTGTGCTGGACTAGGACCAGAATCCTTTAGTACTTCATTTTTTTCCCCTCTGTTTTTTTTTCCCAGGTTTTAGTGGTATCTCTTGTTGCATAGTCTACCTTTCAGAAGCATCAGTTTGATTTTTTTGCATTAGAGGTGGTAGGGAGTAAGCACAGAAACCAGTGGAGTATTTGTTCTTTGGTTTGGAAAGGCATAATCTCACAGATTTGACCTATAAGCTGTATGTGACTTATCTGTATACTTTAGTATTAAAATTTGTTTTCTTATTTGAATTGGTTTATAATTGGTCTATTGGGATGGCTGTGCTTGTTGATTAAAAACCGAAAAAAGCAAAACAATGTATTTCTTTCTCAAGGTAATGCTCATCATTTTTTAAGTTTACATTTAAAGCTCCTGAGAGTGAGCAAAATGGACAGAGGTTAAAATAAAGTGAATTGCTCTGCTTTAACTTAAGCAAAAGGCGCAGCAGTAGGAACGTCAGTATTCCACCTCGGGTAGGGATTTGTAAGTCCAACTCTGTTAACATTAATGGGAGTTAAGCAAGCAAATCCTCTGCCCATAGATGGGGAAAATAGACCTATTAATTGAAACTGCTGCTCAGCAATTCAAATGGTTATTTTCAGCTTTTCCTAGCAAGCATGTGAGCGCTTCTGTATTCATGAATACATTTTAAGACTACTGGGATATGTTGGTGCTCTGGCTGTGACTCCTGTTTGGGCTGAAGAGCTAAATGCAGTTGGGTTTGGGGTTGTCTGTGTCATCTGGGCTTTATGAGGAGGTACCAAATGGCTTATCCTACATTGCCACGTCAAAAGAGCTTCTGACTTGTTGCAAGTGATGGACTTACTGAAGCTGTACAGTGCTAATGTGTGGGACTTCACCCCAAGTAACTCTTTTCTCTCTGCCCCGAAGCCCCCCTCAAAGTATTTCATGGCTGGTGAGGACTTCTTGAAGCTGCTTTGTTAGAAAGTGATGGGGAAGTTACGGTTCTCAACAATGCCAGTGTCAAATTGTCTAGCACACTGGTCATTCCTTTACATATAACCGTGATTTGTCAGGGATTATTGCTTAATTAAAGACTTAATTAACTTAGAGCAAGCATAACTCTTAAATTATTTAAAAAATTTAAGAGGATTAAGACTAAGAATACTGATGGCTCAGGTGTTCTTTGGCTGCAAAGTCCACAGCTAGTGTGATTTGTAGCTGTGAGCTGGGCTCGTCTCATGCAAATAATTTTTGGTCTCTCTTTCTCCGTAATACTGTACATTTTGGCAGGTTTTTGTCCTTTGAGATCTTTCTGCATTAAATAATATATACCATTAAAACTTGAATAGTTTGTATAGCTTGGCTAATAGTTGATTCATGGGTTATGCATACAGAAAGCATATGCAAGGCACGGTATAAAGTCAAAATATGAACTTAAGGAAAAATGTTCTTCCATTCTGAGGTCTATATTTGAAAGTTTCTGCATTAAACCCTCCTGTCCCCACCCCTTGCTTCCCCCTGATAAAAGCATTTTAAAAGCATTTGGTGTTGGTTGTGTTTTTGTTTGGTTTTTTGTTCTTTTTTTTTTTTTTTTTTTAATAAAAGTATCACGTGAAGTGGGATGATGTGGGAGAGGAAGTTTTTTCTGAGTAATTCCCTTTACTGTCTGCATTTCAGTGATAAAACCTCTATTCAGTGCTAGGTTGCGAGTCCCTAGGAGTTGCCAATAAATCATTTCACTTAAAGATGTGCTTTACACTAAGACCGAATTCTGAAACCATATAAAAACACATTATCTGTTTCTGGGAAGAACAATTGCAACAAAATGTGTTGCTAGGTCTTCTCTTCAGGCTGCTGTGAGAAACTGGATACAGAGGAAGGAAAGGTGGTGCAAATGCATAGGGTATTTGCATTCTTAATATGCTTTCTTTTTCTTATTTAATAAGAGAAGTAAAATATGTTAGTTGAAGTATTATGTTATTTTCATATATTACCTATCTACTGCTGGACATTAAAGTGATTTTGCTGATCTGTAACGTGTTTGAAGAAGCTGTGTTTGGAAATACGGGTCATTAAAAGTCCAGAAAGCAATCCAACAACCCAGACAAATGTTTCAGCACACTTGGGATCCTTGGATTTTATTAACACTAAGTATTATGTATCCTTTCAGGACAAAATTATTATTGCCTTAGAATCTGTGATGAACAAATCATGAACTTCATGGTTCTCAGATAATTATGCTCATGTCTGTCTGTTTCAAATGAGGCCCCCTTAAATGGCTTTCATGTAAGATTGAAGCCAAACAGCAGTAGGTTTGGAGAAGTGTCTGGCCCAGTATCTCATATGCTGTCTTTTGTGCAAAAAGTCCTTCCTTGTTGCATGCAAGCTAAGCATGAGCATCTCATACCTCTTTATATTTGAACATATTTGTGCAGCTATGTCTGGGCAATAAGACTCTGGGGGTGGGGGGATGAGAAGAATTGAGCATATATCTCATCTCAAAAAAGCCTTGAAACATGAGAGGACAGAAGAGGCACTAGGTGTATTGGGAGAAAGAAAATGCAACGGGAAGTTACTTTGGAATTTACACTGATACCATAAAACCTGAAAAAAGAAATCCCTTTGTGTGCTGCGTGCTTGCTCCTCTGGTTGTGTCTCTCTCTGAAGAGGCATCTGGCTGAGTGAGCATCGTCTGGGCGTGCAGCGCAGCATCGTGAGTGCAGACAGGTTTTACTGTGCGCTCGAGAGCAAGCCACTAGCATAGGAGCAATATTAAAAGCCTCAGTGATATGGATGGCTTACGTGGATTTCCTGCCTGGAGAAGTCTGAGAGAAGAGTGCAGCAGGTTATCCATTCTGTCTTCAAACCATACTAATTTCCTATAAGGGAGCATATTTTGTAATCTTCGGCTGAAAAATGAAGTAAAACACCTACAGTTGGTTCAGAATAAATGGCTATCAATTATTATTATTATTATCATCATCATTAAACTTAGGCTGAGTGGTCAACACTTCTGGGAAGTAAAGTTTGCTTTAAAAAAAAAAAAAAAAAATCTCTCCTTGAATGTGTTGAAGACTAAGAATCAGGCTAGCAAAACCCTTAGTGTGTCTGTACTTAATGCCGGATCAAGTAGACCAGACCATTCCTTCTTTTCTTTATCGGTGAACTTATATCTCCATTGCTATAAATTAAACTAGTCATTCTGTCTTATCCTTGGTGCACACAGGGACCAGCTGTTCTTCTTCCTCATTTTAATCACTTTACATATTTGATGATGGCTCTTGCATGCTTTTCTGGTCTTCTCTTTTCTACACTGCTTGTTTGGTTATTTGTTTCATTTAACATGAATGTTTCATTTAACATGTTGGTGCATTTGGAGTGCTTTCTACTGTGCTCTCCCTCATTTGACTATATCTGTTTAATGAGCAGTATATAAAACTGAACACCGTCTGCCACCCAAAGTTGCCTCAGTGCTTGGGTGATAAAGATGTTTTGACACGAAATGTGGCTTAGATGGCTACTACGCAGTGTTTGTGGTAGTAGCGCTTCAAAAATGTGATCCTAAGCACTCTTTAAGAATTTGACCCGTARTAGCCCAAAGGCACAATATTGCATACCCTCTAGGTAGGAGAGGGTATACAGAAACCTAAATATCAGGTGGGAAGCGTGTATGTCTCTTAAATCCAAGCACCCCTGTCTTCTACGCAATATAGACCAGGTGATTCTGCTGTCAGGTTCATAATTGCTGGTTGAGCCAGAACATGGCTTCCAAAACACATCTACTCTCTGTTTAAACCCGTGCAATGAAGAAACATCTCCAAAAAGAGCATTTAAAAAAGGGGAGGGGGAGGCACCCCAGTCGTGGCGATTGTTCTGTGCCTGCCTGTATCCTCTGGGGTCTCTTAGGACAACCGGCAGTGTGTTAGCAACTAGACTGATCGTAAGCTGAAGAGAAATGGACATTTTTGAGCCAAGATAGCAGAACTACAAGTATGTTTATTTTTGGAAGGATTGTAATGCCAACTGGCAGCACAAACTTGGCTAGGTTAAGGGT
Organism: Phoebastria nigripes; assembly: GCA_035582835.1. Classification (NCBI taxonomy): domain Eukaryota; kingdom Metazoa; phylum Chordata; class Aves; order Procellariiformes; family Diomedeidae; genus Phoebastria; species Phoebastria nigripes. Next base: position 1,893,382 of record JAYKAV010003155.1, on the reverse strand, counting down.
CTGGTGCGGCTGCAATAAAACATAAGGATACTGAATTTAGCAAAGGAGCAACAGGAATTATCATCGGTATTGTTGCTGGGGAGTGCAGATGCAGTCTGGCATTTTATCAGCATAATCTTAGTTTGAACTTCATGAATAAAATTTAATATAGGGAGCTTGGAATAGGTGGTGCTGGATTTATACCCAGAGAGCAGGTACATTTAATTTCAGTAAGTACATTGCACTCCTCCTCATCGTTTGTGTAATTTGAATGTTAACTGTTTAGTATCCATCAGTTTTTGATCTTCCAGAAAATTTCTCTGGCATAAATTATATGTTATGATATTTTCTTCTTGTTTATCGTTCTTCACAAAGGAAAACATGGATTAGTTGTCGAACTACTGGTTAAATGTTTCAAGTGGAAACATTCCTCATTACAATTCTTCAAATTAAAGGAAAATGCTTTTGCTGTGCCATTCCTGAGTCTAGAAAATTATTAGCTGCAAACTGAGAGAAGAAATAACCCATGCAGTTACATTACTACATCCAAACCCAGCATGAATAGATGTGAGAAATCAAAATGGCAAAGGGAAATACAGTCGAAATAAGGGATGACGTTGAGAAGTCTGAAATGGTGAAAACCATTTGACCTAAGTTCTTGCTAGTTGTTTTGATTTTTTTCTTTTTCTTTTTTTTTCTTAAAGCTCCATTTGCATTGATATTTTGACTTGTGTAGAAGCTGTATTTGGCAATAGAGTCCTCAGTGACTAAAGCAACTCCCTTTCCAACCTTGTTTCCTTCTTAACTATCATTCCTTTTATTTTTTCTTTAATGTCGTACTGCTTCTAAGAGCCTATTCATCTGGATTGATATAATCTGAATCATAAAAATTTTTTCCTTAGTATATAATGCAATTTTTGGGACTTGGTGCTGATCTAAATCCTCCCCAACTAAGAAAATTTGCCATTTATTTAAAGAGTTTTCTTCAATCTGTTAAACTGCAGCACAAATTCGGATGTGTTCAAGTGTGTTCCTTTCTGTTTATTTTTTGCAGGATTGGTATTTTYCAGTAATGATCCTATTTTTGTTGTTGGATGAACTGAGGAAGCTCAGAGAGTGGGGAGCAGGACTGAGGTGTGATGCCTGGACAGCTCTTCCTGCCAAAATCTGGTGGCTATGGATGTTCTTGGTCTGGTGTTGGCTCAGTGGGAAAGCCTGTGAGGTTGGACTAGTGACTTCAAATTTCAGTGTTGCTTACCAGGTCATATTTCCCCTAACTTTGCAATAGGCTTCAAACAACTTGGTTTAATTAACTAGCAACTGAGTAAGAGAAAGGAATAATCCCTGTCTGATCAATCACATCCACTTCCCGGAGTAATGAAGCTAAGTAGTCTGGTGATAAAAATAGGAGACAATACAGAGGATCTGCTGCGCGGTAGGCAGCAGATAGAGCCATGGTGCTTAGCTTGGGCCTCATTCAGTGCTTCGAATTATCATTTTAATGACTAACCTCCTGCTGAACTGAAAGTCTCTGAATTATGATGTCCCTGCTCCAAATCCTCCTGTAGCTTGCTGATCTGGTTTCTGATGAAAGTAGTAGGAAGCTGTGATT
>JAYKAV010003155.1:1839895-1883420 GCA_035582835.1 Phoebastria nigripes | reverse complement strand
AAGAGAGAGAGGTTCACAAATTCTGTTCATGACATTTTATCTCAAAATGTCAAGTGCTAAAGCTCTGGAAATACTGCTTACATGGTGGATGCGGTACTGCATAATTGAAGCCACTGGAGAGTTAAGGAAACTACTTTCTGGCCTTTATTTATTTAAAAATAAAAACTTTGGCAACACCGTAGGTACTGCTGGGTACATATGGCACTAAATCTCAGTGCAAAGTGCTGAGATTTCAGGGACTGAGCAGAAATGCTCCCTATGGCACCATTCTTTCTGATCTCAAAGGTTAACCTTTGACGGCCTTTGCTCTTACTTTTCATCCATTCTGTCCTTTGCTGAATTCCTGGGGATAAAGACTGATGCAATTTTGTTCTGAAACCAGGGAATATATGTGTTTAGTTGGTACACGTAAAAAATGGTGAAGATGCTTATCTCTGTTTCTACCACTGAGGAAATGTGCATTGCTGTAAGTGTTGAAATATTTAAACCAAGAAGTCTAGAAGGGTCCTAGCTCAGCAAACTTTGAGGTCTTGCACTCATCCTTGGGTTGTTTTGGGGTAAGTTTTGGGGTAGGACAATTAGTCAACCCCAGGCTGGCTTTATTCTTCATCTCCATACAAGAGCAGCAGTATCAATGTGTTAGGCTGGGCACTGCTGACATTTGTCTTGCTTTCCCTATGCTGTTAACAGATGTAGAGGGAGCAAACGTGTTCCTGCATGACAGTCACAGCTGTGATGGTAGCACAGACAAACCCCTTTGAGGATCATTCCTATGGGTGAATGAGTTTCCTGTGGGAACCAGAGTTTCCATACTCATTATTTTCTCACCTTTACAGCTGTGGCGTCACAATGCAGTGCCATCATCAATATAATTTTTGTCGATGAAGATGCCCAGAAGTTCCTCCACTAAGATAATCCCATTTTTATGAGTGATCCCTTTGTGGTTATGGCCAGTATTTGTCTCTTCTGTTTTTAAACTCTGACCCAGAGACGAATGAGTCTTTTGCTTCCTCAGCTCTTTGGGACCCCATAGAAATGCACCCACATTTCTATAGGATTGCATCTGAGAGAGTCTGGTCTGGAAATTGGTGCTGGAGGCTCCCCACCCACCCATCTTTCCCCAAGACTGAACTGACCCCTGCACCGCTATTAGAGAGAAACTCCCCTCCAGAAGTGTCACTGGGTTGTCCGGAGGAATATTATTCAAAAGAAAMAAATGTGTGGGACATGCTTTCCTAGTGTTGGAGGAAAGCCTGTTTGCGTCTACTGCAGTAGAAAGATTGTTCAAGAACAGTTCATCCATGTGTGAAGTTGCCCCCTATAATTCTGCCAAGGCTGAGGAGCTCAGGGAGATCTGCTGGCACCGGCGCCAGGGGCTCTCTCATGCACCCAATTCTTCCGAGATGCTGGAGGTCAGAGAGGAGCGGATATGTAATTTGCTTGTTTTGTATAACTAGTGAGTTTTCACACTGCGTACCAAACTTCGAGACAAAATATCGATACTGCATAATTTAAATGGGAGAACTGAGCCCCCTCGCTCTGCAATTTGCATTATGCGAAAGTCTGAGATAAAGAGGGTGAGAGCACGTGTTGCAGGCTCTCTCCTTTGGAAGCTCGTCAGCATGACAAATCACCCGGCATACAGTACAATTTACAATGAGCCTTCCTAGTTGTTGTTTACCTTTATATAATTACACAGCGTGGGCTTTTTTTTTTTTTTCTTTTAAGGAAAGTACTGTGTGAGGCATTTTTTTTTTTTCTTTGAATTCTAACTTTATCAGCTTTTTTTTCCAGTGCGTATGTTGGAGGGGGAAAAAATGCACATTTTCTCTTGGTCAAAGTAAAGTAGGTGTGTTCATTATAGCAACTCAGAAGATTATGCACAATTCAATTTAAATTTTTTCTCAAGGTAAATATTTAATTACTTTGATTTTGTTTTGTTCACATCCCAGAAAAAAAATGGTGATAGTACAAGCAAGTTCCTTTAACCATTCTTCTCCATATAGCGTATGCTTCTGTATACCTTGCGCAACTTGCCTTACGCTAACCTTGTCCTTACAGGCCAGCGCTCACCTAAGAGATTTCACTTCCTAAAGTTTTAAGGGGGGGCGTGTGTGTGTGTGTATATATGTATATATATACACACATATGGAAAAAAAAAATCTTGGCTTTCACTTTGATGAAAGTGCTTTGTTTTCTTTCAGCTCCAGCAAACTGGATTGAATTGTAACTATGTTGAATGCACTTCTATAGCACCTTCCCTCAGGGATCTAAAACAATTTTCTCACCACTGCTAAACGCTGAACTTTCCCTATACACTCGCAAAGTAAGTAGATACTGCTATCTGTGCTCTAGGGTAGAAGAATTAAGAAAAATGTTGAATGCAACATACTGTTTGGAAGAGAAATGGGTAAGATTTTTAGCTCTTGGCTTTGAATATTGTTGTGTATTCACATAATCATACTTTTCTGGGAGAGAGGAATCTTTTCTAGTTACAACATGTAACTTTAACGTGCCAAAGTGGAGTGCAGTATTGACACGTGTAGCAGCGTAACTGCACTTTTGGTCAGTATTGAGCATAGTTTTATGATCGTGCAGGAACAAATGGTTAAAATGAGGAAGGAATAGTAACAGGTGTTTTTGAGCAAATATGGAGTGTGTTCCTTACCTGACCCCTGATCTGTTGTAGCTTAACCAGTCACAGTGTGGACTCCAGCTTCTGAAAAAAGTGTGTTTAAAAGTCAATCCAGCAAGGAAAGGGGGAGAACATCGCTCCAGTTGGCAGGTGCTTGTCCACTGTTTGGTGGCATAACCTCCRGCCACGGCAAACGGAGGTGCTGCCGCGCAGAAAATGAGTGAAGTCTGCTCATCCCTCATATCTAGTGCGAAGGTTTGAATATATGATGGCAAGGACAGAAGATTTGCTCCCCAGAATTTGGTTTTGTTCAATTTCTAGTATGAACTTTCTGTGTGTTTAACAAACAAAGGGAGAGCGCAATGATATTAACCGTTGTTTGGTGATTCCATGGTGATTGTGTTCCTACTAAACTGTAAAAAGAAAGCTGACTACAGGAAGGTTGATGGCTAGGTTAACATACACTGTAGTGGAGCCATTTTAAAATAATCCAAGCAAAGAAAGGAGATTTATGTAAAAGTACATTTCCATTACTTGTGCCTCTGGCAGACTAATGTCTCATCCAACATAGCAAAAACCCAGCAACGTTATTCTTGTTTCTTTTTGTAACATCCATAGCCTTTAGTATTGCTTTCCTTTGTTAATTTTTGAAAGATTATTTGTTAGTTAAGAGACATAATTGACTCAAATGTGAGTCTTGACTGAAAAGAGCTTGAACAACATAGCAGGAGTCTTGTGATTTTTTTTTTTTTTTTTTTTTTTTTTATAATGTTTATTTTTTTTTTTTTTTTTTTTTTTTTTAAATTTTTTTTATAATTTTAAGGGTTTTTTTTTTTTTTTTTTTTTTTTTTTTTTTTTTTAAATAACGTCTAATTTTTGTGCATGTCAATATTCAGTTAAAATTTTGATACTCGGGTAGAGTGGGATGCAAGCTCCTATAGATGGCTTCATGGCAACTGCATCTTGCCGCTGTTTTTCTTAGCTGGAAACAATGGAACACTAGGGCAAGTCTAATTTTGGGGTCAGTGAAAGAAATCCACTTGGAAGCAAGGAAACCAGACTACCAGTTTAGTTAGGCTTTTTTTTTTTTCCTTTTTTTTTTTCCCCAAAAGAGTCAAGATCAGACGTTAAACACCACAGGTATGGCAGCACATTTTAAACTTACTTTTTGTTACGCTTTTCATAAGAGCTTAGCACCTGGTGAGCTTGTAAGTGGAGTTGCTACTTAGAAAGTCTGGCTACTTGCTTTGGTACTGAAATAGAAGCAGCTTTCTTCTAAAAATCTATCCCAAAGGGCCAAGACTTAAGTATTTTGTATTCCCATTACTTTGAATGGGAATTTTTCCTTAGTAAGGAGTTTGGCATTTGGCTTGCTTATAGAGTCAGGCACTTCTTTTATGTAGGTCCATTAATTTTGATCCTGCTAAATGTGTATTCCTAATTGCACCAAGTCAATGTATGTAAAGAGATTGGAGGAGGGAACTGATCCATAAGGGGGGATGCTCAGTATTGTGTGCTTTGAAGCTGTGGGATTGAATGACCGTGTCATGTTGGCGTGTGACCTTCAGATTGGTAAAGTGAATGTATAGCTTTCAAGAGATACGTGGTATAATTAATGATTAATCAGGGTGCTTTATTTTGCCTATTTTTGTTCTGCAGTCAAGACTTGTGTGTATAATGGATGTTTTTTATTTTCTTTCTTCTGCAACTCATCTTTGCTGACTGCATCCATTTGCTCCCTGATGTCTGTAGGCTCTAATAAATTGAGGGGTTTAGGCAGACAGCTCCTTAGGCAAGAGCTCTCCCTCGGCTAGTAATGCTGTTGAGATCTGCCTAGACTGTGAAAGGCTTAGAAAAGGGGACAAGCTTTTGGCTGAGAGGCATAAGAAAGCGTAACAACGTTGATATCCCCCCTTCTTCCCTTTTCTTGGATGTTTAATTGGCATTAGGAAACAGAGCAGGTCATTGGATTCATAAGCAAAAAAAGGACTGTTTGAGTCAGAAATACTCCTAGGAAGTCTCCTGTTGGTAATGTTTGCACTGGAGTTATGAATTCCAAGATATTTAGCGGTTTTCATAAATACCTTGGCCGTCAGAGTGATGTGATAAAGCAAAAATCATATCACTTATTTCTTATCACAGAAAAGATGTTTGTCCACATACTTGGGGAGAACAGCTTGAAGATGTGACAGCTTTGGATTTGGATGCACAAAAAATCCCCACCGAACAAATAAAAAGACCCCCACAGCTTTCATTCCCATGATGTTGCTGTCTTGTATAAATATCCAGAGAGAACTGGTTTATAATTTCATGTTTATTAAGAGAATATATATCGTTCTCCAGCCTCTGCTTCCTTGCTCTCAAAAGCCTGCTTGACCCACTCTTAATGCCATAACATTACAGGTCAAAGAAGAGATCCTATATAATACAATTCATAATAATTTGCCTAGCAGTATCTGCATCAAGCTAATGTCTTTCAATTGACTGGAGTACTTGGCTTTTTTCCTGTCCTTACCTAGAGACTTGTCACTTGAAATCGTGGTGGACAGCTGCTTTTTTTTTTTTTTTYCCGCCTCCCATGTTTGAATATTGTCTGCTGGCAAGAGCCTGTGGCTTGAAAGGGGAAGGTTCAGAGAGATGAGAATTGCTGGACACAATAGCCCTAATAGCCTCACAGAAATACAAGCACTATGGTCATGGGAGGAAGAATTGTAATTCTCCCTTCATCTTTAGGGAGGAGCAAGGATCTTCTTTGAGATTAACCATTTGTAGACAGGACAGATCCGTTAAAATTTGTTCTGTTACCATGATGCTACCTTCAATATCCCTTCCAAAAAATTAGTATTACAAACTAAATAGAGTAACGGGAGCAGCAGTGGCAAGAATTAAAACAATGCCAAGGTTGGGTCGCTCAGGACACTGCTGCATTTTTCTCCTGCTGCGCAGGGAAGGGGAACACCCTTCTCCTTGTCCATGGGGAATGAGACGAGAAATAATGGGCTTCAATTGCAGCAAGTGAGATTTACTTTAGTGACAAAAACTTTATAGGATGAAATACTGCATTAGATTGCTTATGGGGGTTGTGGCACCTCCATCATTGTGGGTCTTTAAGAATAGGTTAGAAAAACATCTGTCAGGAATGATATCTGTAGAGCTGCTCCTGCCTTGGGGCATGGAGATGGACTAGATGACCTCGTGAGGTCCCCTCCAGCCCTGTTTTCTATGATCTCTAATCCAGGACTTTTCATTACTCATCCCTCGAAGCCCCAAAGGTGACAGGACTATCACACTTCATTTTTACCCTTACAGAGTCTTTTTTGCTGGATGGTTTTTACTCATTCTGAGAGACTGGCTTCAATTACATTTGTCATATGATTCTCCTTTCTTATAGCCTCTCTTCCCCCCCCCCAGTCCTTCCCCTCTAGGCCTTTTCTCTCAATTTTTTAAATGGTTCCTACTCACTTTCAAACTTTTTGAAAGCAAAACTTGCTCAAAACTTAGATCTATTCTGTGGATTTGAAATTTCAAATTAGACAAAATGAGGTGGAGGAGCTGTTAAGTACCAATGTCATGCTCAGTGCTGCAACAGATACAGGAATAGGAACTGCTTTTGCCTTGTTGAAGTAAGGTAAATGTGGATAGGAGCAGATGATGAGATGGGGAGTTGCCCAGGACAGAGGCTATTTTGCTTGTTTATACAGGACTTGGTACAGTGTGGCTCTGAACCTTGGGTAATGGCTGCTCTGGTAACCTTACTTAGGATGGGAAGCCCACAAGGTACCAGATGCGTGTGCACAGTCTGCACGTGGTGTTGCTGTAAGGTGTAAAAGAACTGAGGTTTGTGCTCTAAAGTGATGACGTGATGATTTAAGAGTGGTTAAAAAACACAGTAAATTAAAAGATAGCCAAAACAGTGCAATCCTGCAAGTGATGGGTTTTTGTTCATGTATCATAGTGGCAGTAAGTACCCTACTCAGCTGCACAGTCCTCTCTGCCTGACACAGCTGGATGTTTCACAAGCTGGTGTGAAACAGGAGGTTCCCATTATATTTGCCCTTTCTCATCTCTTCCAGAAACAGAATTAAATTTGTTCTGTTAGTGGTGTGTGATGGTTTTTAAGTGGTTTCCTTGCAGGTTTGCTTTAGGGCCTCCCCAGCTCTCAGTTTGGGTTAGTAAAGTGGAAGATTGCACAATAAAAGCAAGGTGTCAGGCTCGAGGTAAATAAATGTCCTGCTTTATTGCATAGTAGTTCTCCAGTTCAGCTCTGGGATGCCTTGGTCTGTGAAATAGCTGTGTTAATTCTCCACGTGTCTGAGCGTAATCGCTGCAACTGAAGTTGTAGAGAGTACGGCGCTTGGAGCAGTCCCTGCCGTGGTGACGGCCCCGCTCCTGCAGTCTGTGCTTGGGGAGGAACATCACGCTCGGGACATCGTGCTCATTTCAACAACTGTCCAAGACTTTGTTGACCTTCTTCCTCTTGCTGGCCTTCTTCCTCTTCCTCCATGCTTGAACTGACAGTCAGAAGATGAGAAATCCCTGGAGGTGTTTTGCCCAGGACTGCACAATGCACAATTCACCGAAATGTTTTATGTTCCCCTGAATATTTTACATTCCGTAAATGAATGCACATTTGCAGGAGTGGAGCAGAGGTGGAGTGCCATGTGGGGGTCTGACGGGCACAGTACTGCCATGTGAAACCCCTACTGCTCACTGCTTGTCTCTGCTGCATGGGGTATTTGCAGGGTTTTCAAGTTTAGCTTGGGTAATAATATTTAAATCATGAAATTATCAACCCTCCCTCCTCCTGACTTTTTTAAAAAAATTGACTAACCCCATTGTGTTATTTTTCTGAGGAGCTGACTTTTTTGTAACTAATTATTCTATGTAAGTGCTCAGCTATGCATTCTGAGTGCTGCTTGCTCCGTGGCTGAATTTGATGCATTCTATTTAATTATGCAGTTTAAAAATAAAAAATAAAAAAGGAGGGGAAACTAATTTTGGTAGCTCCAGGCTGTAGGAGTTGCCATGTCTGCTTCAATCCATCTGCTCCCTCTAAAGGGTCTGATTGCTGGAACCCACGGACCCCTTCAGCAAAGTTATGAAGGCGGAATTGGAAAAGCATGTCTTTATGGAAACTTTGATTAATTTTTCAAGGGGTGACCAGAGCTGCTGTGTTACAGAGCTGTCAAAAACCATATGTCCAGAAGCCCTGTCATCTGGATTTCAAAGTCAGCCATATTTTAAGAGACTTGCCCTTTTCATCCTATCTGGTCTGTGGGGGAGTGTCACTGGGACTGAACCCTGTTTGGCCGCATGAAAGAAGCGTGCCAGGCTTCCTTTGCCAGCGACTTTGAGTTTAAATCTATTTCAGGCCTTTAAAAAGGTCAGTCAAGGCTGCCAGCCAGAACCTGTGTCTAATTCAACACTATTAGAATGACAGAAAAATAAAATCCCCAATCTCGGGCTGGAGGGCAGGGAGCGAGGGGAGTATCAGATGCTTTATAAACAGCAGAATATGCTCTCATTGCAAACTGCTTCTGCAGTCCGAAGCAAGCAGACGTGTCCCTGTGCACTCGGAAGGTCACTCGGGCTCTTCTGTAGTCTTTGGGCTCCACCAGTGGGGAGCTGGCTGCTGGGCTGGGGCCTGAAGAAGCTGCTTTCCTTTGTTTGCCAGGAGAGGTCAGGATGATGTTCCTTCGCTTATCTTAGCTGTTGGGTGGTGTATCTTTCTGAGGTGAGCTGTATCTGGCTGTTTAGGCTCCCCACCTCTGTCATATTTGGGCTTCTGCTCTGCAGAGAGGCAAAGGGGAAGCAGAAGTTGCGTGGGGGTTGTTGGGTCTGGATTCGGGTTTGTTGCGGTGTTGGCTGGGGTTGGTGGGCAGGGGAGAAGCTGAATGTGATGCCTCGGTGGCCCATTCCCATCCTCTGCCGATGACCCCAAAGAAAGGTACCCAACTTGCTCTTGGTCCGTATCTTCTGAGATACTTCATTGCCCTAGTGAAAATATTTGTGTGGATTCCTACTAGAGTAATAGGAGCTTTATTTCTCCTTTACTTTATTCCTACTTTGCTGTAATCCTTCAGCTCGTGCTCTTACTTGAAACCTAACATGCATTCTTTTAAAATTGGAAGGAGCTGACGTCAGTGGTTTGAAGAGCCAAGGGAAAGATTTCTTGTAACGGTAATCAGTCTGGCTAATTTCCCAGAAGCATCTAGACCTGCCGAGGTACAGAGGAGCCAGTGTACGGGACAGAGTCTCTTGTTCCATAGTTGGGGCTAATTTAATAATACTTTGTTGATTTGCAATGCAAGTTTGATTCTGGGTTTTGACTGGCATCTTGGAATGCAGTTTTCTGTGATCTGGAAAATACTGTATTTGTTTCATATTATTGTATCAGGAGGGTTTAAATTTTGTTGGCTTCTTTACTGAATAATCTGATGAATGTGAAAAGCGGCTTTAATGTGATTTCTCATTGATTATTTTCATATTAAAGCCCTATCATCTGAAGAGTAACAAATTTATATTCACTTGCCATCTTGCAAGTAGGTCTTAGTTTTAATCTTGTAGGTTTTTAAAATTGAATTATCAGAAATTGCAGAAATTATGTTTATATTCACTTGCCCTCTTACTAATGGATCTCAGCTTTAATCTTTCTGATTTTTCCAAATTGATTCAGAAAAAATTATGTCACTAGGATTTAATTAAAGCATGCAGTTTCAGCTTAATTCTTTCCTAATGTGTTAAATTTTCATACGCCAATGTGAAAACTTTGAGCAATATTAGCCTCTTATCTCATAGATCCTTATTTCTCAAAGTGTTGTGAGAGTTTGGTGTTGAGTTTATTTTTTTTTTATTAAAATCTTGACTGCTAGTAAAACATACTTGTCAATTTTGTAGTTAACTGCTGTATTAATTTTGAAGTTAAAATTGGAAAGTAAATTTGGTATCTCGGTATTACGTGGCAAAAAATAGTTGTTGCAGTAGGGATCCTGTCTGCTAATACACGTATCTCCTGTTAGCTAATCGCTGCTTTTATTCACCTCGTGCTTTTTGGCTGAATGAAATCTAGCTTACTATGATAATGGCTGGAAACAAGTAGGGATCTGAGTGCTGGTGGATCTATGAAATGCACTGGTGGAAGGAGGTTTGCACAGCGGAACATCTCCCTTCGCTGGCAGCGGACAGCCTCTGTCCTTGAGTTGGGAGTACTGTGCGTGGGCTGTCCTCACGTCGTGGCAGTTGCACGGAGGCAGGATAGCGTGGTGGATGCTGCACCCTCGCTGGAAATCAGCGGTTAAAGAGATCAAAATGGTGTCTGCTCCAGCAGCTCTCCCAGCCTTTCACAGATACGAACGGAGCTTTGACACCTTTCCCTCATCTTGCACCTCCTCCTTTTCCATAGCACTGAGTACTTTCTAGAAATAGATTACGCAGTGTAGCTGGCATGCATGATTGTCGTCTCAATTTTTTTTTTTCTTCCTTCCTAGAATAGCTTTGAGAGGTTTTTTTTAAATTTAGTTTATCCTTGTTGTTGTATGCGCTTGCTGCTGAGGGCAGGCCAAAAAAAACCCCACTAGACAGAAAATGAGTTTGTTGGTTTTTTGTGTGTGGGGTTTTTTGTTTTGTCTTTTAAGCAATTCTGAGGTGTGCCCAGCTAGCAAGGGTTCCACATGAACCACTGCGCTGTTTTACTCCTCAGCTCTGTTTATCACTGCCTACATTCTTATTGCAAAGGGGTAATTTTGAGGGTAATTTTTAGCTCCTGTGCATTGTCAGGGAGCACAAGAAGTTCCTCCTTCTCCCTCTGAGCCATTTTTTACAGGTCTGCGGGAGCAAGGAGACCCCTCCTGAGGTGCAGGGAGGGCGAGGGCCGTGCGGATGTGGCGCTGGCCTCTGCAGGTGCATAGAAATTGAGGATCTCTTCCAGGCCCCAGGGGGAAAAAAAAAAAAAAAAAAAAAAAAGACCTGCAAGCCGCTCCTCTGCGAGGCCTTCCCCGGCCCCGGTGTGGTGGCGCAGCATCTCCGTGCTGCGGAGAGGCCACGCAGGGACCTGCACGTCCCACCCAGGCCTCTGCAGCCACAGCCCGTCCCAGCCCAAATCCTGCTCTGTGCTTTAGCCTTTGAAACTTGGGTACATGCCGACGATGAGTCCTTTTCCCCCTTCTGAAGGCTAGTTTCTGTGGAACAGGTATTTGTCCTAAACGAGAGGCAGATGAGTAAATAAACCTTTAGGAAAAGCAGCTAGGACTATGAATTTCTTTCTCTTCGTTGTTAATCTCTTTAATAATGCAAGGAACATTAATAAGAAAAAGTGGACTGGGATGTGATGTTTTTTCGATACGGTGATACAACCCTAAATTTAAAGCGTAAATTTACCTCAGAGGAGGTAGTGGGTCTGTATCAGTATATCTGACCACTATTTTGACTGAACACCAAGGAAGAAGCATAACTACATCTCACACCAGAGTGAACTACCACACCAGGGTGGCTGCGAGCCCCCTCTCCTGCTGTACGTGTCCAGGGCTCCCAAAACCACCTCCTTAAATCCTTCATCCTGAAGTTGCACCTCTGCGGGTGGCTCCTGTGCTGTCAGTGGGCTCTGAGCACTGCTGCCAGSGTCCCCCCGCTTGGAGGGGATGACAGGGTCAAGGTTGGATAGTGTTGCGGTATAACGTGATGTGGTATTGTATCCTATTTTAGGAACAACTCAGTTTTTCAGAGGGGAAAACCAGTGGTCGGTTAGCTGCCTGGATTTTGTATGCAGCTGAGGCTGAAAAAAAGTCTGAGAATTTCTGGAAGAAATATGCGTTGTGTCTTGCATGCAGGGAGCGGTACTGTCCCTAACATTGTAAAGTTTTGAAGTCCAGTGCTTACCACTGCCCAGATGTGCCTTCAGTTTGCTTTACTGTTATCAAAGTAGAAACTAATAAAACCGTGCCAAATCCCAAGAGAGACTTGAGTAGATTTCTAGGAGCACTTGCCACATTTCATGTCTCCCACACAGTCACTGTGGCTGAATGGTGCAGGCTAATAGGTGAGCATCGCTGCTGCTGCTGCTGCTGCTGGTTCGATGCGTGGCTGGCGACTGCATTTCTTACAGTCACCTCCTGGGAGCAATCACCTTCTGTGTGCTGACTTGTTTAGTGTTAACTTCAGCAGCCTCAATGTTGCCCTATAACTATATTTTTGCTTTCTTCATCACCTTGAGTTGCCTCTCTATTAGCAAGTTGAGTAAAGAGGATAAGAATATAATTGGACAAAATGTTTCTAAATTAGTATTGCAGTTCTCATAATAGGCTTGTAAGGGAAGAGTGGGCACTGACACCTGCAGTAGCCTGTGGCAGAGGGGAGCACAGTATGGGAGTAAGGTCAGGTTAGACTAAAATGATTTAAGGGCATGCAATCAACAGCAAATGATCATTGTAGAGGTAAAATCTACCGCTTAGGCTAAAAGTTTATGTCAGTTCTTGCAAGCTGTAACAATATCCTGTCCATTATGAAGACTGCTACCGCTTACCGAAGTGAGATGCTTAAACCATCCCGTAAGTGGCTGCTAGTGAAGTCAGCGCAGTAAACATCAGCGAGGTCAGGCTGCTGACCTTCAAAAAGAGTTTTCCCTTCTGGAGGAGTAACTCCTGAAAAGGCAGACTGCTAAATTGATTTTTTGGTGTTTTATAGTGTGCGATGTCCATAGTTTTATAAATGGTCTCTCCCCGCTGCAGGCACAACATCAACAGTTTCCACTGAGTGTGTGTGTGGGAGGGCTGGACCAGAACATTTTAAAATACATTAGTTTGGAAATTAATATAAAGAGTGTAAAAAGTCTATGAAAATATTAAAGAGGAATTATTTGGGGGAAGGGGAGGATGATAACTTTGTGTCCAAAAAGCATATGTGACTTGCTAATACTGTGAACAGAGAGTGAGGCTGTACAGGTAATCAGTTTTGTGAAGGTTTTATAAAATGACACAACTCACTACATGGCTGAGCTTAATTTAGTAATAGATCAGTGTCCTTTCTTTTAGGCAGCGATGTTATTTAAGTAGAACATTCATTATATCATGATAACAGAGATCTTCCAAACGCTAAATAATTGAAGACAGGCGCTGGAAAAACAGTGAATACACATTACAGTTTCAAAGACTGGTATTGCTGAAAGCCACCTAATTGTATTCTGCTGCAATTAATAATCATCTTAATGGCTTTGCATATTTATGAACATATAAAAATAAATAAGACAATACACAGGCTAAGATAAAATGTTGGTTCATAAACTTTTATTGCTGAACAGTAATTAAGCATGCCTCTAATCACAGCATCATTTTTCATTGTGGATAGGTTTGGGTGGGATGGGAAAGTTTGAGAAAGAAAATGTGACTATTTAGAAAATTACCTTGCATGAAAGATTTCAAATCACAGATATTTAAAATGAAGCATATGTTTGCTTCTCATTTGCCTGCCCATTGCCTGTAACATGGCTTTTTGACTTGGTACACCCCCAGTATGTGGAAGGGCATCGGTTCTCATCCCCCTCTCCTCTGCGAGATGGCTGGTGAGGTTTTTGGCTGCCTTCTTTTAGTCTATATTGAACTGGAGGTCATACTGAAAGATTAGAGAAGCCCCTCCTGGCCTTTAAACAAATACTAATAATCTCTGAGGTTTTGAGATTAAAATTTGTCTCATGGGTATTCAAATATAAATTCAGGATAAGGCCACAGAGAGTATTGCTTGTAGCTTTGGCCCAAGTGGAATTACTCTCTGCTTACATCCATCCAACTGAGAGATGAACTTGACTGGCTGAGGTTTCTCTTCAGTCTGCACAGTAACTGCTTACTCTCATTAGGATTTTTTCTTTCCCTTTACAGCCCCGTGCATTACAAAATGTTCCTGCTTTGTTTTGACTTGACCTTTCATAGTCACTAAAAATCAATAGACTTTAATGCATTTATTAAATAAGGAGGATTCTAGGGATTAACATGCAAGGTTCACTATTCTAGCAAGAGGAGAAGGTAAAGAGCGGAATATTACTGCACAGCCAAGACAGGCTGCTGTGGTTACAAGAATACTCTGCTCCTTTTCTAGGAGCTGGTGACTGCCCGCTGATCAGGCAGCCCAAGACACCGCTGCTGTCTTCTCCTTCACTCTTAAACTTCCTTCAAAGGAGGAAGCTTCCTCATATCTTTTTCCTTTTGCTTCTTTCTTTTCTCCTATGAAGGGAAATTACTTTCTCTCCTGCTTCGGTTGGACTATACTTGACACCCTACGGATAGGGAGTGAAGGGACTTCAAACACAGCTGGGTACCATTTGAGCTTCAAAGAAATTGAAGTATTTATTATGAAACATGCTTTATGGATGCCACACAGACCTTTACGCCCTTCAGGTCCTGGCAGTTATGGAGAATAAGATCCAGCAGATAAGAGGATGCCAGATTTCTGATGTTTGTAGGGGCCTTAGAAATAGAAGCTCTCATTTCAAAGCATTGCTTAAGTGACAGATTATAATAGGAGAATGTTGTTCTCTTTTTAAAGTTGTCCTTTGAGGTAGGACTTACCATCCACAGTGCTGAGGAAGGAGATTATGCCTTGCACCCTAGATGAACGCTTATTAGATAAAGCAAAAAGTTTGAAAGATCTTTTTTGGTTGCAGGTCTTGAATCTTTTCAGTATTCATATCAGCAATTTCTGCGTTCAGCTCTTCTTTAGCCTTAATGTCTAGTGCCACCTGTGATCATCTAAATTTGCATGCAAATCCCCTTTCAGATTCATGGTGTTGGCTTCTTACAGTTGTGTTGCGTTACRCTCATGTCGCACTGACTGGCCTGGTGCAAGAAACATAATTTACTTGGGAGGACCAGTAGCTTGGACATAGTACAGTACTTCTCACTTTGCAGCTTTACTTCTGACCTGCATGTAATGACAGTTTTTCTTTGAGATGAGCAAATAAATGAGTTTAGTAAAAGCTCAAGGTGCCATGCTGAGTAACTGCAGCAGGAGACGTGAGATGACTTTTGCCTGCATTGTTGACACTCAGACGGAAGTTCCTAAATTCCTAAACCGTTTAGCTGTGGGGATATTGGTGGCTATATTTCCAGCTTTGATTGTGAAGATGGAAGTAACTTGGATTCCTGAAGATTCACTGACTGTAGAAAAGTCTTTTGTTTGACCAAGCTAAGTCAAAAGATTTTAGCATAAGCAGAGCTCTCTCTCCCATCTTGTGTAACCCTGAATTGCCTATCAGCTTATTCTATGCTGTAGTTTTTGTTTCTAAGAATACACTGACTTTTGTGACCTCTTTTTTCTTTTTTTAAGTAATAAGATTTGTGCAACTTTTGTGCTCAATTTAGTGTTCCATAGGACGTATGTACTTATACATTCTTTCTGTTTCGAAGTTTAGCTACCCATATTTGTGCAAATCTCTGGTTTGCATGTAAATAAAGGATTGGTGTTCTTTAGCATGCCATCAGAGGCATGCGTGCATATGATTACAGAAAGCCAATCCTGTACATTTTTTAGGTCCTTTGGAGAAGGCGTAAGAAGCAGCTGAGCTTATTCTTACTACGTTCTAGTTTCTAGCCCCAAATACACACATATTAGCTAATATCCTTTCTGAGTGGCCAGTGTAAATGCTATTGATTTCAGCAGGAGGTTGGCTGACCTCAGCGTACCTGATATACCAACTTACCTAACGCATGGGTGCCCACCTACGCACCCATGTTAATGATTTCAAATGCAAATTTAAGGTAGGCTTTTCTTTAGCATTTTATCAACCTATTCCTTATGAACTAATAGTAGAGGACATGGATGTCCTGGCACATCTTTTCTCTAAACGTCTGTCACATGGTCTTTTTATGCCTCTTGTTTATGTGTGTTAATAAGGGAAACGTTGTCCTTGCCTGTTTAAAGCCAGTAATTCTCTTAAGTAGCTGACACTTGGTGATGTGTCTCTGAAAAGATTACAGGTTGACCCCCACCCCTGACCAAACAAACAGAAACACCCAAACCCAAAATCTGGGAATGACAAGCTACTTATGGCATGATCTGCTATAACATATTAAAACCAGAGTACATATATGAACAGTTTTCTTTCAGTACGTGACAACTCTCACACAATGGTATCTTGATGTGTCAACATGCATTCAGATCTCAGCATATTAAGAATGATTTAGAAGGAAGCAGTGTCAAACCATATTGATCAAATTTTGGTGTTTCAAGATTAAATTATTTTTTTTCCCCTCAGCTGCTTTATAGGGAACGATGCTTTGGGTAGGCTTTAAAAAAATAACATCTATCACCATAAGTAAGAACCGAAATAAATTCTTATACTAAACATATCAGAAGCAGAATTTTATAGCATTTTTGCTTTCTTGGGACATAATCATGTCTAATCTGCAATAACAGAAGAATGATAGATATGCACACAGGGGTGGTTAGATGATCAGTAATTGATTGTTTTCTTCTTAAAGAGCAAACTTCTTGTATTCCAAAATGTGAGAGTGCTTTCCTTTTACGGGGTCAGCATTGATTGTACATGAAACATGTGATAGAGGGTGTCTGGAAATGGTAATTAAAATTGTAGAGTTTCAAAAGTGAGCATTGATTATATTTCAGGGCCATACCTCTCAGTTAAAAGTTAAAGAGTAAACAGCAGTTATTCAGCTAGAATGCTCTGAGGCTTTTGCATCAGGACAAGGAGCGGGCTTGAAATGACAATTTGAGTCCTACCTTTGTAATTGTTGTAGTGAAAAGTAGAACATTACAGGTTAATTACATTTAAGAGAGGAACTTACCTGGTTTCCTCCTTTTCAACCTCCACTAGCAATTTTTTAGTGATTAAAGCCCTTAATGAAGTACCTACTACTTCCTGTGAGACATGGCTTAGGTGCCCAAAGGGAACCCTCTAGTGCTGGACTTGTCTGGTAGGCAGGGAAAGGGGACCTTGAGGGGCCATGCTGCTTAAATGACAGTTGGCCTCAGATGTTATAGAAGTGGGGTATATCAACACACTGAAGATCAGAAGAAAGGCGTATCTTCTAGACTATTTTCTTAAAGAAGAAGAAAGAAATTTTAGGGTTTTTTCAGTGTCACTAAACCARTAAAAGCTAAGGCTTATAGTGGAGAAATGCGTGAAGTCCTGCTTGCAGCACAGCTCCACAGTCTCCATTGCAAGGTTGTTGGCTTGCTGTAATTTTGTCCAGGTTGGGATGTCCTCCTGACACAGGCTGTGCAGAATCGATATATCTCACATAGCAGCCACGTCACCTTGAAGCATGCACAATTGCTTGGTGCAGGTTGGAAGAGACTTATCTAGGCGGCACCTTTGGCTCATCTCAATGTGCCATTATTGTGGCAGCTTGCGGTGTTAATGCCAGTTATTGTAACAAGGCAATTCAAATGAGGTTGAAAGCCGCCACTATATTCAAGGCAGCCTAACAGTGTTGGAAATAACTCTCGGTTATGATGGTGCCCTTCTCTTTTAAAGGCAAAAGAGCAGTCCCTAGGGATTTGGTGTTGCACTTCTCTTTCTGCATGCAAAAGTTGTTCCTGAAGCACTTTTCTATGTTATATGCCGTATGCACAAATGTGTCAAAATAACTTTCCCTGGAGCTGCTAGGATACTGCTAGAAGTTTCCACAACAGTTGGCATAAAACTAAATGAATCCAAAGCCCTTCCAGCGTGATGGGCAGTGTGTGGAAGCAGGTTTCTTCTGTAAGCCTTCATCCTTCAAGACACAAACCAGACAGCAACAGGGGTTAGAAAGAACTTTCTCCAAGGGGCAGGTTGTTCCACGGTTTGCCATCATGGATTTTTTTAATGCTTCCTTAAGAAGCGTTTTTTTTAGCTCTTCTTAGAAGCAGAGGATAGGGTATTTGATTGGCTCGCTGCTGAGCTTGCATGTCTCTTCCATACAAACTGAAGCTGCGGATCCTCTGTTCCAGCTATGGTGCATTCTTCTGGCTTGCTCCCGTCATCGGATGAAATGCTGTAGCGAGTTGAATAAAGTGCAGTTTGGTTCACAGCAGAAGTACAGACCATGCTTTCTGTCTTAGACTTTTTAACGGAGTTTACATGGTCTGCCTGAGGCAGGAAAGCACAGAGACCAAGGTGCCACCAAAACCCTGTTGCTTAGCAAAGGCAGGAAATTAATGGGGTGGAACATGTCCAAACGATTGTTATAGGATTGTGTGCCCTGATAGCTGTTAAGATGTATGCACTTACTCTGCAGCAAATATGAGAGCATACAAGTAACTTAACACTCAATAAATTATGTCAAATTATCCTTGTCTACTCTAGGTGCGTAGGAGGTTAATGCAGTTCAACAAACTGTGAGCTGTGGCCTGGCCTTGAGGTTGTCTGCAAGATACCAGACCAGCCAGCTGACCTACCGCTGCCTGCACGGGCTTGGGACTTGCTGCAGAGGTGGGATCAAACAGATGCTTAAAATGTTGTCCAGTCTGGTTTTAAAGAATACCAAATGAGGGAAAGCTTGTCACGTTCTCCAGTAACCCCTCCGAGTTTATAGTAACTCACACAGTTAGGAAGTTTGCATCTTATTTGAAGGTTGAATTCATGTAACTTCACTTTCCAAACACTAGATCTTATCTTGTCAGCATGGCTGAAAAACTCCCTACTACCAGAACCTCCATTTGTGAGTAGCTATGGATAGTGATTAAGTCATCTTGTAGCCTTCAAATTGCTAATCTGAGCAACTCTGGGGACCTAAGACCTCTGGGTTTGGTCTTTGGACACCCTACTTTTGACATCCACCTTGAAGAAGTGTCGATGCAAAAACTTATAGCAAATGTTATATCAGTGCCACGTAGAAAGCTCAAACCATGGTCCGTTTTCACCAAATGTTCCCCTTTTTGTATGTTCAGGGTTGCAGTATTTTTTGCCACCTCATTGCGTAAAGAGCTCGTGTTGTGGACATTAGCTGCAGGAAAGAAGGGATTGTCTGTCTTATGTCTGTACCTACTGTTCAATGCAGGCAAAATATTTTTTGTGTCTCATTTTGAAAGCTTGAAATTAAATGGATCAGCCAGCCACAAAACCCGCTGGTGTAAATCAACATGACTTCAGCAGAATTATGCCAATGTACACCACGTCAGAACGTAGCGTGGGATGATGCAGTAATTGTTATTACTACAACTGCACGCTGCTAGAAGCAACACAAATTGTTTTAAAGAGGTCTTATGCTTAGTTACTAGTAGATTATGTTTAATTAAATAAAAGTACATTTGGCTTTGGCTTATTATGTGTTTGTATAGAAGGTAAAAAATAAATAGTCCTCGTGAGATGAACCAGTTCATTCATTGTGAGACTTTAAAGGGAAGTGACAAGCCTGTAAGTAGGTGAAAATTGAGAGTTTAAGTGTTTTCTAGGAAACTGTACATGCTTACATGATTTAACTGGTGGAGCGTTGTTGATTTCAGGGCACAGTGCTTTTGCTGCCTAAATCATACATGCTGTCAAAAAGTCCCAAAGTGGTTTTTGGCTTTTGGTAGCATACAGGCAGAAATAATGTCCGATTGTTGATCTTGAATCACTGGATATCTGCCCTGCAAAGGTCACATCAGTAATTTAGAAGCACAAATGGGGTCATATCTAATTTCTAGCCTACTACAGACAAGCTCGTTCTATTTTTGCACAAAAGTGTACAAAGAAACTAAATTTTCACCACAAATGAAAATACTAACTGCCTTTGGAAATAAAGGTATTAATGGTTCTCGTATTTATGTATTGGCTGCTCATAGTCCCTGCCTTGCCTAGCAAGACTTGCACATTAGACTATCTTATGTCCATAATAAATGATCACATTAGCATTATGATCAGCATTAAATGATCACATAGGAGTAACAGGCTCTGTAGGGCTTATTTCCCCTCCATACAGTTCTGCTTGTCCAATGGTGTCACTTGCATTATTTGGAATGACCTTGGCTGTGAGGTATTTTCAAGTGCTGAGAGTTTGCTGCAGAAAAGCTAAATAAGCCCAGTTAATATTACTGTAGCAACAGAGATGAGCATGGGGAACATGTGGTACTTGAGATATTTGACCTGATTGCTCACAAACTGTGTGTTTGATCACTGGACTAGAAGACACTGTCATCCATGGAAAGGGAATGTGATGCCTTTAATGCAGTTATACCCCCTTCCTGTAGCAGCTGTGTGAGGAAGAAGTTTTTATCACCTCCACATTTGCATCAAGAGGGCAAAATCCTGTTCTGTAAGACTCTGACTGTGAGCAAGCTTCTCAAAACCTGTCTTGCTGCAGTCAGGGTTTTATTTATTACTAGAGGAACTCCAACATCTCAAATACACCTGCTATGTCTCATTATTAAACAGCAGAGTTTTCAGCTTGGGTTTTAAACCTGGTGTTTTTAAGTCTGCAACCTCTCATCTGAAGGGACATGGTGAGAAGGGCTTCCTGCTTTCTGAATTAGTATTTAATGTGTGGAAAGTGTACATCCCAATTGAAGTTTGTCTTCAGAAGCTTCTAATTAGGACAGAGTGATTTGATTTTTCAGGAGGTACCTTTGGGTTTCCTGAAATAACAAGACAACCACAAGGGTGATGCAGAGCAGGTATCGCAGGTTACTGTCATCTTTGCAACTGTCAGAAGTGTTTTGGTGGTAAGTGAACCCATGCGTTTGAATAAATAAATATTTTTTTACTTAATTTATGGTTTTCATGCTGAAAAAAGCTGTCAAGGTTGAGGTATAATGACTGATTTTTTTTTTTTTTTTTTTTTTGCTTGCAGTGGCATGAAAACTTTCAGAAAAACTGAGTGATGTTTTAAGCAACTTCCCCGCAGGATGCGGAGCCACTTAGGTATTATTTTCCATGTAACTTTATACAACAAAGCAGGAGCAAGGAGGCAGGAGAGCAAAGTGTAAAGTGGCCTCTTGGGGAGTAATGATATGGTATGCATTGCAGAGAAAAGCAGGCGAGTGTTTGAAATCACTGCAGTCAGTCTAGGATGTGTGAATGAAGATGAGAATTGCCCCATATCTGGTTTTCTGCCACAGCTGAAAGGCTGCTCGTGTTGGTTCACAGAGAACATTTTATTTGGTAACTAAGTTTTTGTGATCTCAAATTCTGGGTGCAAAGGCAAGACCTTACAATTGATGGTTAAATTTCAGAGAGAGCTCCTGAACAGTGCCGTGGAGAAGGATAGGCTCTCTTGGTGCTTGGTTCTGTGAAGCAATGACCGTGGCTGAAACACGTTTCTGCCAGAAACTTCTGGACCAACTTACACAGGCAACACTTTTGTCTTTTACTCTCCTTTCCAATGAGAAAAGCAGCATGTTTGTGGATTGTGGAAGGATCCATCTTCCTATTTTCCTGATTAATATTTGGAGGCACCTTGAACCCTCTCATCCCAGCAGATGTGCACCAACGAGAGAGATTTCTGGAGACTCAGGTCTTGAATCAGTAATGTATCATGTACGGGTTGCAGCGCTTCAAAACCTAAAGCTGTTGAGTGATGCAAGTCTCCAGGCTTGTGCTGTGTGACCACAGTGTGGTTAGTGGGGTCCTATACGTGGCACTGGGCTCTGGCTTCCTTTGAAGTTAGTCTATAGAAGTGAGGAAGGATTTCAAAGCAAAGCAGCAGATGTGAGCCTTTGCCCTTGTGAATTCGTTGTTGTTCCCTGGCGCTGAGATCCTCTGTGTCAGAAGAGGGGAATTATTAGTGCAAGATGTAGTAGGTAGAAACACAGAGGCTTTTTGTTTCTGTCTGAAGTCACCTCGTCGAGCTTTCAGGCTGGTATGTTGGCAGCTGAGCAAAAGGCTGTTTATTCTACAYGACTCTCGGAACAGTTTGGAATAGCTTCCAAATACAAATCAGTGGCTTGTTCCCCAAAAAGCTAGTCAGAAACTTTTATCGCATCTGTCAGTCATTGCTCTTGCTTTTATGGGTCAGCTCTGAAGAGCCAGTGTAATTAGAGCATCGTGTGTAGTCTCCAGGCGAGCTTTACGGCTCTGCCAGTGGAATTCAGATTTTGCTTATAAAGTTTTAAATTATTATCTGTATACTTGTGAAGACCTTGTTTATTTAGCAAAGCTGCTTGTCCGGTCTCGAAACTGGCAGAAGAGAATCCTCCTTCCTTCCCTTCTTGCTTTCCCCGTGTCCTCCAAAATGACATAAATCACGTCCTTTCTCCTCGCACTCCCAAAAATGTAGGTTTCATTTCAATGAGAACTATAAAATTTCAGGTAACCTCTTTTCCTCATCTTTCCTTTTGCAGAACAATTTCATGTAATTACATGGAATTACAATAAAGTCTGTTTGTGGGATTTGTTGATCCTTGCAGGATGAAGTGTGTGCAATTCCTTCTGCTTCTCCTCCCCTGGAAATCCCCTTGCACGTTGTCTTTGTGCGTGGCAGCTGCTCTCTCCCTGTTGCTGTTGGTAGCTCTCTTCAGCAGTCTGCTACCATTGAAAGCTATAAAATGATGAAAGAGGAGGATGAGGAATAACAAACTGCTTTAACGTTTCTTGCAGGGATGAAGTCATACATGTTAGGTGTGTTGTGGGGAACATGCTCTGGAAGGTGTAATGTGTTATTGCTGCTGTTTTAATAGAGCTGCAGGGAACCTGATGTAGAAATGAAGAAGTTCCTTCTTAGTACTGGCCCCTTCTGATATCATGCTCCCCAAGATCTGCGTTTTCCAAAGTCTCCAACTTCCATTGCCTTTAAAGAAGTATTCCCCAGCTTCGGGGGGCAGGAAGGGGATGTCTGTGATTGTAAGACAAAAGTACCTAAATTCTGGCGTTTACCCAAAACTTTTTTCTCTTTGGCTTTTAAGTCCCTTGTTTATGGAAATAGTTTTTCCTTGTAGTCCCCTTGTTTCTCTGGAAGATAAAACTGCAGATTAAGTAACGTTACCCATGGGAGCTCTCGTGATGGTTATCGGCTTCCTTTGAAATACTGAATTGTTCTCTGTTTCACAAACTGTAACACTGGCAAACAGGGATGTGGGGATATAAATTTTTGCAATAGTGTCTATTCAACCACTGTTTGAGAGACTTTTTTTTAATTCCTCACTCCTAGGCCTTACAAAAAATGGTAAAATCTTTTCAGTTTGAAAGGGACCATGAACAAATAGATGGTATTGGAGAGCTGCAAAATGTGAAGTGACTCTTCTGCTATAGTTCGTCCTGTGCAGTCTTCACAGCAGCTTTGTAACACAGGTCAGAGCTGCTATTTCTTTTCAGCGATGAATATCCATCTGGGAGCAAAAGCAATATGTAAGCTTCATGTATGTAGCTTTAAGTCAGAATGCTAATTTTAAATTTAAAATCACTTTTAGGTTAATTTATGAATGTCTTTATTAGCTCAATAAATGGAACCTGCAAGAGCAAAGCAGTTTGCTGCTGCTGTGGTATCGTAAAAGAACTTGTTTCTTCTAGCTTAGTTAAAAGGAATTTATGTGAAAATAACCTGCAAGAAAAAATAAATTACATGCATGATTCAGTAATTCACAGTGACTGTGAACTTGTCTACTAGAACAGGTTTCAAGTTGGGGGAAAAGAAAATTGCATCTAATTTGTGACAGAAATATGAATGTCAAGAAGGAATGAATAAAATGGACAAGAAGGAATTCTTCATTCCAGGAATGTGTTTTGCTCTTTTCAAAGAAATTTTTGGTTTAGTTGTGTTCTTTGCTTCACCTTTTCAAAATCCCTGTGTGAGCATTTGGGCTTTAGCTCCTGGAAGAGATTAACAACTCTTCTGCGTAACAAATGCATCTAACTGCTGGGGGTTTCTCATGGTAACACTTCCTTCTACCAAACAGGCTCTTGACAAGTTTTTCTCCCATGGGATAAATAATTCATAAAGGTTAAATACGACTGTTTGGACTACTGTTTTTGTCCTAATTCAAAAGTTGACTTAAGGTTGAAAATTCTTTCATTGTTCTGGTCCATTTGCTTTTGTCTCAGTTACGGTCTTTCTGTTGTGCAGTTGTAAATTAGCACATTGCATCATGTTTGCCGATAAAATTTTAATGAAAATTCTTATGTCAGTGTGGTTGTCCAGCAGAAAAAAATGGATTGCTCTGAGATAGCTCAAGGGAGAGAAGAACACTTCATGGAACCTGGGATCACAAGTTACTTTTAAGTATCTTGAATCAGGTACTTAAAAACGCAGTTAGGAGAAAAAATTTATTGAATTACCTGTTTCACAGAAATCTTTATTTTAAATTATAGATCACCTGCTCTAAGCTTCCATGGTCTAGATGTGTTTAACACACATGTGGTATTTTATCCCAAACTTCACCCAAAATTATGGGTGAGGGGGAGAATCAAAGAAGAAAATCTGGTTTACTGAAGCCTGGGTAAGAGAATGCTTGTATGATCCCCCAGCCTGCCTTTGGAAGGCTTTGTATTAATGTGGGTTTGAAGAAGAGAGAAACCAATGACTTAACCTTGGAAAGAAAGCACTTGCCCTGAAAGAAGACTCAATAGATGCTATCAGCTGTATTCCACTTCTAATTTCTCCAGATGTTTGTGGAAACGTACGTGGATTTAAGTATCCTTAAGAAACGTGTGGTTGATGAAATCAACTAGATTCAGGGGTGGGCATGAATCCTTCTACAGCCTGTTTTAGAACTTGCTTAATACATAGCTTTCTTGCCTCCTGCATTTGCTCTCATTAAAACTTCTGAAATTGTTGGGAAGAAAGTGGCAAGTTTTGTTTGAACTGTATTCCTTCGGTGCTGCATATGAACAGTTTTAAATTTACTGCATTTCAGTAGTGCAGTGTAGTGTACAGGTTGGTCAACAAGGATTCTGAACTTGTCAGAAACAAATGTGAATTAAATCTATTTATTTTCCTTGAATCTTACAGTTTTGTTTCTGCTGATGTGGGCTCTGTCATAGCAATTGCTGTGTAGTAAATTATTCCTAAATGTTAGGTGGTAGTGGTGATTATTTCAAAGATAGGGTGATCTAGAAGAGACAGCTTGCACAGGAAAAGCAGTCAGTCATATTAACCAAACTGGCAATAAATGCCTCAAAACATCATCATCATTTTATACCCTTTTTGGCCATGCTGTTGAGCTAGGTGAACTATGTCCTTGTTTGTGTTTCAGAGAAGAAATCTGAAATATAGTCACTTCAGGGAAAATGCAAGTGCCTTGATTTATTGATGTTATTTTATCAATTTTGCACAGGTTTTGCAGGGAGGAGGGAAGGAAGGAAGATTAGCAATTTCAGATGAAGACAGGCAGAAATGTTCACAAATGCCTGTCACACCCCAAAAGCAGTAATCAAATTACTGCCGTGAAGCAAAATGATATAATTGATTATGAAACTTGAAATCAGTGCCTGGAGCATTAGGAAAGCTGACAGTGCGAGCCAATGTATTTAAAAAGAAGAGTGGGTGCAAATCTATTAAATATGTTTTTAAGGAGAAGGAATCTCCTGCAGAAGGATACGGTATCAGTAATTCATGGGCACGAACAAAATGCTTCATCAGTGATTTACAGTGTCAGGCGGGGCTATTAACATGATTAGAGTTCAGAGTTTAATTCACTTCCCTCTTTAAAAGAGGAGAATTATCTCCTGTAAAGGCTCATATGAGTTGTTTCAAATGGTGTGTGAGGACCCTTCTGGGTTAAGCTGGAGGAACCATTTTAAAGTAGTCAGAGGGGCACTGGGCATCGCATGTTCCTGTTTCTTAGACATATGCTACCCATGATCAAGTCTTGTTTGTTTGTTTGTTTTCCTTTTTTTTTTTTTCCTTAAAGGAAGAAACTATCTAATGTGAGTACTGAGTAACTAGGTGACTTCTGTTTCCAATACTATCAATSTATTGCCAGCTCTCCTTTTACATGCACCCCAATAGCAAAAACCGAATTTGTGTGGGACAACAGCACTTTTCTTTAAAACCCTAGCAGGTGGGAGAAATTGTAATGCTGGAGTAGGGTTTCTAGTGTCATTTGTATGTTAGAGAGCATCCCTCTCATTTCAGTTGCTGTAGGAGACTGGTTTTAAGTCGAATATCACTAGTTAAGGTACCAGTTGCTGGCAAAACCAATTCCAGCATCAGTAGGCATTTGCTTTAGGCCTTTTTCCCTAAATCTCTGAGTTCAAATGCCTCTGCAGTCTCTGAAAGGAATTGATATTACCACAATATTTTATCAACATCTATCAATATGAGAAACCAACTCAGCAAAACGTAGATGGGAACAATTCATAAAGTTCATGGAAGACAGGTAAGGTTGGGGTTAGCAACTGAGAAGACGATTCAGGTGCAAGCCACGATTCTGCTGCTGCAGTCCATCACAAGAACAGGAGGACAAGGTTGCTGGTCGCACTGCGTGAAGCAGCATTGACTTGCAGTCCCCGTAGATCACATCCCTCTGCGCAGAGCAAGCAGGGGCAGGTCTGGTTCTGTCTGGGCTGGACCCAGTGCATGCCTCTGGTGAGTGAGAGGAGGCAGAATATGGGCTGGTGGCAAGAGGTGCAGGAGCTTCTGACTGAATAACCTCCCTGGGAGCTTCTGCCTGACTGCAGAGCTGGCTCTGGCTGCTGCACAGGAGAGTCCCTGCAGGGCTGCAGTTGGCTTGCTGTGACCCAGCACTTCACCCCTCTCCCGGTACGTGACCTGACACAGCTGACGTGTCTCGTGACCTATGCTGGAAAAACAAGATACTTGAGAGTTAGGATGAAAATTTTGTCAGTTAAGGGTATGTAAGTATTTTCTTCTAACCTATGAGAACCATTCTGTTGGCACAGATTTGAAGCCATTTGACTTCCTTAGTCAGAAGAAGAAAACAGAAGTGTTCCCTTCTCAGTATCAAATGACTTAATTTCTTCTGAAGATCCTAAAACCAGAACTGCCTCCTGGAATTCTTGTTGTGACTGTCTTGGTACCCTCTGTGCTTATGTGAATGATATTTGCATAGTTTGTCACAACTTCTAAGGTACTTCTTGCACGAAGACCCCATGAGTTAGGCATGGCATCATTACCCTCATTTTATGGATGAGAAATGAAGCCCAGAGACACCAGGGGAAAGGAACTAAGCTCCCCAGAAGCAAGACTAGTGTAGGTGAAAAATGAGAGTCTCATTGCTTCCTTCATTAGGAAATCTGTTTGCGGTCCCAAGCCCCAGTGACTTTAGACGTTTGCCGCCCAATTCTCTAAATCTGCTTTTTGAACACAGTTTCTCTTCCCTGTTTGCCCTGCAGAGCTGCTGCTTGCTATCTTGGGCATCCTCCTCTTTCTCAGTTTTCAATTAATCTCTCCCCACTCATCTCGGTCTGTTCCTCTCTGGCTGGCACAGAGCTCTCCCGACAACTCTCTTCTGTGGGAGGGAAGTGTGATTTAATGGGGAGGAAAGAGGAGCTGAGTGCTTGTAGCTGTGAGTGATATTTGAGCTGTAGGTTTATTGGCGTATACACCTCACCTTGCTTAAAGTCTGCTCCGGTATCTCAGGAGATTTCTTCCATCTCTTGCAGCTTGCTTTACACTTTTCTGGACTAACTTCTTGGCTTCATCTTCCACTGCTGTGGGTAAAACTTTAAGCAGATGCAGTGCTCTTGCTCTGACCTTCAGTATTGCTCCCACAGCTAATATGAAATGCCATACAAACCTTGATGCAATTTTCCATGGCTGCTGTAGGCACTGTAGGCAAAGTGTCTTATTAATGGAGGAACCACAGGGGATTCTGATTGCGCTGTTGCTTCTGATTGTCACACCGGCTTAAAGATAAGTTATGCTTGGGGTAGTCTGGCCATATCTCCCCATGCATTTCACTTGGGTATAAAATAATCTGCACCTAGATGCTTTTCTAATATCAAAGCGTTTTAGGTGAGTTTGGAATTAAAAGCTCGCTGTGTAAGATTGGTCTTCTGGGGGAGTGATTTGTGAGGCAGTAACCTTACTGGGAGCTGGAGGGGAAATGGGGGCTGTAGAGGAGGGGGTTTCAGAAGAATGTGGGGAACTGGAGTGGGAACTGGGTGTTGAACAGGGGATTCTTGCTGGCAGTCTGGGAGGGAAGGTATTGCAAGAATAAGGTTTGGATGGAAGTCAAAGTATTGGTCTGGGTAAAAACTGCGTGTTCTAGGTGGGCTGGACATCTGCCGGCAAATGGAGAGATGGAACCCTTGTATTTGTAGCAAGCAAATAGTTGGGCTTTGTGTGAAGGGGGGGGAAAAAAAGAAACTAAAATAATTCTTCTGGTCTAAATGCTTTATTTCAACGCATCTGGAGCGATTGCAACTTTCAAAGAGCATTTTCCCCAAGACGAAGTTTCAGCTGGCATAAAAGCTGGCATTTGACATCTTTTTCATGTAATGACTATATTAACAAAAGAATGCCTCGCTGTTGGCTGCCTTTGTAAAACAACTCCAGTGCAGTTCTTCGTTCTCTTAACTCGTGTGTGTGACTTAAAGTCAGCTCAAAACTCCCACTGGAACACAAGCAGGTCAGCTTGTGCGCACACACAGTTGGAGTATTAGAAAATACTCCACATGGCTTAACAAAGGCTCTTTGCAATTGCTCATTTCTGTTGCAGTGGGCAGTTTTAATACACTGATGTTTGCTGCACCGCAGCATTTAACGTTCCTATCCCATAAGCAGTGAGAGAAGTATCACATTCAGCTCTAACTGCTCAGGCATCCAACCTGAGATGCTGCAGTACGGTCTATAAAGCCTACAGTTATTAGGAGTTCCTTTGTAATTAATGATAAGTTTTAATAGTTGTCGCAAACACTGACTTCAGCTACTTGCTGAAGGCTAAATATTCTTAAAGCGCTGAAAATTAACCTCACTGGCTGGAAGGTACTGGCCAGAGTCTGTGTGTTGAATTGTCCTGATGTTTCTGGTTTCCCTGACCTGAGGATGGCTTTCCTTAGACTGCTGTTTGATT
Organism: Phoebastria nigripes; assembly: GCA_035582835.1. NCBI lineage: Eukaryota > Metazoa > Chordata > Aves > Procellariiformes > Diomedeidae > Phoebastria > Phoebastria nigripes. The sequence continues at coordinate 1,854,910 of JAYKAV010003155.1, read as the reverse complement.
TCAAAGTTGTATTACTGTTCTAATTTTTTTCTAAAGTGCCAAAACACAGACGTGTCTGTGCTCTCCCTTTTCCCTGTGGGATGCACCCTTACGGGAAGTCTGTATCACCTCTTAAAGGCTAAAGTTCACACTTTTCTCCAATACTCAGTGCATCTGAGGGGAAGGCTGGTTTAAAAAAAAGTCTAGGGAGTGTTTTATGTGCTGTGTAATTTCAATAGCCATCCTGATTTCTTCTGTCTCTAAAAAAAGTGCAAGGGAAAGGGCAGGACCATATAGAGAAAGAGCTAATCTATATTTTAAGCCATTCCACCAACGCAGCTTGGTGGGGGGTGTGTGTGGGAGGAGATTTCTAAATAGGAAACTGTGAAGAATCCTAGGAGCCATGAGAACTGTGTAAATGTTTTCTCTTTAAAGCAGAAATAGTCTGCTTTCTCTACTGAGAAAACTCCCTTTGCTTATGAGAGAGCACAGTTTATAAACTGATGACTGGAGATGAAGCAAAGGGATAGGACTGTCATTCTGTAGACTAAAAAAAAACCCCAAAAGAACATTTCTGTACTGTTTTGATTTATTTTATAATCATTTTATCTTCATCTTCTTGCCATCATTCAGATAGAGCTGACTACAGATGTAGGGAAGTGCAGGAATTTTGAACAGAGCATAAATAGGAGAATTGACGTTTGTTTCATTACTGTGAACATAGTCTGGATAGGTGAGAAAAAGGAATGTGAGATAAGTGCTAGACATCGGCTTCATTATAATTTACATTTTATTAATAAATATTCTTGGAAATGACATTTTCCTTAGCACCTTATTGTAAACTGCTGCTGAGGCTACGGGGGTCATATTTCCTACTGGTATAAATTTGCGTAGCTGAATTAAAAGCATGATGATTTTCCACCAGCTTTGGAAGCTGCTCCAGTTGGACGAGGAAAAGTTATCTCTCTTTGTCAGACTGGATTGCAGAACTGGGCTTTGCTCTTCTCTGCATATCACTGTGACAGATAACAGGCCTTTAATTTAGTGGAGAAAGGCATATGAATAACTAACGGCTCGAAATTAAGGTTAGACAAATTAAACTTAAAAGTTAGACACTTCGCTGGATAGTGCAAGATGATGTAACATAAGACCAAACTACCGGGTTGATGGTACGTTTCCTTTCTTTTGATGTTTTCAGATCATGACAGGATGCCTTTCTGGGAGACTTTTAGTTGGACTGAAGCTATGGGCTTAATACAGATGTAACTGTGGGAAACTGGCTTGTGTGACGTGATCAGATTAAATAGCTAATGGTTTGTTCTGGTCTTAAAAATCTCTGATGTCCAGTGCTAGTTACCTTGCTAATGATGGTGTGATATTCCAATCCCTTTGAAAAGCAGTGAGGTGAATGTCTTTCTGAGATGGTTTACGCAGTCCTTTAAAAATGTAATTCCACGTTATAAGAGAAATCTTGGTTTCGTGAAAATGATGCTGTGCTTGTATTAAAGCTAAACTGAGGTTTATTCATTAAAGCCTTTTTTTTTGTATGATGGATGGAAAATACAAAAGCAAAGCATTCGCTGGCTGCAAAATGGGGACTTTTCTGAGTGATTGCTCAGCAGATTTCAACAGATGAGATTTTGTAAACTCATCACAACACAGTATATGGGAAAAGTATGACTGAGAAACTATCTAGGTTAAAAAAGCTAGAGAGTGCTGGGTTAATATGAATGCGATGGTGAGTTCTGTCCCTGTGTCCTATTCCATCTCTGGATGAAGACTGTTGAAGTCCTGGGAAAGTCATGTTGACATCCACCGCCTCTGATGAGGATGAGTGAATGTTCTTTGCTGTAGCTGATGGTTGTTCGAGATGGCCAGAAGTGCCTGTGACAAATGCTTCTGCAGGAGACTGGAGGCATTGCAAGGTGCGTGCTCCACATACGGTTTGCTTGAAGACATCCTTTTGGGTAATTGCTCTTGGTTTGTTTCTGAAGAATTCTAAATTTTCCTCCAGAGCAACTCAGTAATGGTGTGTCCCTGATCAGCTGCTGAGCACCAGGCTCCGGGAGGGTTAGTAGAAGCTTAAAGGGGCAAAATTGTGTTTATTGAAGATTAGTGCTGAAGACTGCTGTCTCTTTCTCTCACTTCAGGAGGAAACCAAATTTTGAAGGGAGCTGTGTTTCCTGGCTGTGAAGTCATTAGCTCAATTTTTTTTGTATTTTTGTGCTTTTCAGCTGTGCTGAATTGATCATTTTCATATGGTGTAGAAAAGAGTATCTTGATGTTTTTTTTTTATTAATAAAGCTGTAGCAGCCCTGTTTGTGCACATGGACTGAAAATCTGGCTCTCCTGCAGTTCTGGGCAAAACTCAGAAAATTCACCAGAATGTCACACAGGGTCTACTATTACCTGTTCCTTCTACTCATTGTGCAGGCAGACCCCTCACCAGGAGAATATATGTCTGAGAAGGGACCTCCTGGGTCATTGGGTCCATTTTCCTGCCATCATAAGCAATCACATCATATAAGCCCTTTCATTAACTGACCAAACTCCATTTTAGAAGCACGAACACTTTTTGTCCCCACGACTCCCACTGGAAAACTGATATAGAACCTCATCTTCTGATTTCTAGCATGTATTTATTCACAGCTGGTTTGCACCCCCATGTTTTTATGCCAGCACTGTCCTTCAGTGTACATCGGCTTTTGCCTCCCAAGTGTTTAGTTATCTGGTGTATCCACAAGCAGAAGTTAAACCCCTTCCCAGCCTTCTTTCGCTTCCTTTGGTCAGGCCAGCAGTGATCATCCTCTTAGTCCTTTCCACCCACTCTGGAGATAAAACTGAAATTACCCGCATGAGAAATTCTTCTCAGCGGTTGCTAATGCTCTAAAGAGAAAAAGCTAGAGGAAAGTTTAAAGGATGGCTAAACTGAGAATCTTTTTAAATTTAACTTCTGTTTCATGGTCTTCATAAAGAATGTCGTCAGCTTTTTGTTTTGTGGAAGCCGTGGCTGCTGATAACTTTCAAGCTCAGCAATATGAGGGCCATGGGGTTTTTTCATCGTAGAGGTTCCCTGAGGTAGAAGTCAGAGGAGAGAATTGGGAATGTATTTCTCATGTAGTAGAAGTAATTTGGGGGGGGTATTGTGGAGAATACTGATGGATATGCTGGTGTGAGATGTCATTGTGGTCCTTGTGGCAGAGTTGCTCCTTGTGAATTGGGTTTTTGGTATTTTGGTGTGATCTGAAAGAATCTGTGCTGTCTTTTTACCACCTCTGTTCAAGGATTTATCACTTCAAAGAAGGAAGCTGTCCTACAGATATGCTGTAGCTGCGTATTTCTTTCTTCTGGTCAATGAGATGTCAAATTTCAGACCACTCATTGGCAGGCAGGTGATAATAGCTTTAAGTTTAAAGGAAAGGATGAAATGACTGAACAATCTAGGACATGGAAAAACAGCTGGAAAAGAGATGACTGAGTGAGGGGATAATGGTGAAGGTCTGCTAATCATGAGATGGAAAAAACTAATAGAGGATATTGTTTATTGTCTTTTATAATAGAAGAATCAGGAAACATCATATTAAAGCTTAAGGTGACTTCAAAAATATACAGAAGGAGATTATTCTTCACACAGAACCTGGTTGTGGAAGTCTCTGTGCAGGATAATCTGATTGCTGAAAGTTTCTGTGGGTTCAAGACGTGGATGTGGGAAAATGCATTGGTGGTTCTTACGTGCAAAGACAACCTCTGTTGGCTCAGGAAGCCCTTGGGCCACAAGTTGGGATTATTTTGGGAAAGTATCATGGTATTTGTGTCCTGTTACATTTATCCCACATTAAACAGTATTTGTGACTATCCAGAATGTTTAGTTCAATGAACCTTGGGGCTCATCAGGTCCAGCAGTTCTAACGTGGTTTTGTACGTGTTGTATGTTCTTGTATGTCTTGCAAAGTTTTCATCTTTACAACAAGTGGTAAATATTAGGGCGATTATGTTGATGATTAATATGTCCATTTAAATGCTGTTATGTTATATGTTGTCTAACATGCAAGTTGGCCCTCAACTTTCCAACTGAAATCTTTAATAACTGAAGAAATCCAAACCTCCCTTGCTGAGAAGTCATAATAGGTTTTATGGTAAAAACTACTGGAAGAATTAGATAAAGAGCCCTAAAAACATGGAGAGGGGAAGAAGTATTACATCTTGTATTTAAGCTCAAGCCTCTATGTTTGATTGTAGGAAGGTGTTTGAAAATAGCTATACCAGAGCTCTGAAGGATTCTTCAACCTACTGATACGAGCTCTGGGAAGCGGGCTGTAAACTCCTTGAAACTCAAACAGATGTTTTGGTATATAGCTTCAAAGCTTTGAAAGACTGTTTTCCCCACGTGCCTTTCTATGTGAGGAGACTTTTAAGAGCTGCTGAATAAATTTTATTATCTTTTCTACAAAAGCACTATCCACATGGAAGAGGCAGGCTTTGAACAGTCATGGGCTCAGAAGTGAAACAATAACAACATAATGCCGGCCCAGTTGAACAAAAATGGAATAGAAACAGGTGAGATGTGTCAGCCTGTTTAGGACCCAGAGGGGTGAGAGTTTTGAGATGCTTCAATAGCTTCTTCATGAAGATAGTAAACACAAGGGAGCTATATCGGCTTCAGCTCTGCTACATTAGATAGAAGAATTCTTAAGGTGGGGGAAGAATATAGATGAATAACAATCCAGGTGTTTGTCACGTTGTTTTATGTGCATTTAGAAATGCATCAGACAGTGAAGAGAGTGAGTTGAGAACCTACAGAGTTTTGAATGGTGAAAAAATGTCAGGAAAAGGGAGTAAATTTAACTTACCCTCTATCCTTTCATCCCCTTCCCATGCACTAGCTGGGTGTGTATTGGTAGTGGAGGCTCTGCTGTGCTGGTGCTGCACGAAGGCCCGGGAAATTATAATCCCTGCTGTAGGAATTTATCAGACTTTAAAAAGCGAAAACAAAGGAAACATCTAGAAATAAGGGACTGAGAGGTAAGAAATGAGATGCAACTCAGTTGAATTACCACCTTTTCAACCTGGAAGTCTAGGGTGCTTTTCAACACCTATCGCCTTCTGTTACTGGGACAAGCAAAACACCAGTATTGCACTGTGATATTATCACAGGTTCATTAACAATTCTGCTTTGTTTTATAGTTTCTGGGGGGGAAAAAAGCCCTTAAAATTCAGGTGGTTCTTTTATTAAAAATGTGATGGATGGCAGTTTTTAATTTTTTTTTCAAATACAATCTTCAGAATACACAAAAGACTTCAAGTGCCTAATTTTTTCCCCACTGCATTTATTTATTTATACCTCCCCTCCAATTCAAAGCCTTGTTGAACATAGCTTCAGTGGAAGAAACCAGCATAATGTCTGTGCGTGCTCTTCTGTTTCACTCAGCCATCCCATAAAGCTTCTTTTCCACCAGTCACCAATGCCCAACAGTGTACTGAGTGAACATCAGAGACGGTGACATGTCTTTAGTGAGAACTGTGGCCTTTTTTTTTGCAACCAGAAGGGGTAAGCCAAACCATTTTAGAAGGGCTCCATGCAAGAGTCTCCTTACACTTTCCATATTGCAATTTGGAGTGTTTGTTCCCCTCTATTTAGGCTTTTATTTGCCTTGTGTTGTTGCAGTGAGTTGAGAGTGCAAAAAAAAAAAAAAAAATTTTTATCATCGAGATTTTTCAGTTTGAAGATCTGAACCAGTTGTGGAATTGCTTTGATCCTCCCCCCCCCAGGGGGAATGCACCCTTCAATCACACGACTGCCAGAAACTCTGGCCCATTTTTAAACTATCAAAGGCAGGAAGGAGTTTATTTGTAAGGTCAAGATCTACTTGACCTTAATAATAGCACTTTATTAATAGTAATAAGCACTTCCCGTGGGGAAAAACACTAACACAATTTGTGAAAGTTATTTTACTTGATGGTCAAGTAAACTCTATAGTGCATCAAGAATAGGGTACCTGACTGTGATGTGACACACGCAGCAGCATTTAGGCAGAAGGCTTTGTTTTTCTTACAAACGTATTGATGGATTTTCATGTGGATGTTTGACTTTTGAAATCGTAGCTTCAATATTCTAAAAGACAAAGAAATGAAACTGCAGGGTAAAAGAACAAACTCCAACCAGCTCAAAAAATATAGAAACATGGCAGCAGAAGTGTCCGCTCAGGGAAGATTATAACCCTTCAAATTGCCAGAGCCTCTTTAGCAGCTACTTCGCATTGTGGGTTTATCTGGCAGAAGGAAGATGACAGGGTTGCCAGCCTGCCTAATGATCTTCATCTAACATTTACCTTATTGAGAGGGGAATAATTCTGTTAAATTAACATCCTAGCATATTTGCTGTCCAGCTAGTTGATGAATTAAATAGCCTGAAGAAAAAGTTTTATGACTCGTTTATACATAAAAATTGCTGAATTTTTCATGCAAAACGGAATGACTTTTCAGTAGTTGTGTGCTGCAATGCCCTACACCCCTCGTCTGTAAAATATATATATGTATACATATTTATATATACAAATAATAACTTTAATAAAAGCTGTGTGTCTTTGGGAAGTAGGAGAGCACATGGGCAGATACTGCTCTTGGAGCGACCCAGCTCGTGCAAGCACCGGTGCTTTGCCGCATGGCGTGTGCGTCCTGCTCGGAGGAAGCGCAGACCGTTAATGACAGCCTACGAGTCTGTGACACTTGGATCACTCGATCAATCAAATGTGGCACCTTGTGCCAGCCCAGCCAGCTGTCCTCTTCCATCAGCGTCCGAAAGTGCCTCACCGAAGGCCGCAGGTGCCAGCTGCCGTCCTCGAATAACTACTGGACCTGCCCCAGGATAAGTGTATTTAGGGAACCTGTTTAGATTGAATTTTCTGTCTTGACAGTCCCTTTTGAGTTGCAGTTTAGAAAAGGAGAATAAACAAATTATAGGCTAATAAACAAAGCAGCGCATCTATAACATGGAATCCAAGCCTGGGGCTTTGCGCTTATCTGTTGTAGACCCGTTGTGAGGCATCACCATAAGTGCCTGTGAYGGTGGGAGATGTTGCTGAGGATGCAGTCGACTTGTTGTGCTTGGTTTGACTGAAACTTGTAACGTCGCAGTGAAGTCTGTGGTTCACGGATCCACTGACCCATTGAAATTTTAAGTTGCTTCTATTACTATGTGTTGGGTGTGCCAAAGAGGTCAAGAAGAAGAAGACTCAATTTTATGAGAAAATATATTGTGAACGTGCTCATTAGAACGATGTTCCATAAGCAAATTTGCTTTCTTTTGGTCATTTCCAGCGTGAAAGAGAAACGCATGCTATGCAGATGTGGAGAGCGTGTCTGTGAGTCCTAGCTGAGGTTCTGATGCTGCTGCACCACCTGAAAGCCTCCATGTTTGAGAAGTCCACCGTATAGGGGTGAACCAGTGGTTTTCAGATCTGTGGGCAGGGATGCTTCTGCATCCTTAAGTCTTGAGGACTCCAAAGCTTCAGAGCTTGAGCATGTCAGGCTGAGGAGCTTGAAGGTACAAGAGGCTGGGGCAGGAGGAAGATATGGGCAGTCAGGCTTTTACAGTGGTGTTTTAAGGCAAAAAAAGTTTCTTCTGCTGCTGTAGCCCCCAAAATGACATGTGGTAGGCGATACAAACTGTCTTCACAAAGAGGGTCGTCTGCTCTTCTGGGTTGCAGTGGTTCTGAGTGCAGCAGGTTGCCCTTGTATGTCTATATCGAGTTTTTCACTGCTATTATCACCACTAGATCCTTGTCCTCACTTGATGCTTTCTAGGCTGCTCATTCTTATTCTCCAGCATGTATGAGTTTTCTGTTATTTGCTTGCTGAATGCAATCGCTTGCAATTTTCCAGGTTGAAAAAATGAAGCTCCTTTGAAAAAAAATGTAATGGAACATCCCCAGGTTGAAACAGGCCCTGAGCACAGCTGATGGCATAAGGCCTTTAATTTACTGAACGTCAGTGGTTTGATGGCAATTCAACATGACTGGTGATTGCCTGCATCGTGTTACTGCTGTGGCTGAAAAGGCTGTTTACCTTTGGAAGACAGAAAGCTCAGCTGAGCAACACACAGAGCAATCTCCTGTGACCTGCTAATAATTTTTTTCCAAAAGACTCCCCAATTGCTGAGGAGCATAAACCCCTGGAAAAAAACCTTCTCTTTGTGCATATGCTTGTTTATATATCTATTACAAATAGGTCAAACCAGAAAAATGGTGTTTGGGGCTAAATTTACAAAAGAACACTTTATATCAGGAGTTTTCTTTGCTGTGAAGTGATTCTTAATTTGACCAGTGGAAGACTTTTGTTTTTCAAGAGATTTCTCTCACGTTTATCATCCCAGCTCTCCCCAGCACTCAAATCTTTCTCTGTATTTCTGATGTTTGTTGTGGGACTACTTAGAAGTGTGAGTGGCCCTGTACGAGTTGGAGAGCAATGGTTCAAAAAGAAAAAAAGCCATCTGGTTCTCATTAATTTGCTGAAATGATCAGAACATTTTCTAAGAGAAACCACGCTGCGTGTAGGGACAGTAGAGGCAGGGGCTCTTCCATTTATGCTGACAGCTCGGTGCAAGTGGATGCAAACTCACCTGCCAAAGAACGATCGTGTTTCTAAAAATGAATTTGGGGTCCAAGGTCCTTAGATAACATCAGGCTCGACAGTCTTTTATCATTACACTGCATTGCGGGCAGTGGCGGTGTTAGCTTCCTCCCACTGCCATGCGAGTGATTATGGAGGGAATAATTTTTTGTGTGTTAAAAAGACAGCTAGGATCTTGCATACTCTTTGAGGAAAGAAGTTCATAATTTAAAAAACCAAACATTTTTAGAGGTGCACATCTACAAGTAGTACAGCTTAAACTGAGACGCGCATACAGTAAGTTTTGGTTGCTGCTGGAGGAGCAGTCCCTAAATGGCAGGCTTTGTAGCTTATCGCGAATGGCTGTATTTCTGATGTGCTGCCTTCCTTTTAATATTTGGCTTTTAGGCCTTGTCTTCTGGGCTTTTGTGGGTACAGAGCAAAATTTGTTGAAGCACTCGTGTGTATGCTCTCGTTCGCAGCCTGAGTGGTTTCCAGGCTCCTGCAGTCCTACGTGGCCCATCTGTTGCTGGTGCAAGCATTAATGTACATGACTTGCATTGCACTCGCTGCTGCTGGTGAATCTATCAGAGAGATTACTAGCTTACTAAAGATTATTTTATAGACTCTGCAGCTGGTTTGTTTAAAACTAGATTACTGCCACATTTAGAAACATTTAGCGCCACTGGACCAATGAGGAATAATAATTTAAAGAGGCTGACTAGATTTAATCAGTTTTTAGGAGATGAGACTTAATCAAACATAAGAGGTTGAGAAGGCTGATAGAGCTAGTGAATTTGAATATGTAATACAGGGCCTGCCTGAACCGTAGCACACTTTTTCTGGCCACTGTTAGTTCACAATAATGAAGCGTTTGCAAAAGTTATCAAGTCAGTAGGTATAAAATCCTTCGTGCAAGGAACCACGGCAGTGGGGGGAAGAAATTACCTGAACTGAAACTCAAAGTAGACATTGCATGAGATTTCTTTCAATATGAGACTTCAAAGAGTTAATTTTCAAGCCATTTTCATAATATGTAAGAGAAGAGAATTGGGAAATTACCTTGAAGAAGAAAGATTGAGCTGCGCACGGAAGCGGGTCTCTGGATGGCTGCTCTTGGTGTAGACCTCCAGCATGTACTTACTGGATAGCCCTGGGCAGGTGTTTTAACTTCCCTGGCCCTCAGTTCCCCATCCGTAAAATGGTTGTGCTAAACCTTTCCTACTCTTTTTTGTCTATTTTGTGTGTTATTGTTATAGCTAGAGAAGTGTTGACTTTATAAAGAAAGGCCAGCTGAGGTAGATGCTGTGCAAATGCACGCTACAACAATCTCTGCCCTGACATTACCAGTCCAAATAAACTGCATTATATTGCTTCCACCTTTACCCCCCCCCCAAGCCCAAAAAACACACACACACTCCACACCCCCATTTTTTTAATCTTGCTCAAGGACAGGGATAGCATTAAGATCAGAGTTTGCGTGATGAGTAATCCCTTCTGTAATTTATAAATTGGGGCAATGCTTTAAGTGAACAAAAAAACCAACTGTATAAGCACATCATTTGAAATCCATGCTTGTGTAGTAGGAGCCTGTCCCATCTCTTGGTGTTTTTGGTGGGAGAAGAATTCTGCCTGTGTTTTCTTCAGCAAGGCAGCAGTTGTAAATATTTTTCTGTTTCTACTGAATTAATTGTGAGAGATGCTGCTTTTTGCCCACCTCCTTCTGGCGGTGCTGGCAGAGCTCTGCTGGGCTTTGGAGGGAGTTTCGTCTTGCACCTCTCTTCAAAGAGAAGCTGATGTGACAACAGAAGGACCAAACCCTGAGAGGTCCTTTTAAAAAATTCAAAATTTGGGGTGCCTGAGGTGTTTTTACCCCCTGTAAACCCTCTTTCAGCTGAAGCAGCTGGTGTGGAAATAAAAGGTAGCTCCATTCTCTTGCCTCATTCAGGTCAGGTCCTTCACTCTGCTAGGAGAAGGTATAAACTCTATTAACTGTTGACACCAAGGTCCGCTATAAAAGACAAATATGCTATAGGAGTACGATGAGGAGAATTGGATTGGGATAGGGATTTTTAATCAGCATCAGGCCTGACAGTGAACTAACGCCGCAACCAGCTGAATGATTGAGAGTCCTGAAAAGGTGAAATACTCAGTAAATGCCGTATTTTGTGTAATGCTGTATCCGTTGCTGAAGCTGTGGCTTTGCTTCGTTTTCTCAACCAAGATCAGAAATGCCTTGTTGTATTCTGGCTTTTTGATATGCTTTTGTCATAGTGCTCAGTAATGATGGGGCTGCATGGTGACTTTCTTTAAATCATTGTGCTTACATGACGGGCTTGGTTGCCAAAAACAACATCAGGAGTTCTAGAGCGTTGTTCTTGTTGTTATTGCATCAATATTGTGAAGCTCTACTTGAAATTAAATCTTTATTATGCCATATGCTGTTGAAGACTGTCCTTTTGCATATTTCAATCCAAGTTGACCATGGTCATTGTGAATCATGAAGGGAGATGTGGCATCCCTACCTTCTACCTTCAGATTTGAGATGCAGAGAGACCCATGGCCAGCTTAGGTTCACTGAGGTGTTTGTAGTAAAACCGAACTTAGCTTAGCTTTAGCCAACAAAAGCTGCCTAGTCATTTTTTTTGTATTCCCTCTGTAAATGTTGCAAATGAAGGCACCTCCAGATGCAAGTGAATCCCTGTATCTGAGACGTCTGTCTTAGGATATAATTAAATGCACACTAGACATGGTGATCCTTCTCCACTGACTCCAGAAGGAGCCTCAATAATCACTTTGAGTAGATGACTCTCCTGTAGGTCAGTAAGGGTGAGTGTGATGAGCCCCATCTCAAGTAGAACGGAGCGACCCCAGTTTCCTTCTGAGTTCCCAGTGAACACCACGCTCCTTTTCTGTGCTCTGACAATGTAAGAACATGCACGTTTTACTACCAAAATTATTTAAACACCAGGGGTGTTGTCGGAACTTCCAAAGTCTTACCTCTTTGAAGTCATGTTTTCCTCCCCAAAACACCCAGTTTTAGCCCTGTTTAGTATTTTGCATCTGCAGCGTAGGAAGGTGCCAGTTGTGTCAGTCTCATTTTGTTAGAAGCAGTGCACCGTCCTGTTCATCTGTAGTTTTCTTCATGTTTCTAATAGTGGGTAGCATGCAGAGCTAATTAATGGGCTATGGGAAGAAGTGACTGATGAGTGCAGACTGAACATCTTCAGATGAAAAAGCTACAAGTTTCCTGTTGAGTTTAAAGAACAGCCTTACTGAAGCTTTGATGTGCAACCAGATGCAGCATGTAGAAGCAACCAAATCAAGGGTTAGAGGGGGATGAAATTAGTTCAGTTAACTCTTATTTTCTATGTATACACTTCTAGAAATGATTATTACCTTGTGGGTAGCTAATCTAAATACAGAGGTGCTTCATTTTTGTTCCCTGATTATACAGGTTGGTACAACAACTTTCACTAGCTCATTCAAAGTTTTCCTGAAGTGGGCAAACAGATTGGGATCTTTTTGTATTTTCAGCATATCAACTTGTTTTGATGCCTAGCAATGTAGAAAATAAGCAGGGAGAACTGAAGAGCCGTTCTCAAATGGGGTTCTTAATAGTAATACACTTAAAGAGTTCAGACATTTTTAGCTGTTTTCCTTTCATGTGGGGAATATCAATGTAGGTGGCATGGTTGTTGACGAAGAATCTCAGAATTGAATTGTTCATGCTCAAGGCGGTAGCTTTTCTCTTTAAAATGACATAAAATATAAGCATAAACAGACACGAAATGCAGGAAGGAGCTACTAACCCATTTCTGGTTATACTGGTTTTCTGCTTTGGGGGTAGAGTGGGTAGCACAGAAAGAGACTTGAGGTCACTTGCTTGTCCTGCTGATTTGGAGTTCAAGCAGAGCTGGTTGAACAGGAGTGGTTTATGACCAGATACACATTTCATCGGTAGGAATATTTCCTCTTATCCTGAGTAGAGGGGCATTTCTCCAACCTACAGTCATTGAGGTACGACGTGTCCCTGTTGTACATCCGTTTCATGGAAGTTAGAGGTGGGTGCCGTTGATCTTTTCCACCAGATCTAGCCCATGACAAGTGTCTGCCTTTTCTTCATAGGGAATCCCAAGCTGTTCTGCGTTGACATTCATTCTGCAGGCATTTCAGCCTGGCACAGTTCCTCCATCCAGATCTCTGCCCAAATCCTTGCCCTGGTGCAGGGAAAGGAGGCCTCTGAGGAACAGAAAGCTGGGGAGAAGAGATGGAAAGGTTTTCATCGTCAGGGCTAGTCTATACCGTTGCAAAGACTTCCTGAAACTACTGCTTTGGTATTCCAGTCATCAAACCTGGAAGGAGATCCCTAATTGGGTGTACAGTTTCTTCCTAATTTCAGTATTTAAAGTGGACGTGGTAGCATGGTTCAGTACTGAACGAAGGAGAACATCAACGTTACTCTTTACAAACCTCAATTTTGATATCTGCATGAATTTGTACTATAAAGAACTTTCCACCAAGATAGCAAGTGGCCTCATGATTTCCCATGTAGGATGAGAAAGATTTGCTGTTGGATGCAGTTCAGCTACGGGGTTTTGAGCTAATACTAGATTTCTCCTTTTGGGAGAATGTTTTTGCTGTACTTCCTGCATTGACTTGTCATTATTGATATCTCCATCTTCCCCCTGCTCCCTCCTTGACTTTTTGGGAAGGTCATATGCCTGGGATTTACAGCTTTTTTTGTATATGGTGACTGTTGTATCAAAGATGAATGTGAAGGGAAGCTCTTGTATGTTCCTCTGCCTGGAAACTTACTCAAGGTTAGAGATTTCAGGTGACTTTTACTGTTACCTTTTCTGATAACAGCCTCTCAATATGAAATATAAACTAAAATATAAACCCTTGGAAGAGTGGCAACTAACTGGAGATAGAACCGAAAGGACTGGCATGGAGATACAAATTGCTTATTTTTTTATAGTATTGCTTATTGTTTATAGTATTTGTCTACTTAAAGCCCACTTCTCTCTTGAGAGCCTGGCTTACTTAAAGAAGAATTGCTACACTCTGAGAGAAGTTTCCTATATCATAACAGTGTTATAGAAACATGTTGTGAAACCAACTGCCATGAAATTGAATTACAGGTGTTGTATTCTTCACTGCTTAAATTGCTCTATTATATCACAGGCCTCATCATTTTGTTTTGAACAAATAACTGCAATTTAGTAGGAGCCTAAGAGATGACGGTATAAGCAGTCGGGGTTGTTTAAGGCTTCCCTAATGATGGAAAATTGTTCTTATCCATCTAGAGTGTGTYGTCTTTGTCAAAATGCATGTGCAGTGAATGGAAAAGGAAAACGGTTTCCTCATGGCATCTTTTTCCTAAGTTTGTTTTTAYATTTTTCAGTGTGTGAAACAATGCCCTGCAGGTTTTTAGACTAGTCAAAGCAATATGGTCATTCATATTTAACTTTGACACAGCTCCGATACATCAAATTATGGCACTGGATGTAGTCAGATATTTCATTTCCTTCACTTTCAATTTGCTGGAATTAAGTAGATGGTTGCTCAACCTAAAACTTCCCAGGTTTTCATGGAATAAGGTTTTAAAAGATCCTTCAGGAAAGATTTAAAAATAACTCTCAGTGCAGAAAACTATTATTGTTTTAGGCCAGAATTTAAAACTATTTTGTCTAAGTTTAGATTCCTAATTGCTGCTGTGTGTGTGCCCACCTTTGCTCCGTTCTCCCCATCCCACTGCTGCCTACCTTGCGGAGAAGCCTTTTCTCTGATGTACTTAGCAGTTTACCCTGGAGCTTAATGTATGCGAGTTGCTGCAGTTGGCTTGGAAACAGCGTAATTCCCACAGAAGAGGGATGCTTGCAAGAATCTTGGACTTGAAAATTAACCTTGCTTCCCCTACTACCTATCCAGGTCTGTATTATGCTACGAAAGACACTATATCTGAAATTCAGAAAGAGAACCTGCTGTATCATAGGGCTCAAAACAAGCTTTATTAGTATCCTATACTCCAACCTGTTACTAGTCTGAAGATTTGATAAGGTGTTACATATGTGTATTCCTCCAATTGTCACAGATTTCACAGAAAAAATGAAGCTAGGAAGGATAGCAAGAGGTCAGCTTGTCCATCCTCTTGCCTGCAGGCAGGACCTGTTCTTCCAGGTCCTGCTTTATTCTTGACAGATGGCTGTCTAACTTGTTCTTAAAATTCCTCAGTGATCGAGATTTGCTTACTTGCTTCAAAGTGTCATTTGTGGAAAGGCAATTAAATCTGCTTGAATGAGCTTACTTTGCCCATGTTCCATTAGCAATTAGGATCAGTTTTCTTGCTTGTTTCAGGGTTTTTGTGTGCAGGCTTTTTGCTTGTGACTTTTTGGATTAGCAATAGCTGTTTGACTCTCTCCCCCC
>JAYKAV010003155.1:1811848-1836288 GCA_035582835.1 Phoebastria nigripes | reverse complement strand
GGACCTCCCCCGTTAACCAGGACTGCTGGTAAATGATGGAGAGTGGCTTGGCAAGCTCCTCCGCCAGCTCCCTCAGCACTCTCRGGTRGATCCCATCCGGCCCCATRGACTTGTGAGYRTCCAGGTGGTGTAGCAGGTCGTTCACTGCTTCCTCTTGGATTATGGGGGGTTTATCCTKCTYGCCGYCYCTGTCTTCCAGCTCAGGGGGCTGAATACCCTGAGGATAACTGGTCTGACTAGTAAAGACTGAGGCAAAGAAGGCATTAAGTACCTCAACCTTCTCCTCTTCCTTGGTGGCAATGTTCCCCCCTCCCCCCGCATCCAATAAAGGATGGAGATTCTCCTTGGCTCTCTTTTTGCCATTAATATATTTGTAAAAACATTTTTTTATTGTCTCTAACAACAGCGGCCAGACACAGAAACGTGTTTCTTTGTCTCGTGGGACCCCCAGGCTCAACCCCAGTGGCCAGTTTCTATCTGTGGGGCTTGAGGAAGGATCGGGGAGGCGGGAGGAGAACAGGGTTTCCTTCATGGGCTCCAGAGAGCACTGTAGTCACTCGCACACACAGGGGATACAGATGCAATCACATCCAGTGTCCCTCCTTCATGAGCGGTGGTAGGTTGCTGGATTCGTGCTGTCCTTTCCCTGGCCCTGCTGTGCTGTGCAGGGAGTGTCCCCCTGCCCATTCCCTGGCAGCAGGCAGGGGTTGCCGGCAAGTGCACCGGACGGGAGCCTGGCCATGCTGATGTTGTCTGGTATGGATTGCACAAACCTTACTTCCTGGGTCACTGCATACAGCCTGGTTTTCTTCTGTATTTCTTGAGGCTAGCACTCTCTGTGGTAGCTTGGGCACATTTCTGCTGACCTTCACTGAGGTCTACTTTGGACCCCATACAACGGCCTTGAGATTACATTACTTAATATTTTCAGATCAGATTGCCTGAAGCAATGAGGGAGCTGTGTTGCAGTCCATCATGGTGGTACTTGCTGTAGCAGGAGCTGAAGGGCAAGTGTTGGATGGCATGAGGTGTGCAGGCCCTCTACAGGTAGCAGTGGTCTTTATCATAGTCTTCCTCCATAGTCTGCTGCAGGGTCTGTTTCAGACAAACACTATCACAGCAACATCCAGCCAGAGTTTTCTGGAAATAGGTTGTTCCCCCCAGAACATAGTGGGAGGAAGCTACCGTGCATTCAGCATGAACGGTCAGAGGCCATGAGCTCAGGAGCGAAGCAGAGAGTGAATCATATTGATGAGCGCAGAGTTTGGTCTTCATCCAGGAGGTGAAATAAAGCTAATGGAGTCTCTCCAAAGCTTCAGGGCTTGATTCTCAGCTGTTGTAAATCAGTGCAGTTCAGTATAACTAAGGTTGAGGATCTGACCACATGACTTTATCTTTGCAGTGTACAACAGATGATTAAGTACAAATGCATGTTGAGGTGATGTGGGCAGTATGTAAGGATGAAGCAGGAATGTGCCTAAAAGCCTCCTAATCTACAGTTTGTTCAATCCATGCCATTTATCTCTCCATCGCCATTCCAGTATCTCTGTATTAATCTGGAAGGCTCTCCTTGCTGAATATGATGAATGTATAGAAGTCCAGAAAGGCTGGGAATGCTCAGGGTTGCTGTGTTAAAAATAATTATGCGGTGTTTCTAGCCCAGATGCAATCCTGGAAAGCATGAAAACAGCCTGGGATGTATGCTCATGGTGCTAGGAGAGGTCAGCGGGAGGTAGATGCTCACAAACTAATTGGACTTCTGGGATTCTGTTTTAAGGAGTGCCTTCATATAAAACAATGTACGTACCCAGGACACAGTTGCTGCTCAGTCAGTTGTTTCTTAAACTGACAGTTGTTTTAAGATAAGAGATGTTTTTATTTCACTTGAAGCCGTTTTTCTCCAAGTCCAAAAGAGCCTGAAAAATATTATCTCATGGAAAAATACCTTTGGGTATGTGTGAGAAAAAGGTGAGTGTGTTCTGCAGTGCTAGCAGGGTTGCTATGCATGCCTCAGTCTCCTTTCTGAATGCTGTTTATGAAGGAGAAAAACTGGCTTGAAATGCAAAGGAGGCGAGCAGCTGCGGGTTTTATCTAACATGGTACAAAGTGGCCCATCGTGAATTGAGTGAGTGTTGCTACCTGGGGGGAGGCACTTCATCCTCCCTGTGTGGCTGGAATGATATAAATGTTACGTGTTGACTTCTAATGAATGTTCATCAGTTGTGTGTATGTAAAGGGCTTTATAGCCTGTCACTACAGCCTTATCTTATGCATTAGGGAGAGAAGGCGGCTTCCATGTTTGGTGTCTGATGTTAGGCAGGGCAAAATACCTTAGCCTGTGAGCCTGGAAGGGCTAAGACTTGCTGGGTACTGAAAGAGGGCTCTGCACTGCTCAGAGAGTACCAAACAGGGAGTGTCCAAGGTCAAGCAAACATAGGAAAATAAAAAAGAATACTGAGTAGGCAGTAAATATTGTACTTAGGAGGCTTCTCTTCTCATCCTATAAATTTATGGCCCCAGTGCCTGCACTTTCCGTCTCATATCACTGTTGTTCTGGACCTGCCTAGGTGGTTGTGTCCTGACTTTTTTCGTTGTTTATAATACTTGTATGCCAGCACAGTACAAATATCATTGTGTGGCACCTTTTAAAGCCCCCCAAAAGTTGCTTCTTTTTTCCTCTCTGGTGGTGTTACACATTCCTGGTACTCTGAAGGTCTCTACTTGCCTCCAAAAGGCCCTAGATGCTTCCCAGTGCCCTTCCACAAACACCTGGAGCTTGTGTCCTTGAGACATCCAGAGACATTTGGGTCCTGCCATCCTAGGCAATGCTCTCCTTTTTGGCAGCCAAGTGGTGAGTGATACAGCATGGATCCTGCTGCTGACTCCTTCATTGGGATTCATCTTCTTCAGACTTAGATGTGTATGACTTAGAGTTCAGCCTAAACTGTTTGTCTAGGTGGATGGAGGTGGTTGTGGATGCTGTGTATGTTGAACACCGTCTCTCTCTCCTCACTTTTTTTTGGGTAGGACTAATGCACTAGTTGCAGTACTGCAATTGTTTAAAGTTTGTAAAGAGTCAGAGTCTTTTTATCCACCTGACTTGAATGGAAGTAAGCTGGTTTACTGCACTAAAAATCTGAATTTGCTTCAGAGCTATCGATAATGAAGACCTTTTCACTGTGGCAAATTTACAAGGTAGAGCACTTCTTGTGAGAACCAAATATTGCCCTTTTCTGGGTATCGGGCTCAGATCTTCAGAGTCCTTTGTCATGTGAGCCCAGCAGCGCTCCTTTGGAAAGGCGGGTTTGGTTCCTCGGGCTTGCAGGGCTTCCACAGCGGAGTCTTGAGACTGGTGCCCCGGTGTCAGACAGCTGCGGTGAACTCCGGGCGTGCAGGAATGAAACCTGGTTTCACCGGGGCTGTGCTGAGCCCATGGGGGAAATCA
Organism: Phoebastria nigripes; assembly: GCA_035582835.1. NCBI lineage: Eukaryota > Metazoa > Chordata > Aves > Procellariiformes > Diomedeidae > Phoebastria > Phoebastria nigripes. The sequence continues at coordinate 1,832,843 of JAYKAV010003155.1, read as the reverse complement.
CTCCAACACCAAGGGGTCCCTACCCTTCCCTTCCAGGTGAAGCAGCGTTTAATTGGCTTCACCTTCTCTAAYGCAAAATACAGAGCAAAATACAGATTAAATTTAAACCAAAAAGTCCATCTTGAAACAAGATCGCTCCACAGAATATTCCCATAGCCTTGCTCAGTGCAGTATTACAGTATTCTTGTTATGGTGAGGGGAAGTGCTGTAGTGAAGAACGGAAGAATATAAAGCAAATTGCCTCCATAAAGCAGTTACTGAGGTGGATGAGCCAGATTTGTCTTGTCATGCTTGGCCTGTTTATTGCAATAGSTTTTGCCTGTGATATTGTTTGCAGGGTAACTTTACATCCCAGCTGATTACTCTCTTTCTTTTCCTAATACCTTGTGTTTGGATAAAAATGCTCTTTTTTTCTTTTTTCTTCTTTGGATAACAGCAAATCACTGTTTCTTTGTTGGGTGATAGAGAAGGTTTTAATTTTCCATGCTGAAAATCAACCAGCGGCTGTTTAAATGAAAAATCTGTTTTGTAAGAAAAACAGAACAAAACAAAAATTACCGATAGTTAAAAAGTACTCACAGCATCTGTTGTTTAACTGTATCCATGTTGCAATTAACAACAAACCGTAAAAACATATCAGTATTCAACTCCATTAATTTTATTTCTTTTTTTCATGATACTACTTTATTATTCTTTCAAGTGGGTTTTGCAAAAGTACMGAATGACACTAATAATACTTAATAAATGAGTAGCCAACTATATAAGCTTATTATAATCCTCTGCGAAGTCTATCAGAGATGTATAATTTTTCTTAAAGTAAACAAAGAAATTGATACAAAATTATAGCACTTCCAGGAAAAATGTATATGAGCATTGGTTAGACTCACACTTGTTCAGCCAYATAAAGCTTAATTGCTCAAGGTTTTGTGTTCAAGAGTGCTTCATACCTCACTCCTGTCATGCTGTTCAATTTGGGATCTGTGTATTATTATTTTCTTATTTCTTGCTCACATGTTGCTAGAGAGATCCAGAGGGATCGCCCAATATGCAGACATAGGCTCTTTGAGTTATTACAGTGCAATATCATATCAGCCCCTGAGTTTAGTTTTAAACCTGTTTCAACTTCATGTAAGCTGGCCTAAGGTTGGCTTAAATGGATGARCAAGGCAGCTCCTCGGGCGCGTTCCCAGCCCACTTGCCCTGCTGTGTGAGAGCACGGCTGCAAGCGCACGGCTCTGACTAGTCTCCTAAGTGCCCACGCAGCCCCTGGCAGTAATGTAGCTAATTAGCTTAAATATAACACCTGAACTTAGATGAACTCCTGAGTGCAGGTAAAGTCTGAGGCTCCCAGTTTCTTACACTGCCTGCCAACATCAGTGTGTGCAAGGTCTGACTGATGGTAATTCTTCTAATTTGTAAAGCAAAGATGGGAAGATGACTCGTAATGTATACATGTCTCTGGGTTCCACAGTATTAAGTGTAAGGTCTGTATATAAACGCAGCTAATGAAATTGGGGACCGTGTGGCCTCAAACCATTTAAAATAATGGCATGAGCAATCTCACTCCATTACATTTGAGTGGAAGCTAAAGTGCTGGTTCCCTGAGGAGCCAGGGAGCCCTGATTGAATCTTACTCGCAAAATGGACAGTGAAGATATGTTTGTTGCAGGGCAGATGACAGCTCTGACTCAACAGAAACTGCAGAGCTCAGCGGGAGGGTTGCCTTGAAGCCTGTAAATACATTTTCCATTCTTCTTCTTGCAAGCTTTGCAGCAAAGGTATCTGCCCAGTGTTTGTGTTTCCCAAAGGCACTGAGGTGCAGCACCCGTCTGTGGTGCCAGTAGGGTTGTGCTGGGTGGTGCTGGTCTGCTCTGCAATTTGGTGTAAAGTACTTTGGGTTTTCATCCTTCCAGCTATATGGTTCAGAGCAAATAGTTTCATTAGGAGGGTGGTTCTCCAGCATTAAAAGCTCTGTCCTCTCTTCTGGCATACTTTTATCTGAAGACTAATTTAAATATGTGAGGATTTCCTTGACTACCGTGAAGCACCAAGAGGTCCTTCTAGCAAGGGGATGGCCAGGCCCTGGCCTGGGTCCTTTAAGCGGGCAAACCTTTTCATCCTACTGTAATGTGTTTCAAGAAGAAGTTGTTGGGAGACACTTGACAAATTAGTTTTGACACAGGTTGATGAGCTGATGTGTGTTTTGCTGCAATCTGTCCATCTGGAGCGGTGCCCATCACTGGCGGGTGTGTTATTTTCTTGAGGAGGCCGTCCCCTCGTGACCGCTTGGCAAGCAACACTTATTTTCTCACCACCACCGGTCAGTTAGTATCTGGATGAGAAGCCTGAAAATATGCGATGCTCCTGCACTTGGTTCAAGATTCACTGCAGATTTTAAGCCTGCTTTCTTTTCCTGCAGAAAAAGCACTTGGGGAGTATTTCTGCACTCCGGGGGAGTTGCTGTGCACCACCAGCAATGTAATACATCCCAGTTCTTGCGGAGGAAAAAATAAAATTGCTCCCAACAAAGACCTGTAATATTTGAATATAAATACATCTGACAAAAGTATAACTGCATGCATATCAGGACAGGACGGTACTTGACTATAATCATGAAGACTGACTAGGAGAAACAAGACTCACAATTAAGTAGAACGCCACCGAAATTGGCTTGCAGGCTACTGGCCTATATCAAGAGGAAACAGGACTTCTGCAAGACAAATAGCAGTTCCCAAATGCTTATCTGGCACAAACACATTGAACAAAATAAACCTGACTCTCTTCAGTGAATGTTTCATGCTGATGAGAAAACTTGGTGACGTCTTCAGTGATGGAAAAAAACAGGAGAGAGAGAAATTTGGGAGGGAGAAAAGAGTAGAGCTGGAGATGCAAATCTGGAAGAGACGCAAAGCACCGTGCAGCAATGAGACTGCAGCTTCACTGTGAATCCCTTCACCCCTCATCCATCCCAGCATTGACATGGGATTGTGGACAAGGACTTGTCTGACATGGGAAGCAGCCGAATGGAGCAGCAAGGTGGGTCCTGCTGGACCTGTGTCCAGCTGGACACAGTAGATCATCCTGCTCTGTCTCATCATTAGTTGTTGCTAACTTTGTATTTTCTGTAGCGACATAGGGAAAGGCAGGCTCAGCCTTCAGAGAAGCTGTGGCTGTTATTATATATAGTCTCCGGAAAAAACCCTGTGCTCATCCATGCACAGTCTGAGAGTGCCTTTTATGTGCAGCTTTTCCCAGCCTTCCCACAGCTTTACAGGCATACAATAATTTAACCAAAAGAAACATTGTAAATCCAAGGAATTCAGATTTCAGCTTAAGTACAACAAAAACCTCAATGAGAAGGTTATTTTGCTGTACGGTTCTTTCATATTGGGGAATTAATTTATCAGAAGTGCAAGAGGAGGTAGGCGCTTCTCTCTCCCATGTATGAAACGTATGGGTGAACTTTTATATGAATGTAATGGTACTTCTGAATTTCCTGAAATTGGAGTGTGATGGAATTTTTTGGGAATACTGAAGGCCTCCCACTTCTGTGTATTTTATTGGAAGTGGCACGTGAACAGTGTCCTACAAACATGGGTTGCAGAGTCTCGTGTTTCATTGCCAAGCTTGAAGCTTTCAGCCTTGAGATTCACTTCGCAAGTTTGGGGAAAGAGAAGGAAGGAGAAGGAACGCTTGAAAAAACTTTGATATTCTGAATGTAGGTGATGTAGTTTATAGGTTCAGTTAGCCTGGCATGCTCACTGGGGTAAACCCAAAAATCCTTAGATGGCATGTGTTATATGTTGGTGTATGGACACTGTTAAATTTGTATGCCATTTGAAAAATGTGATGTTTTTAGTGCATAATTGCAAATCATCTCATGCTTTTATAATCAGCTTTGCCAGGGTAAAATGCAGTTAAATCCAGTGAAGTACAATATTTGTCCTAGCGTTAGACGGTTCATTTAATCACAGCTGCAATGAAGAGCTCATTTCTCTTCTCAGTTTGTTTCCAGTTTAGTTTCTTCTGCCTTTGAAGATGTGATGGCTGCTGGTTTGGGGGATCACTTAGTATTCCCTTCTTGTGAGAGGCATGGCGAAATACTGGGTAATACAAAGACTCCTGAAGCTGTGGTTCACCCTCTCAGATCGTATTAGGATTTGGATTTCAGTTGCGTTAAGGACAAGAACTATGCGTAAGATACATTTCTTGAACTGTTTGTAAGTTTGGTGGCTTGGATCTGAGCTCTTGGTTCAAAACTACTCGAACTGCAGGCTAATAACTTTTAAAGGATGGAGATATAATCCAGTATCCATATAAGCTGCTACTGTCAGTTTGAACATTTATAATATTTAGCACACCATGACACCGAATGCACTTTGGCATTAAGACTGAAAAATTCAGTATTTCTGTGTTCGAGGGCAACTCCTTCTCTCGGCTGGGCAGGTAATCTTGATTTAAAAAAACAGACAAACAAACAAAAAACAAAAAACAAACAACAAGGGGAAAAAAAACCACTCAACCCCATGAATTTAAATATTAAGTCTAGCTCAAATCCCGAGGCTTTTACCTTTTCTATTTGTGTGTTAGGGTTTCCTTTTGACCTGATGGAATGGGCATAAATCAGGGCAGTGGTTTCTCGTCACTGTCTTTTGGGTGGACTCACCTTTCAGGGTGTCCATCCTGGTTTCCTCCCRTTTTCCTCCCGTTTCACACTGCTTGGTTTCCAATCTTCCCTCCGTCCTTCTGTTCTGAGCATCTACTTTATTTTAATCTTCTTGACAGGACCCTCTTACCTGTTCTTAGCAAGCTCCATTTAACCCGGTCTGCCTTGAGCAGATTTGTATTTCTGCCTTCTGATTTCTCCCCGGGGCACGCTGCGAGCAGGCCCCTCTCTCCCATTGAAAAGCAGTATTTTGATAATTTTAGACTCTTGCGTGTAGGGTTTCTGTTCTCCTGGAAATATGAAGCCTGGAGCTGACTGCGGGTGGGAAGCTCTGTTGTTTCTCAGTCCTCCACTCTTCCTCCAAATCCAGTCCTGGCCTCCACCAGCCTGAAACCTCCTCCTTTGCCTTTCTTCTAGCAGAAAAACCCCAAACCCTGTTTTTTTGTTTGTTTGTTTATTTTTAAGTCACAGGAAGAGGAACTGAATGACATGTTGTTGTTGAAAGTTTCCGGGTAAGAAATTTCCCTGTGTAACAGAGCATCTCCCCCAGGGACTAAGGACTGTCCCTCTGATTGACAGGTTAATCTCGGAGGGATTAGACTCCTTGCTGTATGCAGTGGAGAACAAGATGTATCCCGCTAAACGTGAGTTTGGTCTCTCGGAGATTACAGTGCACGTGAAGGGTGGGTGACGGCAGGTGGTTTCTGCAGGAGGAGGCATTTTCCAGCGTGCCRTGGAGGTGTTCGGGAGATGGCCTGGGACCCTGGGGCAGCAGCAGCCCTGGACTCACCCTGCAAATTCTCTCATCAGTTTCGAGGGTTTGTTTTTAAAATCATTCGAGGACTGAAATATTTCCACTTAGTTGGAAGAGAAGAGCCTTATACGCACCTCAGGCGTTTTCTTTTCAAAAGCCGCTTTTGTCAAAGCGTGACTTGGCTCTAACATTGGTGAGTCTTTTTTTTTTTTTATATTTTGTTTCATAGACTCCTACCTGKGTTGGCCGGAGCTTGCAGAGGAGCGAGGGGCGGCGGGCAGGCGCAGGAGCTGCGTTTGGCAGCGCGCTCGGGGCTGGCTGCAGCCTCATGCCTCCTACCCCATTTGCCCCTCTCATTTGGAAGACCAGGCTGGCCACCGGCTCCGTGCGAGCGCTTGGAGCAAGTGCTAGAAAATGATTTTATAGAAGTGAATTATTGCAGGGCTGGTGGCCGGCAGCCTCTGTCTGAAGCCTCTCTTTTGGAGCATGTGAAGATTTATGGATAGCTCTAGCGAGTGCTGAAACACGTTGTTGAGTGGGGGTCCAGCTGACTTCACCGCACATGTAAGCGTCTGAGTTTAAGATCTGTTTTAGCAACTGAAATGTATTCCTGGGGAAGCCTGAAGTGGTCAAAATGTTGTGGTTTTTTAAGCTTCCTAAAGTACCATATACTGAAAAGGATACATGAAATTAGAGCATTCACATTTTCTTTCTCTCATTATTTTTTCAACATGTATTAGAAGGAAGAGACTGTTTAGTTTCCTTTTCTCTTCTCCCTTGTGGCTGAATCCTTCACAGCAAAGAGTTGCGCTTTCTTTTCTAATTCTCCTCATTTGACATATGCCTTTGAATGATAATTTCCATCCTTTCTTGGTAAATACAGAATTTTCTTTTCAGAAAGCATTTGAATGCTATTTTAAAATAAAATTGAATTTCCATCTTTTTGTAATTAAATTGTGTGAAGTTGGAAGGAGATTGGATAGGAATAACGAACTTGGCATGTTATTTCCTCTTTTCTTCTGTGTAGGTACTTAAAAAAACAAAACAAAACCCCAAACAAAATACCCCTGGAAAGGAAGCTGTAGTGTCTGATGCAGGAAGGGATAAAGACTTTAATCTCTAATATAAATGAAGGAGACTTATTTTTTCCTTTATCAACACAAAGAGGTCACTCTCAGACCCTGGCACTGGAGTTGCCTCGTGTGGTATAGATTTTGAAATTGCAGTGTGATTCCTCACTTTTTAATAAGCAGAAAATTGCACGAGAACTTTGACAAATTAGCATCACTATCCAGTGACCTACCTAGGGGCGAAAAAGGAGGAAAACCCCATGAGAGTAGGATGATTAATTGGTTAAAACATTATGTCGTGAACAAAACAATGTGGAGTCCTGTTTAAAGCATGTCTTAACTGGTAGCATGCATTTTTTTTTTATTGTGTTTAATACCACTGTAATCCATCAAAAGGTATATAATGGTCTGCTCTTCAGTTCTAGGTGTATCCTAGTAGCTATTTTCCTTCTTTGTTAATATAAATACTAGCTATGAGGAAGCAAGCGTGGTTTAAATTTCTCTTCATTCCAGACAAAGTGTATAATTAGCTTAAGTTTATCCTTTCCTAAGGGAGAAATACTGCAGTTGGTCTTTTGTTTCCCTTCCTCATTACCCGGCGTTTGGCCAGAACAGCATGCTGTGGCCCAGCAGCGGTGGGATGTTTTGCACGTGTGATATTCTGCATATTCAGAGTTGGCTAGAAATAATACCAAACTTTTGCCCGAATGTGACTAGAATAATAGGCAGGTGCACTGTTTTAAAACATCCATGTTCATATTATGAATGTGAGCTTTCCATTTCTCCACTATCTCCCCCCAAAAACCCCCAACCAACCAACCAAAAATCTTTATTTGTTTTTTAACACAGCAAGCCCGCTGAGGTGTGCTGGGTCAGTACACAAGCATATTCCTTTCCATGCAGCACAGTGACTGACTCTCTGTCCTGACTTTGGGTGACTTTTAAGATACCTGCATGTTCTGGGTTTCATTGCATCTTTTTTTCCTTACCTAGTCCTTTACTTGTTCTTCTAGCCTGAAAAATGGAGATTATTAAGTAGAGTTTCAGTGCTCTGATGTGTTTGCCTGCATAAGGTATAAATTACATCAGGATTGGGCTCTGAGTTACCATTAGATCTTGTTGGCATGTGATTTGAACATGTTTTATGCACGTGAAAACATGCAAAAAAATCTTGAACTTGTAGAAAAAGATGAGCTTCCTGCAATTCAAATAATAGCGGGTAATTATTGTATCATATCTGTTCCCAATTTTCTTCAAAGAACTGTTTCTCATTGCTGGTTTTTGTTGTTTTGGTGACATAATGGCATAGTTGGGAGCTGCAATTTGCAGCATTTTCCTTCAGAGCAAAATATACAAAGATGTTTTCGATGTTTAGCTGTACTGTTTCAAGGTAGCTTTGACAGTGAGTCGATGATTCCGGTATGCACTGCGATGCCAGCGGGAGGCTGGGTGGGAGCCTGGGACAGAAACAGAGAGGAGAGGGAGGGGTGGCTCAGAAACATGCAAAACTGTGGAGTACTTTGCAGCCTACGCTTATTCTCCCAGGGGATACGAAGCTCTACGTGTTGCTCTGCTTCACCGAAAAATAAGCTACGCTGTAAAATGTGAAGATTAGTTTAAAAGTGATTTGACAAATTAAAAAATCGATTTAAAAATAGGGGGAAATTTGGAAAAAAAAGTGTTGATTGTGTTCAGTTCCTCATCAAAAGCATGAAACAAAACAAGCGGTGGCACATCTCCAGGTCTGTAATTATTTTCCTTTTCAGTCCTCTTTAGGACCAAATCAAAAAAACACTCATTTACTTGTTCTCCAGCTTTAGCCCAAGTTGGCTACGCCTTTCAGTAGACTCAAGAGAAAGTTAAACATATTCCTGGGCCTTCATTCAACAGTTTGTTTAATGTGCTTTTTCTTTCTTTAATTTAATTTTATTTTTTCCCTGTTTGGTCCAGGGACAGACTTTTCCAGTCTATTCTGATGTTCTCCATCAGTTTTTTGTTGTCTTAATATCCTGAAGCATACAGTACTAGGGAAGTGCTGTATCCCAGGGGTATGTGGATTCACTTTCCCAAACGCAGTAGTGCCCAGCACCGGGAGAAGCGGTGCATAGGCATGGAAGAAAGCTGCATGCATCTACCCCTGTTCTCTTCCTTCATGCAAACTTAGCTTTCTAGCCAAAACATTTCTGTATGCAGCATTCCTGCCTGCCTTGACCGTTACCAGCACATAATCCTGGGACCGTATAGCCACTTGTGGTCCACCAGCCCCAAACTGTGGATTTCCTCCTCCCCCTTTATTGCCACATATCCGTGTATCAAATCACTTATTTTAATCCTTAAATAAATCTATTTAATGATGAAATAAATTAGTATAACCCATTTTCCTTCTTTGAGCATCCTGAGGTGCACAAGTAGATTCCAGGTAACACTGGGTAAAGCCACACATGTGCAGATTAAACACTTGGCTGTGTACATCAGAAACATTATCTGATTCTGTAAACACAAGACATAGAGGTCTGGTGTCGTAACTGAAATGAACTAAAGCAAAGTGAAACTCCAGTTTCCACCAGAGAGTTGAGGCATGTACTTCTGCAGCTTTATGCAATTTGGAACATGTCTTCATTTTTTTTAGCTGAATTCAGCCCTGAGGGTGAATGAGTGGCAGCCAAATTAACATGATGGTCTCTAAAGGCTCTGAATGGATTTCAGATCCTCTTTTGAATGATCTGTGCAGTAGTATTTATCTGGAGCACAGTAGTCATGACGGTTTTCGTAAGAAAAAAAGAGCACACTTTCAGTAGAAGAATTTTTCAAAAATATGTATTCTGGATTTAAATTACTGGATTTAAATACTGTTTTCTATAAGAACAGTAGTTAATACCTGACAAAACTTGGTCAAATAACACAGTAGTTCTTTTACTGGGGAACTGGAGACAAGTGGAACACACTTGCTCATAGCATTGTACCTGGTAGCTGAATGGCGTAGAAAGGGAATTAAAGATCATCCCTTCCCTGCGCACCCGTCGTGAGCAGGGCAGGGAGCAAAGGTGGTTCTTGGAAACTYTTGCTCTGGGCTTGTCTTTGGCCGATGTGTTGGCTGAAGATCTGCTGTTTAATTCTGTTTTACCGGTTGCTTATCACGATGAGGCCAACAGCAACCTTGACTTCAGTCTGCAGAGTTGAGTACGGGCTGTTCTGAATCTGCCGTTTTCAGAAGTTCRCGGCAATTAAACTCCCAAATGTTTAATGAGATGTAAGTAGAGAATATTGTCTGGTATTTTAGATGATAGTCAAGATGATGAAATGCTGCAGGAGGAATTCAGGGAAAGGACAGGTTATTCCTGCTGAGGACAGAGTGGTTGGTGAGGGGACGTGGCTGCGTCCCAGTGGGTGGTGTCGTGGTTTAACTCTGGCCAGCAACTAAACACCACGCAGCCGCTCACTCACCCCCCACCCCTGGCTCCGGTAGGATGGGGGAGAGAATTGGGAGGGCACAAGTAGGAAAACTCACGGGTTGAGATAAARACAGTTTAGTAATTGAAATAAAACAAAGTAGAACAGTAATAATAACAGTGGTAACAACAACAATAATAGAATATACAAAGCAGGTGATGCACAATGCAACTGCTCACCACCCGCCATCTGACGCCCAGGCCGTCCTGTGATGCGAGAGCTCCCCCTTCCCAGACCACGCCTCCTAACTATATACTGAGCATGACGTCACATGGTATGGAATACCCCATGGGCCAGCTGGGTCAGCCGCCCCGGCTATGCTCCCCCYGCCAGCTTCCCCTGCACCTGGCAGGGCATGGGAGGCCGAAAAGTCCCCTGTGCAAGCACCACCCAGCAACACTCAAAACATCAATGGGCCATCAATGCTCCTCTCAAACCAAACCCAAAACACAGCACCCCCCCCCCAGCTACTGGGAGGAGAGTTAACTCTGTCCCAGCCAGAACCAGGACAGGTGGGTACCAGTCCTGGTTTCTTCCCCTGGCACTGCCTGGCATTGGTGTGTGACTTGGGTCAAATGCCTGGGAAAATGTGGCATATAAAAGCTATCTGTAAAAATGACATAACCATGATTCTCTGCCTCCCAGGGATTTGTGAGAATAAATCTGTTAAAGATGATGAGGTGCTTACGGATACTACGTTAACGGGGCCGAATAAAGCTCTCCAGATAGYGAGGTAGTAACATGCTGGGAGCGGGGGGTGGAAAGTGACATTTTTAGGTAGCTGAAATTTGTATGTAGGAAGTTTGTACCCACACCATGAGGTCAAAATCGCTGCCCATCTCGCCTGCCTAAATTGTTCCTGCATAAGGCAAGTGAAGCAGAAGAAAACAGCTTCTTCAGCTCTACCCTGTTTCTCTGTCTCAGGGTAAAATAAAGCACTGAAGTATGCTCGTGCAGCCGCTCATTCCTCCACCAGCCATCTCGCCAGTGCAGAAGAGCCAATCTTTCTCCGTGAGAAATCTGAGTGTTAATAATTTCTGGCAAGTGTTGTGCTGAAGCAGACAATTTTGTAACGCCAGCCAGGCRTGTTGAGGAGTTACACTGGACAGTGCAAGGAAAACACTTCATTCATGTTTGAATTCCTTGCCTCTTCTCAGCCTCCTGGGGCAGCGGTGCGAACCAGGGCAGATCCATTTCATGTGGCTGCTTTCCCCTGGAAATGCCTCCAGCGATGGGCTGGTATGCTTATTTCTGTGAGAATACCCCCCGGGTTGTAGGTGTGGTTTTTTTGGGTTTTTTGTTTGTTTGTTTGTTTGTTTGTTTTTAAAGTGAATGAAAGTGGTAAAGATAACCAGCCTTAATCATGCCTCATGATGGGGTATCTGGACCCCTAACGTCATTAGGTAGATGTGAAGTATAGGCTAGGTGTATTCAACTGGGCATATTGAACGTGTTCGTTTGCTAAATGTAAGCCTAGTTAGTTATTTTTTATTAGTTATATTTGAAATGAGACCTTCTCCCCTCACCCCTAAAATTTCTAACTCGTTTTTCTCCACAACATTTTTAAGCTAATGAATGTTAGAAATTAGGTTGACTGGGGAAAAAAGTGAGTTATGGTAAAGGTAAAATATTGACTGTGTTTTCAGTACTGTTTTATTTAAAAGTCATTGGGGAAAGGAAAAGCAAGGTGGGCTAAAAAATTCAGCATTTCCTTGTGATATTTTTCAGTTTAGAAAAAAATGGGTGTTTTATAACTGTCTCACTTGAAATTACTGGCGCTTGCCTGATCCCCAGCTGGATTTCTTGAGTATGGTTGCCCATGCCTCCTCATGCCGATCCCATTAGGATCTTTCTTCCCTGGCAGACATGAGATGTGTGAGAAATTAGTATCTGTGCCATGAGAATATTATTAAATATATCACTTGAATCTAGGAAGACCTTTTCCTGTTCTTTAGGGATGACATCTTAGAGGTCTACCCTATTGATTCACCTCTTAAGTCTAAGCTACTCTAGTGTGAGCATGTATGTGTGGGGTCTGGAATAATAAGCTGCTGTATCCCAGTTAATCCACAGTATCTGCCCATGGGTAAATACAAGGTAATTCGAGGCTGCTTAATTTAGGGTTATGAAAATATTTGTAATCATAAATGTATTTTTAATATCAATATAGTTTTTCTAGGCCAACTAGCTCCAAGGGTTTATAGAACTGTTTTAGATCTCCATTGCATTGCATAAGTAGGATATAAACACCGGATGAAGTGTCTTTTAGTCTTTATGTTCCCAATGCAAGGGATATTTTTGTAATGGATATTATTGAAAATTGTTGAAAGTAGTAGAATAGTTCTATTTTTAAAATATAAGGTATTCCATGCAAGAAGAGATCAACATAGTGCTGTTCAATGCTGTGTAAATATTTGTATCTGAATAGAATAGTCCTTTTAAACAAATAACTCTGAGGAGAGTAGATTTTCTTTGTGCAAAGATTGTACATATAATAGTTTTCACCTACCAGTTTAGCAATGCATTCACACTGTAATTTTATTTGCATGGCACTGTATTCGTACAAGGCGACAATRGCAGAGGAAGCAGTCGGCATTTCTCACTACATGAAAACAACAATTTAAACACTCAAAGGTATTTTGCTAGTGACACTTTTCCTGTCTTCCCTTTCTCTTTCTAATGCATCGGTAATTGATATGACTGTCCAGTTTGCAGAAGGATAGCGTCTGGCAAGTCACGCTTCACTAAGAGGTTTCTAATAAAGTTAGAAAAGCTGTAAAGTGAGATCAAATTTCTCTAAGAAAATTAATATTCTTTTACAGCTAAATTAATTTTTTTAAAATAATGAGATGTCTAGATGCACTGTACTCTAAAATAGATGCCCTTCAGAAATCTAGAATGAAATAGCATTTGTGTTTAATATGATACTTAATTTTTATTTCCCTCTTTTTATTTAGAACAGAARTGAAAGTGACACATTGCTGTAATATTTCCAGATTACTGCATTATTCTTACGAGGTGGTAGGGTGCTTCGTATTTCCCCTGGCAGTTCTGAATAACCATTGTTAATGACTTAAATTAGAAATAATTTTTCCTTAAAGGCTGTAGAAGTAAATCTGTGCATCAAAGGCACTTTTTGAGAGCAGTATCCACCTTTATGCACAAAGTTTCCCCATGCCCAAGCAGGATAATACAAATGATTGATGCATGGGCTGAGTTGTTCGGCTTTTTTAATTCTCCTCCTCCCTATAATTTCCTTTTGCTCTCACCATATGTCATATAAGGTGGTAGTGAAACAGCTGTCCTAGGATCTAATGCGAGATACTTTGTCAGCATATGGTGGTAGTCTTAACTGGGGTGTGACTTGAATACCAATAGCTTTTGCTGCTGCTGCCGAATACAGGTGGTAGGGATGACTGCCAGGCAGACACCGAGCGCTGCTGGAGAGAGGCACAGCGGAGCGTATCCCAAATGCAAAATCCAGTTGCCGGGATGTTTCTCCTACTCTAAACCAAGCTGATTTTTTTTTTTAAGGTTGGTTTTGTTTTTTTTTTTAAATCGGTATTAAAGAACAACTGTTAATACTGAAAACCAGGTCTGTAATATAAGCTTTGAAACAATTCACGTCCTGAAAATAAAGTGTGAGCCTAAGCTGGTTGGTAGATCAAAGCCCGGTAGTGTCTGGGCATGTGAGTTGCTGACTTTGGTGTGCGGCTGTGAAGCCGACGGGCAGAGCCGGCAGGACACGCACGGAGACACACAGCTCTCGTCGGCTGGTGCAAATGAAACGGGTTATTGTTTAGTTAGCAAGTCCCAGGATACTGCTGTGGTATTTCTGCTCAGATCCTGGTGCCCGGCATAATAATGCATCTGTTTGAGATATGGAAACAATTTACATGAATATCCAAACAAACCAACTATTTGGAGAACATTTAAATGAGCAAAATGAAGAAGAGTGTCTGAATTGAGACATGACTGAAAGTTAGTAAGGAAGGGACAAAGGGTCCTTGAGGAGCTTAAGGATGGGACGCATGAAGATTTCAATAAAGCCCTAAATTCGTTTTTTTGTTTTGCTRTTATTCAAAGACCCTGCTTTTTGACCAGTTATGAGCTTGGTTTTAGTTAACTGGAGCCAGCTATCGTTTTGCACACTCATGAAATCACCAGTCTCTGAGGGACAGAAGCACGTATGTGCGGTTGATTCTTCTCGTGCAGCTTGAGCAGAGCAAACAGCTCCAGTAGTGCTCTTCTGGGACTTTGAAATGACAGTTGCTTCGTTTCCTTACGAGATTTAAATGTTGCATTCAGATACACATGCATGACTTCTTGCTGAAGTTCCTGCTCCTGCAGTTCCTAGGTAGTAGAAATCCATATGGATTCGTTACCTTCAGTGGGGTGACATAATTAACATGAGCTCAGATCTAGCCCTTAAGGGATTCTTAAAATTTCAAGCTAATTTGAGTATAACTTTCAAGCCAATTAAATTCCTGCTTTAGGAAGTGCAGAGTGGCTATTTTTGTTTGCTTTATTCCCATATTCCTGTAATCCAGTTGTGCATAAGTAAGCATATCAGAATGAATCMCACAATGTTGATCATTTCTGGAAAGGGATGCTGTAAGTTGGCTAAGGGAAAATGCTGAATTATTAAGTAGTTTTCTAAATGCATTGCATCTCAGAATAAAATTAATAGAATGGCAGACACAATTGTTACACTGAGGCTAAGACCTGAGATTTGTAAATGGAATAGAAATTATTTTTATGTAGAAGAACAGTGTGAGTCTATGAAGAGCTTCTGTTCGATAGAACCCTTGCTGAAGTCACCAGAATTGGTTTTCCTTTGTATGGGAATGCTTTGTTGTCTTGCACTGACTTTTTTCACCAGAAAGAACCTAAATTTTATCTCAAGCATGATGTTCATAAAAGCYTTCTAAATTGTAAAGGCAAGCCCATGAAAGACACTTATATTTTTGTGTATTATTTTAAAGATGGGGCTAAATAATGTTCTATAAAAGGCAAGTGTAATAGGCCACAGATGATATTGGGGATAGAGGGTTTTGACCTGTCTGTGTAATAAGATAGCTGGCTCTAATTAACTAAATCAAGCTTGTAATTGGCCATTAAGACTCTGGATGTCTTTTAGTGCCTACTGGAATTGCCATTTTGTTGGTCGTATATTCTGTGGTGCCTCGAGACGGTTGCTGGTTTGCTCACATTAATGCACAATTTCCATTCTCCCTTTAACCTTATTTAGAAACATCAAATTTCTAATGAGAGCGCCTGGCAAGGCGATGTGGTGTTTGGAACTGCTCCTGGTTCTGCTGGAAATCTCAGCTGCCTGGCAAAGGTGCTATTGTAAAAACAGCCAAGAGATTAACCAGAATTAATTTACTTGCAAGGTTTGAGGTGAAGAAGAAATTTTTCTCCAGATCAGAGTCAAGAACTGTTTTCAGGTTTCTTCTCGTTTTCTGCATAGGACCTGCTGCCCTTCTGGGATCATCTGGGCATTTTCATCCAACTTCTTCCTTCCTTCTGCTGATGTCTGTTGTTTTCTTCATGGAACCCTTTCTGGTTCAGGCTCAGGTTCTTGGTACTAATTTGCAATTCTCCATTGGGAGTGTTGTGTAGTTGGGAAATGGGGGAGATGTAGTGGCTGTTCTGGGATGGTGCGACTGAACGTTGCTGCTTTGCAGGGGCCAGACTCAGCCCGCTGCAGTTCTGTGTTCCTGCGATTACCCCTAAACGTGAAAGTTGCAGCTGACAGCTAGTTATGTTAAAAGCATGACTCTCTCCTGTCCCCTTGCCGTGAAATAGCAGGGTACTTTATGTGCTGGTGTAATTATATCGAAGAGTAGAAATTTGATGGTACGAATAGCATCTGTAGATTTTTATCTCTGATGACAGGAATGTTGGAAGGGCTTGACAGTGCCGCTGTAATCATCATATACATTTAATAAAAGCAGTTGTATGCTAAGTGTCAACTGAATATTAAAATCATATTATTAAATGTGGATCTGCGCATGGCTTCTATCTGTGCTTTTGGTCAATTCATATAAACATGATACATCACTCAATTGTATTTAAGTTAATTTAACAATTAATCTTCACTTAATTAAGACTGCAATTTTGGCAACCTCCTGTTTAGTGATTGCTGTAGACTCTTTGAAGCAGTCAAGCCAAGTGCTCGTGATTTATTTATTTATTTAATTAATTTTATTTTTACTGCTTTTTTGAGAGGATATGCCTAAGGGAAGCACCTTATAAGGTAAAAGCTGGAAAAATCATTTAAACTGTGTGTAGCTAAAATATTGCCCTGACCAGCTGATCTGGCTTTGAAAGCGTTGTGCTGCGTTACAAATACATAAGTATCTTTAGTTTCACTGTTTGAAGCTTATTGTTCGCAGAGACTGTATGGCAAACAAGCCCATTCATACTGCTTAGAGAGTAAGTGCGGAGCTACAGAGGTGAAGAAAGCTTTATTAATTCCACCTCTGGTCCTTCAGCCTAATTGGTTTTTGACACAGCTGTTGGAAAACCACTGGCTTTTTCTCAACTGAATGTTCCTTTTTCTGAAGTGCTACAGAGAGCACTGAAAGTGCAAGCTGCTTTTTTTGGTGAGAAACTAAGGCTGAAACTCTACAGGAGGAATTTAGCAAACATTAAAGAAACAGTCATTTAAATTATGGAGAAAAGGCAATAAATCACTGTGCTTGGTACTCATTCTGAACTTCATCTCATTTAAAGACTTTTTTGTGTGTTGACAGAATTAAAATATTAATTTGGTTTTCAATGAATCTCTTTCAGCTGCACTTTATGTTTCTGCCTGAAGTTTTTATAGATTTTGTCACTTTAAAAAATGTATAACTAAGGGCAGGGTTCAGAAATTAGTATCTGCTGCTACTCATTTTGAGTTATCCCATTTAGATGCAGTAAGGCTCAGGCAAGCAAATCTGCTCTAGATGCACCACTACACCTGCAAGGTGGTCGTGGAGCTGGGCTGGGAAAGGAGAGCGGCTTGAGGCCCAGAGAGTAGCAAAATTAACTCCATTAAAATTAAAAAAAATTAAATAGGGTAAAATATTTCCAGATCTTAAATCTCCAAAAGTAAAAGCACATGCCAGCGTCATACTGCATTGTGATAATATCTAGATGGTTTTAGGAAAGGAAGGAGGATTATCCTTCTCAAAGGCCTTGCCCAAGCAGTCCCTCAGGCGATACCCGGGGTATATATTTCCTTGTAAACTGTACAATCACTATATTTCCAGCACAGGAAAAAAAAGTAACAAAGGAGCCTCTTTGGTACGGTTTTGCTGTGCAGAGCATGGGCAACCCTTTGGTCTTGTACAGCCACCAGTAGTCTCTTGCTTTATAGAAACTGGACATCTCTTCAGCTGGTGCCACTTCTTCTAGTCTTCCCAATAATTAAATTATTCCTTAAACATTTGTTGTGATGTAAATTGTTATAGAAGTCAGGTTCATCTCCGTGGCAGATAAATGCAATGTCTCCAAGGAAATGCACCTGCACCATGCTACAGAAATGATTGCTGGGTGATGGTTGGTTAATTGTCTTCAAGTTCTAGGCTTGCTCATGCTATTTTAATGGCCTGCAAGGCTTTTTATTCCAGCATATATGGAAAACGAAATATTGCCAGTTGCACGTGATGTAACACTTGTTGGTGATCTTGCACAGCCCATGAAAACGGGAAATGAGGGGGAAGAGATGAGACATAGAACAATGAAACTATTTTCAGCTTAATCAGATATACTAGCTGTAAAGATTTCAGTCACCACCAGGCTGTTCTGCTTTGGAGGATCGTGTGTGGCCTGGATGTGCACCCAGGGTCTGAAATACAGACTTGGCTTCTGTGTCCCTGACACTAATTCCACATGTAATGAGACCTTATTAATTAGGCCTGTTCCACAGCAGCACTTACTCTCCACTTATGTAATGAATTTTCTGTAAGTAAAAGTGTAGTACAATAATTGTGGTGCATGATGGGCGTGTTTAGATAACCCTCCTATTATTTTAGGAAGTGCAGTACTTCAAAGAAAACTTATCCCAAGGTGTCCCTTAAACTTTTCTTTTGTATTACCCTCTGGATTACTCTCCTATCTCCTTGCTTTGATATGTTAATTCAGTCATTTTCCCTATCAGGGCTCATTGCTCCTGCTTTTTTCTTCTTTTTTTTTAAAATGTAATTTAATTTTGTGGAGAGTTAATGCTTATCAGTCTTGTTTTACTATTTGAGAATTTCTGTGACCATTTTTCTTCTTTGAAATGAAAGTCTACATACTTTCCTGACTTTCTTCTTTTGGTTTCTTGTGGTTTTGTTCTTTGTGTTTACTAGTACATTATGTTACAATTTTTTAACAGTTCTTCCTTATTATTCTTTATTCTTCTAAAACAGCAGCACTGATTATCATAGAATGGTTTGGGTTGGAAGGGACCTTAAAGATCATCTAGTTCCAACTCCCCGACACCTTCCACTAGACCAGGTTGCTCAAAGCCCTGTCCAACCTGGCCTTGAAYGCTTCCAGGGAGGGGGCATCCACAACTTCTCTGGGCAACCTGTTCCAGTGCCTCACCACCCTCGTAGTGAAGAATTTCTTCCTTATATGTGATCTAAATCTACCTTCTTTTAGTTTAAAGCCGTTACCCCTTGTCCTATCACTACATGCCCTTGTAAAAACTCCCTCTCCAGCTTTCTTGTAGGCCTCCTTCAGGTACTAGAAGGCTGCTATAAGGTCTCCCCGGAGCCTTCTCTTCTCCAGGCTGAACAATCTCAACTCTCCCAGCCTGTCTTCACAGGAGAGGTGCTCCAGCCCTCTGATCATCTTCGTGGCCCTCCTCTGGACTCGCTCCAACAGGTCCATGTCCTTCTTATGTTGGGGGCCCCAGAGCTGAACACAGTACTCCAGGTGGGGTCTCACGATAGGTAGGGCTGCTTGGGTCTTATAATGCTTTAGCATAATTAAGAAACATATATATCAGAGCTCCTGACCGGAAGGTTTTGTCAGGCTCTCTTCTAGGCACATACTTGTTAACTTTGAAACTTTAACCAACTTTAACCAAGATTAATCAAATTTGACCCCAGTTTATGAAGACTTTGCTCTTGAGGGTGGAATTGCTTGTTGGAATTGAAGCATGGTCGCAAATTAAGCCTCTGGCATTAGGTGCGTCTGTCTCCTGGCCAGAAGCATCACCTGTCAGATTTTGCCAAAACTTGTACAACATAGGAGATCTGACTTGTTTTTCATCAGCTATACAGCAAATGATAATGAATTCATTTACAGCTCATTATTTAAGACCTTTGAGCAATAGCTGTAAATATCTATCTACCATTGTATCAAAAATTAGGTGTCCGGCTGTGCCACCCACACACAGCCCCGATGATGCTGATTCTGCAGGGCTGGGGTTGCCTCATACTGAAYTGTAAAAATCTAATTCTTTATCCCTTTCTTACTCAGCATAAAGCTGATAAGACAGTTTTGTCGTTTGTGCTTCAAATTTAGCAAAAGTCATATGCTTTAGCAGGAGCTTAATTATATTTACTGTAGAGTTCAGCCAGCTCTTTCAGTTTTTTGGTTTTTTTTCCCCTCACAGTACTGCAGAAACATGCTGGCAGTACAGCCAAAAATATCACTGCTTGATTCCTTCCCAGCAGACGGTGCTGCCCTTATAATTCTGATGGTGCCGATGCACTAATACAGCAGAGCTTCAGTGACCAAAGAAGAGGGGAGGAGGGAAAGCCCAGGTGTAGAAGTTCATTGACATGCAGCCCTTCATGTCACTGCAATGATCTCAGTGAGATGCTGCTATTAGGAGACTCAGAGGGTTTGTGTAGTCACAGCGGTGACTGAAGTGTAACATAAAGGTAGCAGATTTTAAATCAGTCTTAGCGGGTACCAGTACCAGTCTGTCCGTCAGCATGGAGTCACCTCCCTTGGTTCTCTGTGGGCCTGCTTTCACAGTGTTGGAGGGTTTGCCYTCCTCTCTATAATACTAATGTATTGAACAATATTTTTCAGCTTGTTAAAAGTGTACTGCATCTTTGCCTCTGGGCACTTGAATAGCAATTAACAGTATCAGTAAGTAATGAGGTACTATATATAGGTTGAAAGAGAAAGTCCTTCTTTTCCTCTTATGTGTCTAGTGAACATCAAATGAAATACAAACCTCTTGGGTTACTAGGTTTTTTTCCCATCCTTGTGCTTTGTGTTGGTGTGAGTGAATCTTGGTGTCCGGGGATTATCACTCACACTGATGGAATTGGGTGTCTGTGGTCCGTCGGCGCTGAAATTCTCTGCTGAGTATTTCTTTGTGTGGCTGGCTCCCCGTCAGAAGCCAAAGTTGGAGAAGTCCTGAGCTTTGGGGATATCTTGACCTTGCTGAACCACATCTTTTTGGTGGGCTGGAGCTAGATCCAAGAGTCAGCTGTACTCAGAGGCACGGGAAGTTTGCATCTGGAGATGGATTTCAAGTCTTATCTCTGCTTGATTTTCCCTGACTCCTCCATGAACTACCCTGTGCTACTGTGTGGTTGCTCTGACAGGCAAGACAGAGATTTTGTAATTAGGAGCCTTCCATCATACGGTGCCCCTGCTGCGTTTCATCGCCAGCTGTCTTCCTGGGGCTGAGGAAGCTTTGCTTTTACCATGCTTCACACAGCATTAAACTGTGTAGAAAAGGCTAAATATTGTAGGCCAGATGCTGCTTTCCCTTTGCCTTTTATCAGCCTAGAGAGTAATTTCACTCCTGGGATGGCACTTTGCTCATGTTAACTGGTGCATGACTGCAAGAGGCTCCTGTTCCTCCTCAGTCCTCCTGGTCCCCTGGCACAGAGGACTGTTTGCAAAGGGTTATTTCCATAGTGGGCTGATTGCGTGGGACCACCTTTTCTTTTCCATTTTGGGGGTATTTTGGTGGTTTTCCTTCCAGCTGCAGCCACAAAGGCAGGCAGAACATGTAGTGGTTTTTTTCTTTTTTTTTTCTTTTTTTTTTTCTTTTTTCTTTTTTTTTTTTTTTTTTTTTTTTCTTTTTTTTTTTTTTTCTTTTTT
>JAYKAV010003155.1:1791501-1811808 GCA_035582835.1 Phoebastria nigripes | reverse complement strand
TTTTTTTTTTTTTTTAAGAAATCCTTGAAACAGGAATGACAATGAGATCTTTTATCACCAACATGTTCTTTGACTGGAGCTAACCTCTCTACATATTTATCTAATAAAACTGAAGTTTTCTGCAGTATCCACAACACCAAGAGGCATTCTTTGAAGGTGAACTCCTCCTACCCACTTTCCTTCTCCATTTCTATTTGGAGATGCTCCTTACCCTGCTTTTATCCTGCGAGGGAGGAATTTTCTGAGCCTGAAATGAAGAAGCAGCCCCTGAGGGGACTTTAATACAGAGAGTTTACAACTCAGACAATAATTTGGGTCAATTGAAATGGCATGTGGGTGTGGGTTTAAATAAATAGCTTTAACCTTTAGCTTACTGATGGAACTGAAAATAGATACAGGGTTGGGCACCTTGGAAGAAATGTGTACCATTGCTGCCAGCATTACTTTGAATAAATAGATCACTCTTCAGGGCTGTCAAGCCAGCACCTTCGCCAGTAAGAGCAAATAAGATTTTTTTTTTTTCCTTTTTCTTCTTTTAACCAGCAGCCGAGTCGAAAAGAAGCTCTTACCTTTTTTTGATGGCTTTGCATTCACAAGCCTGTGCTTTGCAATTTGCTTCTAACAACTGGAATTTCATAATATTCATAGATCTTCACGGTTATGGAATTGCCCAGTTACACCTGTGTGTAGACTCTGCCTAACCAGTTATATCCTAAAGGAAGAATTAGAGCATGTGTTGATCATTATTGGATGTTATTACCTTGTTTCAGCCAGGAACTCTGTGAACCGTTTTTTTCCGTTATTCTAGTTCCGCTCAGGAACTAGAGGAGAGTTCATGAAATTATTTGCTTAGTTTACAGGCCAAAAAGTGGTGGATGCACTCTAGAAATAGCCCTCTCTCGTCTGAGCTCTATCGCTGCTGTTGCCCAGGTACTAGATGTGGAATAGGTATGAGCTCCTGTAGCGTGCATCTACAGGAGGAGAGTAGAAAGTAACAAAGTACCAGCAGAACTCTTACGCTAGCATACAAACGTGTATCCAGGGAAGAAATAGGAAGTTCATCATTATTTTAAGCTCCTAACAACATGGAAATCTCATCCAGAGTACTGTAATGAGAAGTAGCTATGTGGCAGCTACTCAAAATCATCCACAAAGAGTTGATTTAAACTCAAAATTTGCAGTTTGCTGGTGTGAGGGGAAGAGAAAGTTGTTCCTTTCCTCAGAGGAGTGAAAAATCTGTTTAAAAAATCAAATAAAACAAAACAAAAGAACCACAAAACAGATGTAACGGAAACATTTTGTTACGGTTTCGAAGCGTAGCTGAACCCAAGCTTGGAGATTCCTGGTTGAGCTGTGTTTTCCCCTGCCCTGCAGCTCCAGGCCCCAGTCACCCAGTTGACGGACAGCTCAAGCAGAGATCAGAAGCCCTGGGAGTCCCTGTCATACCAGAGACAGCCTGGAAATCACAGCTCTTCGGTTGCTGTACCAGGGCTGCTGAGCTGCGGGGCCCTGCCTCCGTGGCACTGAGCAGGAGAGCTGTGAGGACTGCAGCACAAGATGGGTCTTCAGGCTCACTGCTTTGGAAGAGGGAAGTTGTGACCTGCATGCCTCCAAAAGCCTCTAAATCCTGGGGCTTCTTGTCTTCCTTGCCAGGCCGCTTGGTGACAGCGCTCAGAGCTGCAGAAAACAGCCTGATGAGTAGCTTGGTGACAGTGAACTTCTTAAGGAAAGAAAAAGCCAGTGTTGGGAGTCAAAGGCTTGAGGAAACATGGTTTCTGATTTATCTTCTCCTGCCTGTACCAAGTGCTGCTCAGAGGCTGAAGGTCTGCCTGCGAGGAAGGAAGCTGCAGGCTTGGCCTGGTTTATGCTGATGGGTTGATATTTTGGCACTAAATAGCAGTRTTGTAAATGTTCATTGCGTCCTACAGCACTAAACCAGTCAAGCGGCTGACTGTCCTCACTCTTCAAAGCTGGAGCTGCATTTTCTTTGCAAAGGCCAGTAGTATTAAACAGCAGCGTATGTTGCCCACCCTTAGTAATGATGAAGCTCAGCAGCACGGGAATTGCCTAGATAAATAAGATGCTGATAAAGAACTACCAACTTAAGATCTTGTAAAGGCAGTGAGTTTTCTTGGAGGAGTACAAAGCTATTTTCAGCTGCTGATTTGCTCCTGTAGCGTAAATGTGGGCATGATAAAATATGCAGATAATCTTTCATAGTAACCATCTTCTGATAGATAATAATGGCAAAGAAAAATAGAGTGGGCTGCAGTTTTAGGACCATTTCCTTCTGCAGGTTGTTACTACTGGCTATACCTGCTGAGTAGCAGTGTAGTTACAAAGCATGCCAAGGACAAATAAATGCATTTTCACCTTTTATACTTGCATAGATTGTTACCCCATTACAAGACGGTTGCAGCCTTGTGTTCTGTAAAACGTACCGCAGTCTCGACCCTATGTAACTGCGTCATACCGTGACAGTATGAAGCTCTGTGGGAAGATGTTTTGGCATACATTACCATAATGAAATACCTTAAATTTGCTTATGCAAAACAGATTGGAAGTGATTCACTAATGTGTGCGCAAATTTTGCAAGGAACCTCTTACAAAAACAGCAGATTGGTCGTGAGCTTGTGATTTCATATTTTGTGGGTGTGGGAGGAGCTGGTGAGTTGCTGAGGCTGGGGGACAAATTGCGACAGGGTGCCACCAAGGACAAAAGCTCAAGAGCTGAAGTCCAAAGGGTTGGACCTCATTTCACAGCAGTTGGGACCATTCAGCGTACAATGGTAAGGACTGCAAGGGAGATGCTTGAGAAGGGTAGAGAAATTCTTCCTTTTCAGGTTATCTGCCAACTCTTTGGTTAATCAAGATGAAGAAAATAACACAGGTGGTTTAGTTGTTCTGTAACTGTTTGCAAGTGTTTCTCGAACCCTTCCCTGAAGCATCTGCTTTTGCTACTGTCTGATTCAGGTTTCTGGGCTAAACAGAGCGCTTGTCTGATCTGCTATGGCAGATTCCAAATTCTAAATATCATATAGCATAATCCATAAGGACACAGTGATATCCCCTACAAGGTGTTTATCTTTCATGCCCTGGGCATTTCTGTGACTTTACATTCGTCCTTTGGAGGCTTCTACAGTGCTTATCAGTGGAGGATTCAAGGATCTATACAACTAACGAATGCTGGCCACAGTGAGCACTGAAGGCCGGTCGGTGTGTTATCTTCATCTGCAATTCTGTATTAAAAGTGGTTATGGTCAGTGTTCTCTTTCCTTGGTAACAGCAATATTAAACATGTCCCTACATCTGGTCGCATGCATACCTGCATATACATGCAAGGAACAGTCTGCTATCTGTGTGTATGTATATGAACTTGTATGTGTGCCTGTGTATGGACCGATGGAGGGCAGTTTGATATATAACATGGGCAGGTGTGGATTTTCAGTTATCTGCGGAGAATATAAATGCATGTGTCTGTCTGTGTAGCTGGAATGAGTTTAGCACAAATACCAGAAAGATGAATATTGGGAGGAGTAATGCACTCTGCAGCTTCCAGAAATCAGCAGCCCACTTGCCCTCCGACACTGAGCGCTTGGGTTCGAGAGGGAAGGGTGCGTCTGGGGCGGAGATGTTGGTTATTCATGTAACAATTTGTATTAAGTAGGCACTTCCTTGTTCATTCCTTTTGATCTTTTTAGACACCCTAATTATGGACACAGTCTTAACAAGGATGATAAAGGGCCTCAGGGTTTATAAACTAGGAGGAGAGGTTAAGAAAATTATGTTTATATTTGTTAGAATAGAAGAGATTAAGAGGGGTCGTGACCAAGGTGTAAAAAATCCAAAAGGTATTGAAGAAAAAATGATGCCACCAGAATATTGAAGAGAGAAACTGTGAAGACAGGGTAGGTGGAGGGCAGGTGGCATTTTGATTGGAATTGGTTGAGGGACATTTTTACAAGGGTATTGCTCTCAGTGAGGAAAATAACTTAATGCTCATYGGTGGGCTATAGGAAGACAGCTTAGGACACAGGTATGTTGATGGCCAGAAGTACAGGGTATGTCACATAACTTCTTTTTGAAGTGTCTGAGCAGGCTGGGTTTGGGCAGAGGGTAATGAATTAAAAAAGGGATTGAGCTTTTGAGCTTGTTTGGAACAAAAGCTGGGATGCAAAATGTTGGGAGGAGGAAAACCCCACACTTTCATATTGAAGATGCCTTTGTGCAAACTTATTAATTAAAGCAGTGCTGTAGAGCCGAGGTATTTGGGGCCTCTACTGCACAAAGACTAGATAATTTTGAGGGAGCAGCACAGCAAAGAAACGAGACCTCTGATTAGTTCTTTCCCCTGTGTGCCCCTGTTTCCCACTGCCAGGACGGTACCAGCCTCTCTGTGAGCTCTTCCAGGTGAGGGTCCCATCTTTCTGTGTCTTCTATCTGTAGCCCTTTATAGGGGTGAATTCAAGATTCTCAATGCCTGTTGGGTACCGTGTTTTGCACAATGTATATGGCTACCGCAAGTGTGGGGTAGATTGGCCACTGAAATCCAAGGATGATCTAGAAGATATTTAGACCTGCCAGTTTGTGACCCATTTCTTTAATACCTTGCTTGGAGAATAAAAAAAAATGGGGCACATTCAAACCTTTTACCCAGTCATACTGCACTAATGCCTGTATATATTTTTTTCATGTCTGCATACAGTCCACTTCTCAAATTTCTTTTATTAAATGATCTCTACGTGTTTCCCCAGAATTAGCTTTGCTAATCAATGCAACTTACAGCATTTCATTCAGTTTAGCTGAACATGAAATAAGTTGCTAGTTCTTGGCTCTGTTAAGTGACTACAGTCTGAGAAGAGAAAGCAGTTATTTTTAGACTATTTTTGCTGAATTTGAAAATCTTTCGTGAGGGAGATTGCAGTGATGATTTGAGCAAACGCGTTTAACTAAGACTAAGGATGCTGGCAAGCTCCTACCAAACTAACACTGGTTCTTGAGATTCAGCCTACAGTTAGCTAAAGCTGGTGTAGCTGAAGAGTTTAGTCTCCAGCAACATGTGCGGGTAGGTTGTTGGCTGCGTGTAGAGGACATGGGGGCTGTGGGTCTAGGAGACCTCCATCCTATGCTCTGATTATTCACACAGTGAGTAATTGCCTGGAAATGTGGACATTCAGGTTGGACGGGGCTCTGAGCAACCTGATCTAGTTGAAGATGTCCCTGCCCATGGAAGGGGGGTTGGACTAGATGGCCTTTAAAGGTCCCTTCCAATCCAAATGATTCTGTGATTCTATGATATTTGCGGCATCCCTTCTAGTCGCTGCATATGGTGAGGAGGGCTAAGGAGTGAAAACGGAGAGGCTTTTTGTTCAACCCTTCCTGCCTGTGCTATTCAATCCAGCTGTGCATCGCTTGGTGGGAGGACAGACGTTGGCATAGTAGGGTACATCATCTGTGCTGGAGCAGTACCTATGGGAGGCATATGATTTCTGAAGTCAGTACATCTAAACCTAGTATCAGTCTTACTAAAAAAAAGTCATAGCTTTTCACCAGGAGCTTTTCACTAATGTGAAATGGTACAAACCTGGCAAGCAAAAGACGCGTGGCTAAGAACACCACCAGTTTTGCAGCCACATAGGCTAAAATCAGAAGGACCAAGAGGCAGTCAGTTACAGCTATAAAGGGTTATGAAATGACTTACAAAAGCACTGGAAGTAAGAGGAAGGCAAAAGTCCATCAGTAAGAAAGGGAAGCGAATAAATGGACTAGACAGAGAAGACAGAAATACCAAATGCCATTATTTTGCACTGCTCTTCACAGAAAGGTTAATAATTGTGTCAGATCTATAACAGTGTTCCCCGTAACAAGGGGTTATGAGCAAAGGCAAGAACAAGATAAGGAGTATTTAGATAAGTGTGATATATTTGGCTCGGCATGGCCTTCTGAAATGTACCCACCGAATTATTTACAACAACTCTCAGAAGCTTATGGAGGATAGGGCAATTGTCAGAAGTCCAGAGGAAGGCAGACATAGTACCTGTCATCACAGAGGACGGTACAAGGGAAATAGAGGTTTGTAAATACCCAAAAAGATACAGAGCAAATTATTGAATTTGGACGTACCTGTGAGCAGCAAATAATATCTAACGTGCTTTATTAAGCCCAAATTAATCTAATTTCCTTCTCTAATAGGGTGACTAATCCAAAACAGAGGAAAGCAGAAGCACTTTGTCTTTTGCCAGGATTCTGGTACTCACGTAAGCACTGTGTTCTCATATCTGAGAGAAAGCTGAGCTCAAACTTGTAGCTTTCAAACTCTTTGATTAGTGGATCGGTAGAAGCTTTTAGCAGAGGTGCATGTTCCCAGGTAGCAAGGAATTCACTGGCCAATAACTACTAATGGCTACATGCCTGACTTTAACAGAATCTTTAAGAGCAGTTTATTAATATTTAACTCAAATGTCCTTGGACATTTTGGCTGTGGGGTGTGAGAAGGATCTGCCTTAATAATTTTCCTTAGTTGCTTGGATGACGAACCAGAAAGTACATTTCCCAACTGTGGATGAGCCCCAATCATTACAAAAGAAAAGCCAATTGCACACATGCAAAATAAGGAATTGCTGTATAGGGACCATTGCTTCAGGAGAGCTCAGGGGATGTCACTGTGGACCCTCAAACTGATGGGCAGCCAACAGAAGTTGCTGTGACACGGTGTTCAGGAAGGATGTAGGCAATCCTAGAGGGAAGCAATAAAACCAGCACTAGTACTACTAGTATTAGTCTGTGGTCCACTATACCCAGAAAATGCTGCAACTTGACTGAAGAAGGGAGGTAACTTGGGGAAGTTGGAGGGAAAAGTATTGCACGTTTGGGACTATTTCAGAGGAGCTGCTTAAAACAGAGTTATGACCTCTTGTTACCAGACTCAAAGGTTTCCAAACTGGTAGAGAGTTGCCTTGATAATGGAACCAAAATTTCAAAATCTGTATGCACAAATGCATGACATGGAGGGATTTATGCACTCATAAATCCAGTTACGGTCCTGATTTAGGAAAACACTGAAGCATCTGCTTAACTTTTTCTCTGACAGGTTTTAAGCAGGTACTAAAAGCTCTTCCCTGAATGAATTGCTTTTCTGAATCAAGACCCAATCAAACATTTGCTTGTGTTAGAAAAAAAGATATATGCACTAGCATAAATTCTCCGAAGGGGGAGGGGAATATGCATTAAGATATTCTTAAATGTCTATTTTTATAAATACTTTCTTTTAATGGAAGTTGCTGTGTACAGCAGTATACTCTTCTTCTTTGCTCTCTCTCTCTCTCCCCCATCCCTTTCCCCAGTGTATTTACTATGAAAGAATTTTGCCTTGGGCAATAGCCTGTACTGCAGTGAAGTATCACATACAGAAAACTTACCGAACATCATACAAAAATGTAATAGGTGGGCGGAGGATGGGAATCTAGAGGTAAGCCTTTAAAAAATTGTCTTAATACTTTTTAAGCATTCCTTGGGCTTTTGCATAAAGATTGCAGAGTAGGCATTCCAGCATCTTATACGAGCACTGGATTTATGCTCTGTAATAAATGTATCCATAGGGTGCTGCGTTGTTGTAATGATAGTGAATGATAGTAAAATTAGGAGAATTAATAATGACCCAGGTGGAATAATTTAGCACTGTGATAACTAACCTAATACTCAGTGTATTCACAGAACTATTTACAAAGCACATTGAATTCGAGAGTCTTAGGGGAATCTTCTATAGAAAACAAAGCGAAACCCTAAACATAAACAAATGCCATAGCATATCATTAAGAGCATTAAGTGGCTTGAAATTGATGTCTAAGGCATTTTGGTTGATTGTTGCTAAAAATACCACATGCTTGACAATTATCTTCTATTTGCCATCCTCTCCTCTGCTAGTTGTCTGTCATGTAGTATTATCCTTGTTTACCAGGATTGCCTCGTACCAGGTCTTTATCTGTGAGGTTTGCTGCTTCATGCCAGACCTGATCTGGATTTTGCAGTCTGATGTGTTGGCACCAGTTGGTGCCAAACCATT
This sequence comes from Phoebastria nigripes, assembly GCA_035582835.1. Classification (NCBI taxonomy): domain Eukaryota; kingdom Metazoa; phylum Chordata; class Aves; order Procellariiformes; family Diomedeidae; genus Phoebastria; species Phoebastria nigripes. The sequence goes on along the minus strand of JAYKAV010003155.1, from coordinate 1,803,746 downwards.
AATACCTTAATAATAGTGAGGAAGAGGCCAGGTTCAGCAAACAGTGGGCTGAAACCAAAACAGCACAAGGCTTCTGGAGTTTGTTAAAATTAGTTTCTTCTATAGTGATGAGGKTTTTTTGGGTTTGGGTTGGTTTTTTTGTTTGTTTTTTTTCTTTTTTTTTTTAAAAAAAAACAAAAACAAAAACAAAAGGCTTGGTTTTTAGTTTGAAATAGCTTTTTTTCTAAGAAATATGTCTTATGTTACAGTTAATAAAGTTTTCAAAAAATACAAATTAATTTTATGTTGACTTTAACTCATAGTAGCTTTCTGAATAATTAATATTTCTGAGACTTTGACTTCTGGTCTAATTATGTATATATTTTTTAAGTAACAAATTTTTACAGGTAGAAAAATTTCCTCCTTTGCCCTACTTAGTGATTCCTTGCTATTATCTCATTGGGCTGTGCTTTGTTGGGAGGAAGAAGCTGCGGATGTAATTTAGACAAGTCAAACATTTCTGCGGCAAAGCTTTAAAAGTGGCGTCATTGTATCTCAGTGAATGTCGCCACATAGATCGCTTTCTGATCTGTTCGCACTATCAGTAAAAGCCCATGGAGAAGTGGGTTGCACCAAACTCCTAGATATATGATAACGCAAAGCAAGACATATGGTTGCTTCCATGACTGTTTAATGTGTGTAAGTTTGATGTAGCCACGAGCACAATAGGCAGTAGGACAAACCCTGCAATGCTGATTTAAATACAAAAATTAACGGGGAGTCTTGCAGTGATGATAGCAGCCTTTTGATCAGGTCTTACTAGGAAGGATGCAAAGTACATGCTCTTGCATGACGATAAAGAGAAACTCTGTGCAAGTGGCCACGTGGAAATCTGCACATAGAGACTGAGGGTAAGACAGCCTTCACCCGCATCACGTCCGGCTTGTAGGCTCGGGTCTGCCTGCAGCAAGCTGCCCTGCAGCCCCCGTGCTGTTTTGGATGTGTATATGGAATAGCTCTAGTTTCAACCTGATTTAACATACTCACCTGAAATAGCACCCCCTGTCATTTTTGGGGGCATTGAATTAAACTGTCAAAAAATGTGTGTCCTCAACATCACAGGTTGGATTTGGGTGTTAAGTTCTTCTGGCTCTTGCCAGTTCTGTGTCTTGCACCCATATAGTGCTGTGTTATACTGAGCTGTGTTTCTTTTGTATTTAGAAGACACTGGCACTGAGAGATACGAGCACGTCTGCTCTGTTGGCGTAAGGATCAATGTCCTGCATAATTTTAGAAAAGGCAAATGTTAGATGAACTTGTGATCCTGGCTCAGGTCTGCTTTATTGTGATGGGAGCTAATGCACGGACAAAGAAACCCCAGATTTTCAATTAGAAGTTTGGGTGGGTTTTTTTTTTTTTTTTTYTCCTTTCCCTTTATCAGTTTTATCATCAAAAAATCAACTGTATGTCCTGTGAATCCAGCCTCTCAGGCAGTGTGAGATATTGATAGTTTAAGCCAGATGATTTTTCCCTGAGACAGAGGTTCACATGTTCCACGTCGCTGGCTCCGCCGCTGGGCTGCAGACAGCAGCAGAGGAGTTGCAGGAAAAGATTAAGGGCAGCAAAGTTTTAAACTGTGATTCTCATGTAAGATGAGATGCCAGATCCACTGACCTGTTGCCTCTCTTTCTTGGACACTTCTGTCTTTCCTTTGCAATACAATTACACCACGGTTGGAAGTTTAGACTGTAATTTAGACCTAATCATCCTGTTTTGAGGACACCCATAAATGAATATTGAACATACTAGTTACTGTCTCTGAGAGTGCTGTCTTGGGGTTGGCTCTTACTCAGTTTATGTTGTGCACTCTGCAAACCAGTTATTAGTAGGCCACAGTCGAAGAGGACTTTCACGGAAGCACGAGGAAAAATGAAGATCACAGCAGTCCGTTCTGCCTCACGCTGATGGCCATGCCGCTGCAGCTTTTTAGTAATCCACTCACCCTCTGGGAAAGTCACATATTTAAGGAACATAAGCAGGAAGAGAAGGTATCTGCTTTGTGCCAGAGTTSAAATTCCATTGCCAAATGGAATTAGAATTTCCATCTAGACAGCAATCAAAATTAGCCTTTCATCATACATTAAGGTAACACTCAAATTGTTCTGTAAGCATTAATAACTTAATTGTATTATTTTGAGGATGCATGCATAAATAAATATTGAATATATTAGTTATCTTGCATATGGAAATGAAGCTAAAATATTAGCGAGGATGGAGACTCCTCACTACTAGGTGTTGTTTCTTAACAGCCCTGCTATTCTGGCTGTGAGCTGGATTATTTTGAGCTACTGCGTTTCTCTTTTTGGTTGATTTGACCCAGTGTAGTCCTACATTCAGTGAGCATTTAAATGACCAGGCAAGATGCAATCTTCATAAATCATTACAGACTAGTGAAAGTCCATCACACTGCATAAAGGATTTTGGGTACAGAACAGTAAAGGAGCTTGCTCTGAGTCACAACTGGCATCTTTATCAAGGGAAAAAAAATAAAATCTTTTGAAAATACTGTATGTAACAGACTACAAATGAAAGAAATGTACTTGTATATCAGAGCAATCCGTTAAACACACACAACCTGCTGAGAGATACAGCAGTATCATTCCTGTATAAATCAGTTCATAAACTCATTTTTAATTTTTTGGCAGACTTATGAAGCCAATTAGCTTGGTAATAAATATTCAGCTTTAATGGGCAAGTAAATAATTAATGTTATTGCCTTTGTAAATTTAGCTTTTCAGTTATAAATTAACATAATTAAGAGAGTAATGTTTCAGTACGCATTTTACCATCCAAATCTAAATCAAGCAATTAAACTGTAGGTTTTCCACATCAAATGAGTTGAGTTTATAATGATACAAACTGTAGGCATAAATTTGTTTTTCATGGTCAGATTCATTACAAAAACATGAAGGAAAATACTCTGCAGTAGATGTAATCAAGTGTATTATTTGAAGAACCATTAATATATACTTTAACTACTTTTTGTTGTCCTTCCACAGTGAAATAGAAAGGGGAAAGCATACTTCCCATCAATCTCTGGCACTGGGATAATTGCCTGTGTGTAATTGTAACGCCACTGTAAAATGGTTGTCGCTGGATAGTGGCTGTCACATCTCTTTGTTGGATTGATTGCAAAAACGCGATGCGCGGTATGGATCTGAAAAGATAAAAATTGCTCTGTAGTCATTAAGTTAAAAACCTCCAGGCTGACTTACACCAGCTGAGAATTTGATCATACGTTTTTTCCCCCTCTGCCTATTGCTTCATATTTTTTGTGATGCGCATGTGCCATCTTCCTATATCATCCTTCAAGCTTAGTGAGCAATCGGAGCAGTAACGCTTTTCTTGAGAAAGACAGATGAGTTAGTAGGAATATGTAACTATTTCTAATCTGAATGCAGGTCAGAGCTGGCGAAATTCAGCCCTTTCAGTAGCTGTTCCAGAAGAGCAGAGCATGTGGCTGTAACTTCGGGTTGGCTCAAGAGTTCAGGRGGTTGCACCAAGATTTCTGAATTTGCTTGTGAGAGACAGTTAAGGGGCGTCTGAAACCATATGGCTTCTGAAACTTGGAAGCTTCAGGGAATCCCCTGGACTTCAGGGATATCAGTTCCCTGTATGAACTTGGGCCTTTCTCTATTTTTTTTTTTTTTTTTTTTTTTTTTTTTTAAATTTTTTCTCTTTTTTTTTTGTTTTTTTTTTTTTTTTTTTTTTTTTTTTTAATTGGCAATTTCACAGAGCATTTCGGTTTCTTTGAATGGTGTCAGTTTGTGACTTTTAAAAATGCTACTTTTCATTAGAAGCAGGAAGAACCCAGAAGAAGTGACTCTAACATGCACGTATAGACACGCACACGCTCACACACACATGAAAACTTGAAGTCTGAAAATTTGTCTCTGGTCAGAGAAGTCCTGAAAGCCCCCGCTGAAAACCCGGAGCTATAGACAGTTCTAGTCTTGCAGCCTTCACAGATTATAATTTATCATGGTCTGAGCAGTCTATTTTTAGCTCTTCAAAATGTTTCGAAGAGCAGCATTTTGCAAACTGCCAAAGGTTTGCAGATTTGTGATGAGAAGAGTTTCTTGATGCACAGGCTTGCCCACATCCAAACCCGTTCATTGACATTTCTACAAGCTGTGATTTCATAGTCATTTCATGCCCCAGCACCCAGTGGGCAAATTTATCACTGGTAAAAGCCCACTGAAGTCAGTGAAGTTACACCAGAGAGAAATTCAGGTCAATGAACTTTATTTTAGTGGTGTCCCAAACGTTTGCAGTGCTATGCAGATAGATAGCTGTAGACTTTTTTGCAGTATCCAATTGTTTAAGGGTGAGCGGACTGAAAAAAATTTACTCTTGAGATGAATTTGTGCTAATTGACTTAAATACATGCAGAACTGCAGTATGGTTTTGACRATATTATTATTTGGGGGTTTAGAAGGACTTTAAAAGGAAGCAAAGCACACTGAACTGTCATGCATGATTTCTGTGGGATCATATTTCCAAAGAGATTTTAACTGAACACAGTTACTTGCTGGCATGATGAACTGTGGGTGGAAGGGAGGGGGTCCGACCACCTGATGGCACAGGCAGCTACTCTTGTAAGCACTGCTAACTCTATATGTCTATATGTGTCTGTAGAAGATGAAAATTTTTATCAGTGATAAGGCCGATTTCTGTCTCAAATGCTGCCCTGTTATGAACAGTTTTAATCTGTATTTCATTATTATACTTTGGCCGTGTCTAGATTTAGATGGGGTTCAGGTGCATTGTATGGTTTCTTTGCCGATGGTGGCTAAATGAGTCTTTTCATCTCATGCCAAGCTCTACCTGGACTTAGTGACATATGTCTGGCTGGGGTCTACTAATCATGGACTTCAAACAGAGTCAGCAGTCTTGAGCTGTTTCTGAAGAGAATTCAGCGTATTCTGTAACAAGGTTATTCTAACTCCCTTACATTTGATAGTCTACTTTTAGCTACTTTGGTTTTCAGCACAAATCGAAAGATTGCTCTGAGACTACCGAGCACCTAATGAGATTGAAGGCGCTTCAGATACTTGCTGTTTAGGCTGGCTCTGCCATGCAGCCTGCCGGGTGCTGTATTTCTGCTCCATTCGTTGGAATTTACAGTGTGCCAAGGAAGCTGGCCTTTAGCGACTGAAGCAGTGTGACACTGCCTTGTTTCATGGGTGGATGAGAGTATTTCAGATAGTTTGGTGACTTGTTGGAAAAGTCCATCTAACCTTCTCTCTCTCAGAGCAGACAGCAGGAGGTGTTTACATGGGTGAACTCAAGTTCTTTATCACCTGGAGCCCATGGCAGGGATGCCTTCTGCGTCAATACTGGATTGCTCATTGCTTTGCACTTGTTATTGATGGTTTTCTGTAGTTCAGCGTGTAAGACTAGATGGCCTGGTCCAGAAAGCATAGACTGGAGCAGTGTGTGAGCTTGGAAAGGGGAGAAGATGTTAAGGGAGTCTTGATTTGCAATTGCAAATGTGTTGGTAGCTGTGTACCAAAAGGCCAACTTCCGGGGCTTGCAAGCGCTCCTGTTTCTTTATGGTCCTTTTTAACTTGCATCAACTTTCTCCAAACTCCTGACGCTTCTCCTGGAAAGCTCTGGCATCCTCCTGCAGCCCCAGGTCTGCTCTGGCTTCTTCTTGGCTCTCCAGTGCCCTCACCCAGCCATTATGGTTCTCATAAGCTGCTGCAGGCATCCATTCACCCTCGCGTCCTCCCTGATGCTCCGCCAGACCTCTGCRTGCCCTCTTCTCTGTCCTCCCGGCTCTGTCCTTTTTGTACCAGTGGCTGAAATTAAAGCACTTAAAGGCTCTAGAGATTTACCAGRCTTTTATGCTGGTTTCCAGCTCAAGTTGAGTTTATTTTTCTTCAAGTATACGATCCAYGTAGGAAACGCTACATTTCAGAAGTTAGGTTGGTGTTTTTCAAGTGTCAGTGAATTTGATAAACTTTTCAGGCTAACGTATCAGATCGGTGCACCAAGTGAGGCTGCCTTTGTGTGTCATTTATGGACTTGGTTGACTCTTACCTTTTCCCTGGGTTGTAACAGTGTAAAACTACAGCAACGGGTGGGACTTCAGAGTGACAGCACATTGTATACCACTAATTTATCTGACAAAACTTTTCGAAGTTTGGAAAGTGATTAGAAACAATTGTTTTTACTAAGATAACTAAACTTGGCTTAAAGCATCAAAGGAGAATCACATTTTAGACTCCCAGGAGATGCATCAGAGTTTGATGCTATGTGTGGCTTTTAAAATCAAAACATTGAGAATAATAGCCTGAATTTATAATGGAAAACCCTGCTCAGATTCTGGGTTGACAACTGACTGACAGCCGTGTGTCCTCCAGGTGCCACAGAATCCAATATACTTGTATTTTCTCTAACATTTGGTATACCAGCTTATCCCAATATGTTCCACAGAGATAAACAATAAAGTTACAGAGTTAAATAAATAACTTTAGAGATAAGCAACTTTAGCAAAGGACAAATGGTTTGCTTAGCAATGACATTTAACAGTAGATGGAGATATGCATTTACTTACTTTCCGACAGAAAACAGGTTACAAATGGCAGTAACACAAAGCAGAGTATCTCTGAAGAGTGACAGATTAGGGCAGCAAAGACAGTTGTTTCTTATGACCAATCTTAATGCAAGCCAGTAATAAATCTCACCGATTCCACTGAGAGCAGAGTGAGGCGAGTGCCAGAACTGTTGGGAAATTTCATCTGAAGTATTCAAAAGAGAGAGTCCCTGAACCAAAATAAAATAAAATAAAAAAATTAAAAAAAAAAAAAAAAAGGCAAAAGGAAGGTGAAAGCATGTCTGAAGGAGATACAGAAAAGTCAGTTTTGGTGGCAAAATACAAATGCACTGAGTTCAAATGAGATTAAAGTTAATAGTGGTCAAGCTAATACCTTTGGTACAGAGAAAGAGAAGTACAGTATGTTTATAAAAAGCTTATGCTTTCATGTCCTGATCCTGTAATATGATCCACTTATGTGCTATCAGCTGTGGTAAAGAGATCCAAAGGTATTTGAACCTTCTAGTAATAAATAGCATTCTTCATCCTGGAATGTACCTGAATTACAGAATATAGAAAATATATCCCAGAAGAGTCTCAGTGCACTAACTTTGCGCATGTAGAAGTTTATCTTGGAATGGATCAAAAAAATAATGTTTTTCCCCTGTTAACATAATTTATTCTGCATTGTTGCATATATTGTCAAATTTTAAGGCTCGCAGTTTAACTGTGATGCTAAGATGAGTGACATGATTGTTTTCTAGTTACATTCCCATTTTAAGTTAGAGTAAGAGGAAATCTAGTTAGATACTGTCATATCAGCAAAGGTTGTATCACACAGCTGCCTCTGATATAAACCTGTCAGCTCTTGTTGGAAGATCTGGGTTTATTTCATTACTCAATTATTTTGAAGGTCTGACCAGTTAAGTGCAAGCTGTTTGATACTCATTCTCTCCTAAATCCAGGAAATCAGTTAAGCATTGCTTTTTTCCCCACGAATGTGCTTCCAACCCTTTGAAAGCATTATTTGACAAGGACATATGCATTGCTATAACTTAATCATTGCTTTCAATTGAACTGACAGAAGAAACAATAATCTCATGAAGGAGCTTCAGTACAAGGGCAGATGTAAACGTCTGAATCTAAGGAGCCCAAGAGATCTTATTTTATAGTGTAACCAGACTGTAGTAGTAGTAGGAGTAATAATAATAAAAAAAACCTTAATAGTATAATGGAGTGTTAGCAGCTAGACAGTTAGACAGTAGCCTGCAACTTAATGCTTTTGAACTTGAGAAGCAGCCTTCGTTAATGTAAGTGCCTTTCTTCAGCATGCATGTTTTATTTCAAATTGGAAGTATTTCCACTGAATTTCTTGGATTCCACTTTCAGAAATTATTTACTCATATGCAGCAGCAGCAAGACTTATAGAATCATAGAATCATTAAGGTTGGAAAAGACCTCTAAGATCATCAAGTCCAACCATCAACCCAACACCACCATGACTTGTGCAGTGTCTTAGCATTTTCTAACCCGGCAAGATATTTATCATACTTTTGAACCTCGTAATGTAACATTAATACTACTATGATGGGAATAGTTCATACAACAAGCATGGTTAACCACTGCTCTTACTTCCTTTTTCCTGGATACCCTTGGTTTGCACTTGGATGACAAAAACCAACGCCGATGTTCAGCAACGTCACAGTATTCCATTGTATTCATCTTAGTCAATGTATTCTTCATTTTATTATTGCCTGTGKTTTTTAATTGAGTTAATTTCCCGAGGAACTCCATCACACCACCACCCTCCACCAAATTTCCTACTCATGGACATTATCACTTGAATTGCAGTTCCACTATTTCACTATTTGTTTTGTTGGCAGGGAAGGAAAAAAAAAGCCTTAAAACAGCTGAGTGCCAGTAGTGCTGGCGACTTCTGTTTTATTTATGTTTTGTACTGAGCCATCCTGAATGACGAAGTATGTCTGGGACACAGTTGTGGGCAATGCTCTAAGTGTTATACTTGGAAAGGTGCCAAAGTTGCATTGCTACCAATTTTTTACCGTTAGCCTTCTGGAAGGAGGGATTCAAAGTCTCATTTTGTTCTCTTCTTCACCAGTGTCACCTTTACACTAAATTAATGTGAGATCTTTACCAGAGATGGAGCGGACAGGATGAGTTGTTGATCCTACAGTTCCTTGACGCGGCGGGAGCAGAGGAACAAATCCCATAAAATGTAGAAGCCGCCTTCTCTTCGGATTTGAGCTGTGAGGGGTCAGGAGCATCCTTTGAGATAACTGAATACCCTTGCTTTCGGCTGAAGCTAGTGTGGTGGCATTGCRTCAAGCCATGCTGTCCTGAAGCTCACTGGAAAACAGTGAGCTCGATCCTGAGGATATGGCAAAATGCAGCAGCTGTTGCCTACTCAGCTGTATGGGGACTAATGTCCAAGGCTGTAATTAGAAGATATACCTGCTAATGAATTGGTATAATCCCCCGCTGTGCTCAGTGTCTGCTGTGGGATCTTTTTTTCTGCGTTTACAGAGGAGGTTGACGTTGTTAAATACTTAGCAATAAAAATGTGTTTTCCCTTGCCTGTTTCACAGCCTTTCTTCTGGCTCTACCAGGAGCTCCTCTGTATTAGTCAAACATGTTTATCCAAGTTTAGCTATAGGGAAAGAGGGAAGTTATGAGACTATGTATGAGCATGTTACATATACCTTAGTGTGGTGTACATGTCTGCATGGGTGCACACACATGCGGAGTTTTGAGTTCTTAATGGTCACACTAGCAGTAAAAATAAAAGAAATTTAATATTTAAGCAAGGAGATATGGTTTCAATTATTTTTAAGTCACCACACTCTTTAAATATTTAATCTTTTCTATGCCCAACTAATTTCTTCAATTGCAGTTAGGCAGGTTGTAATTAATTTTTGATGAGACAAGCTAATACTAATTTGAATATCTACTATACTGTAATATTTGCTTGCAAATATGTCATTCAGCTTCTAGATACCTCTTTTTGCCCTATCTAAAGTTGCAGTGCTCACCAATACTGTCATATCTAGCCACCAGACCCAAGCTGCACCTTAAGCTGTATGACACCCAAATACAAGGATGACTGTGCTGGGTCAGATAAGGGTCCGGTCGGCTCCTGTCCTCACCCTGACAGTGATCAATAGCTGATGCCTAAAGAAAAGTATGAGAACAGGACAAAGGTATAGCAAGGCTTCCTGTGAGAGTGTCTCCTAGCCTTCGTTGATTTGTGGTCTGGGAGCATCTCAAGATAGAAGTGGTGTCTTCAAATTTAATATTGGATCTGATTTGTTACATCTAAAATGTATAGTTATTTCGTATAATTCATGCTTTCTATCAGTAAAGGACTGAGACTTCTCCAAGGGAAATTCTCTCTTTTTACTGGAAAAATGTCTTGTCTGCCTTTCCTGATTAATGAGAACATCTATATGCCTGCTTTTGTGACTTGAAGACTGATCTGATACCACTTAACTATGTTAATTTAGGAATGCGCCTGAATATTCCATCCAGAGCTCCAGAAACTGAATGTAAAAATCTGAAGTGGTGGGGTAATGAAAGTAATTCGTAGTTTGTCAGCAGTTACCTCCACACGTCTGATCAAAGAAGAACGGGGCGAGCACAAAATTTTAGAACCAAAGCTAACTTTGTGGGAAATTGTGGGATTTCTAGTACATGAGGCATTTCTGTAAGTTCAGACTTGGTTTTGTTTCATATAGGAGCAGTGCCAGCTCCTACAGCCGCTACAGACTGAGATGAATGGTTTTTATCAGGGATGCTGGTGTCTGTCTCACTCTGCAGCCATGGGAGGGTCCTGGGGCTCTGGGCTTGGGCAGTGGCTCCGGCAGACCACCGTCAGCCCGGGCTTTTCCAGCCCTCAGGGCGGCTGCTCACTGGAGCTGCCCAAAGTCAAGGAGGTCCGAGGAGCGTCTCAGGAGCTGTGTGATGGCTCTCCAGGTTCCTTGACTGTGAGAGGAAAACCAGTTGCCTGCTAGGACACTGACCACCAAGTTGGCAGTGGCTTACTGAATGTGAAGGCGTTTTTCTGCAAAATCGTGCAGGTTTGGGCAACAGGACCGGCATACTTTTTTTTTTCTTCTTCTTCTTCTTTTTTCCCCTGGAAGGTTCTGAGCCAACACAAATTATATCTCATGAGGGTTTCCTTGCATTATTTTTGAGTATCCTTTTACCTTACTATATTGCTGACTAGGAATGGTCCCTGGCCTGCCTCCCTCCCTCTGTATTTGTGYGATGCACATCATCAGAGTGTGGCGGAAGCACGTTGCGTTCAGGCTGGAGCATATGCACCTTGCTGCTCGTGGGAATCCTGGCCACAGATTTCATTTTGTTATGTTGCACCATCTTTCTTGTATCAGAGAGATGGGAATGGTGCACAGTTGTTGCATTTTGTCATGACCAAAGTTGTTTTCCCCTCCATGTCCACACCTCCCGTTACTTCCCATCCTCCCACGTTACTGCATGTTCATAGTACTCCGCGCTTTCAGTCTGGGTCGGGCAACTGCTTGGCAGAAACATTTTCCAGCTTGCTGCTGCTGTGCTCTCATTCCCATAATGGTAGTGGTCGGGAGTGAAGGGAGCTTTTTTTTTTGTCTTCCCCAAGAGCTGGAAGTGCATGCTTCTGCCTGCACGGTAATTTATGATCCACCCAGCAGTGCAGGAATTCAGATGGTACAGAAACTCTATGCGCATGCATAGCAGCATGCTAAGGCAACGTGCCAACTTCTTACCAAAGAGATTTGCTTCCAATGAGCATTGGCAAGCTGTACTACATAGGAGCTTTCAACAATACATCTTTTCCAACTTAAGACCAGGCTCCTGCATTCAGCTTGCAATGATGATCTAGTCCTATTATTGTTACTTCTACTTCTCAACTCAGCTGATGCTATAGTTAATGCACAAAAATGTAGCACTGAGTTTCTTTGTGACGATTTTGTGTTACAATTTGCGAGCAAAAATGAAAATGTAAGTGTAACTGTGGTCTCTGGAGGTAGAAATCCCTTAAAAGCAGTAGAATTAGGTCTTGCTGCTACCTGCAGATCAAACTACTGCAGCATCAGCCATTTCTATACCCATAAGTCATTCAGCAGCCATTTCAGTTGGCAGTCTGATTTTTAATGGTTAGCCTGGAGGAGGACAGGAGCTGCGAAGGTCCACTTTTGTCCTTCATGTCTGAGTTCAAGAGAGACAGAAGGCCTGTAAATGTGTGCCAAGAAATGCAGGGCTAGACTCTGTTGTCCTGACTCCTGTTCTGGGTATCTCACAAGCTGTTCCACTTGTAGAGCCTTTAGGTGTGGTATATAACAGAAACCACTTATACAAGGTCCAATGAAGTAATTAGTGCTAAATAAAGTAAATATATTTGTTTGTTCTGATCTGTGTGACCATGCTTGCTATGTGGACTTTTTGGTAAAAATAATTAAAAAAAGAAAGCAGTATGATTCTGGCTTTCAGTATGGACAGCTTTACACGCTGATTACTGAAATCTTCCTTCTTGCAAGTGCAAAAGCTAATGGGTTTTTTTGGATAGCTGTAACCTGTTCATGGGTTCAGGATTTTTTGTGAAGACATAATGGGATTTTGTGGTATTTCGAGCTGCCACAGGCTTTCTGCT
>JAYKAV010003155.1:1738045-1791453 GCA_035582835.1 Phoebastria nigripes | reverse complement strand
TTTTTTTTTTTTTTTTTTTTTTCCTTTTTTCTTTGCTCTTTTTGCATTTCTAAGCAAAGTTAGAATACGTTCATGGCTGCTGTGTTGAGTTAATGTTAGGCAACGCATCTCTAAGCCCGGTTTAAGGACGCAAACCACCTAATGCGTATGTATCTGACCTAGAGAGGTTGGATCCTGCTCTTTGCTCAGTCCTCACCTGCTTTGTGCTGCTCTGCCTGGTCTTGCTTTGCAGACTGTGTTGTCTGGGTGGGGGAAGGATGGTTCTTTGAGTATTTTCCCATGTGTCAGGGATTAGGGATGATTAACACAATGACAGCAATGAATGTTTGAACTTCACAGTGCTTCTCTAAGGTTTTTGGTTGCTGGCAGCGTTGCTGCCAGGCGGTTGTCTGCATCACTCTCTTCTCACCTGGGTGTCCGCAGTGAGGCTCCCACGTCCATGTTCAGTTCCAGGGTCTRACCTCTTGAAAACACCGAGCACATCTAGCAGTGATAGTGAGCTAGAAAACGTGGCGATGCTGAGCCCCCACCCTCCCAGAAAAGCTCAGGCCATTTACCTGTCTCTGACAATTGGTTTGGAGACTGAACTTCGGGAACCCGTTGCTGCATGTTGGGCTGACAGTCACTGCTTCCCATCAGCTGTAAGGTCCTAACGTGATTGCCTGTTTAGGAGCTTTGAATTCCTTGAATGAGAGCCATTTTAACAGTGCAAAGTATTAAGACTCACGTGATGTCTCTGCTTTTAATATGAAAGTCCTGTTATTCTGCAGAAATGCCCTAATGAGTTAAAATATTCCCTAGGGAGAAGTGCATTACTTACTTTCTTATTACGATACCAGGCTGGAATAAAAAGGAGCTGGGCTGGCGTTCATTTCCTAGTGTAGGGACACTATTAAAGTACTGTAAAGCAAGAATAGCTTTGCACCACAATTCTTGAATTCAAAGATTGCCCTCCGAAGGTGCCAAGCATGATGGATTGTCACAGACTCTTTGTCCTGCCTTGACATTTCATTCCTATCCGATGTTGTCTTATGTTCTGCTCTGAATCTGCCAAACAACTGACCCTAGAATTTAATGCCACACCTTCTTCTCTTCCTTTTTTCTGAACAGCATCTTTTGCAGCTGAGGCTCTGAAATACTGGAGGACACTGCATCTTCCTCAGGGACACGGACAAGGGGGAGCTGGAGCCTCTGGGGAGCTCAGAAAGGAATTGCGGTTGGTGGTCACCTGAGGAACTTACCTTCACGCCAATGTTGCTCTGAAACGAGTTGTGTCCAACATTCAGGTTTGGTAAGGTATGTCATTTTTTCCCTGCTCTTCTCTTTTTGCTCTTTTCTGAATATCTACATGTGGGAAAAATAGAAAATTAGCAGCCTTTGTGTTTATTGCTGTATACGTGCCATGCTCATACTGCCTCTGTAAATAACCTTTGCTCTCCCTGAATTTGGAGAGCATTCCTCAAGAGTGAAGCGTTTTTAAAGTCTTGGGCTTGAGGGGATGCGTGTTTATATCAAGTGCTTATTGAGCAAAATGCTCACTGATGGTTGTGTTTTGCTGTTGGTGATGTATACTTGGTGATAAGCATCTGCATTTTGGAAGTCCCACTTGTTGTGTTTCACTAATGTCTGCAGTTCAGAGGGTCAGAGACGAAAAAAATAAATGACGCTGAAGTTGCCCATTTGTAATACAGCCCTGTGCTTTCCTTTGTGCTTTGTATATTCTCGTTGTTTGCCAAGGACGGAAATAATACCAATTTCTTGCATAATCGTATGTGCCCCCTTTGTTGTGGAGCACTTAAAATTTTTGCATGTGTGGAGGTTCTCATATCCACACAAGCATTGCCTTGGTTATGCTGTAACTGTAGCAAGGCAATATGCAACACACCTTTTAATAAGAAATTGAGCGCCAGGACTTGAGGAATGTATTGTGGACAAAGCTTGCGCTATASAAGCATTTAGGGTAATACAGCCTCTGATAATACAGCTGCTTTTATCTAGGCCAAGTTATTTCTGTGGAGACAAAGTTTGCTGATAAAAAAACTAAAATTTAAAGTATTGGTTCCCAGATCTCAGTAGAATGGTATCAGATGATGCTATATCCTTTTTCATTTAACACATGGGTATTGTCTTCTCTTTCATGACTGAACCAGCAGTATAGTCTTGTTGAGAAAAGTACAGCAGCAATATAACAGCTGCACTTGGGGGGGGGGGGGAAGAAAAAAAAGTCAAGACTTTCTTAAAAGTCTTTAAGAAAACATGAGGCATCCAGGTGAGTGTGCATTCATTCTTCTGCTTTTGATATGATTGCACCAGTGGTGTTACCTCTGGAAACTAGGCTCAAACTCTCACGCTTCAGCAGAGCTCTGCTGGTCTGGAGACTGCCTGTCTCCAGCAATTGCAGAAAAGGTTGGTGGGAATAGCTTAAATTAGGTGCTTAACTTTTAAATGTTGAGGGTCAAGAAAGGTCTGTTCCAGCCACAGCATATGCTGTTAATTTGTATAGGCATTTCAAGAAAACAACACTGATGTCAGGGAGGAGGGGTTCCCGTCATTAAAACTGCTGCAGCACTTGCTCCGTTTGTCTGTCTGCTCYGGTGGCATCTGGTTTCCAGAAGAGGAGGTTGTTAAACATTGCTCATGCTTGTGTTATCATCTTCACTTTTGTTTATTTCCAAGCTGCTGCTCTTGTGATTATAATACCTGAAGGGGAAAGCTGTAGGAGAGGTATTTCATAATCAAGGGGGCTTGACTCTTGCAGAGAAATATTTTGCACTATTATAATGTAGAAATCACAGCAATTTGTTTATTCCCTGTTTCTGTGTGAGATTTGTAGGTGAAAGCGTGTAAATCTTCCTTGCAATGAACGTGTGCGTTTTGCTGGGTACGCAGGGTGCCCCAGGGTCTGCGAGGATCCGCACCAGAGCGGTTGGTTGCTGGTGTGACCGTGGTGCTGACCCTGCCTTGGGCAGGACGGTGGTGAGACGAGCTCCCCACGTCCTTCCCACCTGAGTCGGTCCAACTCTCAGTCTAAGGTTCACATCTCAGGCTGCAGCATGAGTATTACTCCAGTGCAGAGGTTGTGCAGGACCTTGCAGAACCTCGTGGTTTCAGAGGACAAAGAGCATTTTCCATACAATTGATTTATGTGAAACTGTTACTTAGGCATTGGACTTTGGTTATAWTTTTGCATTTTACTTTGTGACCATCAGATCTAAAAACTTGCTTCTTATTTAAGGAAAGCTCACGTATTTATGGAAACTTGATCTTTAAGAACAACATTGCAGATTGAGAAGCTTGTGCTAAAGTTTAAAGAGTGGGCAACACTGCTGTTGTTCATTCAAGTACCCGGGGTCCTTTTTTATCCTTTCTCTTCATCTTGCAGGCTCATGCAAACATACCAGAAWAATTGACTACCATCAACTTTATCTGTTCCCATGAGACTCTTGTAAGACAGAAGTGCTACTTATCCCCATTTTACAGATGGTGACTAAGGAACAGAGTCACTTCTAGGTCACTTTGAAGCGGTAAAGATCTGTCTCTGATTTCCATGCAATCACAAGTACAAAAGGTGTATCTGATACCCACAGCTGGAGGCATGAAGATAGCCTTGGCTGAGCAGCTGAGTCTATAGGGCAAAGCACGGGATTTGGATGTGGATCTGTTTGAGGTCACTGCTCCGATCCAAGCCAGTTTCTTCCGTGTGTCCTGCTCTCCCAGGTAGAGGGGTTTTTAATTAAGTGATTACAGTAACACCAAATGACGTCAGGACCCACATTTGCTCCGTATCTCTGCTGGAAATGGCAACATATGTCCAAATAAAGTTAGCTGGACTCATTCATCTTTGCAGCAGAATGTTGTTTGCTCGTGTGAGGCAAGCAGATTCCCTTTTAGCAGCATTTACACAGTTGTGGTGATGGTAATCTTATTGTGTAAGGAATTATTTTAAATGGATCTGTAGACAACATGCAGAGTAATATTTTTTTCTTAAATTGCTCATTTTTTAGATTAGTAGAATCTGGTTAGTAAAATGCTCTGTTCTGCTGAAAAAGCACATTTAATAAATATGTAAGAGAAAAATTTTAAGTAGCCATTAAACATAGTTAATAAATTTTATCTTGCAAGTAGAATTGGAAAAAACGCTGTTCATTTAATGTGTTTTATGGATCTCGTAGCAATTAATTGTCTTTATTACATCGACATAAAACCTCAATGTAATTCACCTTTTTCAGATGAATTGCTTTGGAACTTTTCCCTTTGCTTTGTTTAGGCTGTAATACTATTTCTCTTTTTTAAAAGTTGAATCTCAACATCACAGTTTTTACCATTTCAAGTAAAAAGTTCAAGTTAACAAAATCTCTTTGTGTTACAGGACAGTGCAGAGGTAGTGTTGCAGCTGTGATGGTCTGATACAGGTGAAGCAGAGAGCTTGCATATTCAAGTCCTTCTTGACCTATAGTGGAGCAGTGGGCAGGTGTCCTTTTCTCACTCCCTATATTATGTGGTCTGATAAAAAGTTATTATTCCTCTCTTCAAATCTCTCTTGCTTCTTATGTGATTTCATTTATGAAATCAGAAACAAACACTGATTTTACGTGCCTCTAGGTTTGGATGTCAAAATAAGACCTTAATGCAACTTTCCAACGGCTTGAGGGGTGCAGGTCTACTGGCTGTGGGTGAAAATGTGTCAGTAAACTTGTCCTACGTTATTGAAGGACAAGTTCAGTTGGAGCATCACGGGATGTCTCCTTGAATTCCCAAAGTTAAATTCAAAGCTTTATTTTGAATAAAGTCTTTATTCTTCTTGACTGAATTTTGCACACCGGCTAGGAAAACAGGACAGCATGTAGGATCGCTTTTTACATATGTTTTTTATCCGTGAGCATGCTGAGCTTGTTTTTGTATGAGTAATATTTATGCAAATATTTTCTAGTGTTTCTCTGAACTATTTTGCCAGGGTGAGGAAATAAAATGGCTATTATGTTTGCATGTTTTGTTGCAAGATCAGCAGACTGGCTGTTAACGTATCAATTCTCTTGATGATACCACTTCTGTAACCCTATTCACTCAACTTCTCCTGACAGGGCTTTTATTGAATCCATCAACCTGACACATATCAAAGCACAATTTCTGATAACAAATATCTTGGTGTAAAATGAATTAGAAGGCTGATATCAGCAGCAGAACTGAGTTGAATTTCTGAAAGAAAATAAGAAACTCCAAAACTAACATGAGATTCTTAAGATATCAATCACGGAACAGTAATATAATAGTCCTTTACCTCTACTCTTGAAGTACTGAGAAGTCAATGGGTCTGCCCAAAGTCATATAAATGGGCTTTCTCCTGGGCTGTCAGCCTGTGGCTCTGCCTTCTGGACTGTGGATTTTGTAGTGTTGCTTCAGAGAGCATGATGAAGTAGTGGTTTACTTTCTCCTGGAGACCTTTCTCCTGTGAGGACCAATGACCTCCTTGCACTCTGGTCTTTGAGAAATTTGGAGACTGAGCGGTGGAAAATGCTAACCAAGATCTGAATGGAGTAAAGCTTCTTTCTCTCAGCAGGCGAAGTAGTTTGGAGCCCCTTGTCCTCTGCAGAGCTGCTGCTTGGCAGCCCATGGGCCGTGTCTTGAGCAGAGTCCAGCTGGGGTGGAAGAAGGGCGTGCGTTTCTTTGGGCTGCAGATGTTTTGAAATTACCTGGCTCAAAACCTTCTTCTGAGAACATGCTTCCATATCTGCTTGCAGCCTTCTCCTATCTGTCTTGCTCTCCCCATCCTGCTTTTCTATACCCTTCATTTTTGCTTCTCTTAGATGATAAGCAGCCTCAGGCAGGGCTGCCTTTGCACTGGTGCTGTTCTCGCTGCGCCCAGCCTCGCTTACCTCTTATTTTTGACTAGCACACACTATAAAGTATTAGCTAATAATAATCATGCTTTTTGCTCTGTGGCATGTCTGCTCTTTGGATAAGTATCCACTGGCAGTTTGCAGCCTAGCAGAGAGGAAGAGGAGGGTGGCCAACAGTTGATGTGGAAAATTAATTATGAAGTACCATCCTCCTGCCACACGGTTAAGCCACTTCTTTCCAAGCTTTACATCCAACCTTGCAGAAAAAAGGAGGAGAATACTGCATTTACTTCCTCGAATAGTGGGAATGTTGCCAGAACAAAGCTTAGTGGAGAATGTCACATGTGGGACTGATCATTCAGGATGCTCTAGAGCCTTTACCGCTCTGCCTGCAGCTGTGGCACCACCCAGATAGTCATTTTTACCTTTCGTCGGACAAATGTTAGCTTAATTGCGCATCCGAGTTGATGAAGGCCTGTGTGTGTGATGGGAAGTCACCCATGTCCAGGGTGCAACATTTTGTGTTTCTTTATAGCGGTGACTTGGTAACATTCAGGTTCAGATAAGCTACAGCTTGTTATATTTTCATCCTTCAGGATGACATATTTATTTCATAATGATCGACCAAAACTGGCCTGTGATGTAGAGGGGGGAGAGTTTGACAGGCACCGTGTAGCCCTGGGAATGTAATTACCTAAAGGAGCAGTTCTGTCCCTGAACAACCTCTGTCTTAAGGATCACAGAAATAATTGCTGGACGCCCCAGCACTGTGTGTACTTCAGGAGCTGTTCTGGTCTCATAATTGCATGCTGGGTCCTGCTAGCTCAAGTTGAGCACTGCAGAACCAGCACAGCACAATTTAAGTGCCAAAGATGCCCTTCCTTAGACAGTTCTGTAGGATGCATGAAAGAGCCTGAAAGAGTTAGGATTTTGGAAAGACCTGGCAACTTTTGTGAGTGACTATTTGGGGCTTAGCTAAAGAAATGAGCATTTGTTGTAACTTTCCTCAATGAAGCCTTTGCTTAGTCTAAAGGATATTGAAGTGTGCAATGGAAGCAGCCTTGCAAAGCCACAACAAGTAACTGGTGTGAAGTGTTACGGAGATACTAGGCTGTATTAAGTGTCTCTTTAGACCAGAAAAATCCTTTAGGCTGTTCAAGTTTTTCAGTTAAGACCAGAAGTCTCCACTTTGCACATTTTTATAATGAAAAATGCCCACAGCTCCTGGCTACTTTGATGGTTAACTGAGGGGTGATGCTCTAAGAAATACCTAGGATTTTAAAGGGCCAAATTTACTGCCTGGTGGAAGTCACTGACTCAAATCATGATGGTGTGGCTTCCAGTTTCCTCTTCCTGAGCTCTACCTCCTGATCGACACAAACCTCTTTCTAGTGCTGTCGTGCTGAGTTTTTGCAGCCAGGAGCCTGTGTTTGGAAGCACAAACCTGTTGTACAARTTCTTTAGATGTGCTGCAAATAATTATGAATATGTTTAATGAAGGGAAGCTGAAACATACTGAAAACATTTGGAAATAAGAGAGAATGTGTGCAGCCAAGCGTTAGCTGTGAATGGAGAGTTCTTGTTGGCATCGTTTAATGGGAGCTTTCCAGCTTGTAGTTTCTAGAGTGAATATATAGAAAACAGCAAGAACTAGAAAGGTAGGGTAGCGGGGGGGTGAATGGGAGGAGAAATGGCTGCCTTTCGCCTCTGGGAGAATAGGGAGAGTGAAGTGAGCAGCATTTCTGTTGATGGGCTAACGCCCCTGGCAGTCTCTCTGCCTCCCAGTTACTGGGAAGGGGCCAGCAGAGACCCTGCTGGCACTGGCACCCTCTAAGCAAGGTAGTGTCTTATTCCTTCAACCACAGCAAACACTGTCTATTGTTTTCTCCTGACTAGTCAGCTGATAACGGAGATCTAATTTCCCCCCCACCCCCGTACTAGGTGGGGTAAGTAGCTCACCAGACAAGCTTGGTGCCTTTTGACATTAGTGGCCGTATGCCTTTTCCCCCACCTCAGGAACTGGCCCCCGATCTTTTTGGAGACTCCCCTCTTCTTTTCTTCCCAATGCTGTTGTGCTTTCTGGTTTTAATGTCGTGTGAGAAGGAGCTCTTAGTTTTGCATCAGATGTCATATAAAGACTTGGGCTGAGGGACCAACAAGTTGATGTGCACTCAAGCTGTGTTGTGATGATGCCATAACCAGGGCAGATGGAGAAGCTGAGAACCAAAGCATTCGGAGTAAAGACTGTAAAAGGCAACATGAGGCTTAGGAGCATGCCATTACCCTGGCAGACCTCATGCCTCTGTCAGGTACTGGAGGCTCTCAGCTTCTCTCCTTCTGCCCAGCAATATTCTGGAAGGTCTGCACCAGCATGCTGGGACAGAGAAAATATAAATAAAATAAAGAGCATTCGGGAAGTTTTTTACAGACCCCTTTGTGTTTTATTTATGAAACTGGGTGGGAGAAGTGGTGCTGACTGCCACTGCAGCTGAGGGGACCTTCCCAAGTGTTACTGAGTTTGTGGCTGAAGTAGGGAGGTTGTAAGTCCTTTGCACACTTGTGCTGTCCCAGGGGCGCCACCAGAACACGGAGGACCACCATGCTGTGCCTGTGYTTGCATCCCATTCTTTGATGGCTTCTCTCCTGGGATTTTGACTGCCTCTTGGTCTCTGTACCGATGTGGCCCACTGCCCTGTAACTGATGACCAGCACTGCAGAGGAAGCTCACTGAGCTGCTCTCCAGCTGGACAAATCCCAATGGCCATGGTGGGACCTACCCTGAATTAACTGGTGGGACAGCCTAAGCGGTGGATGCTCAGTTGCATAGTCTGGTATACTAGAAACTAGTGCCACTGTTCGGGATGAGTCCATACGAAAGATTGGCAGCAGGAGAGCGGGCTGGGCACACTCAGTAACAGCCGCGGTGCCTTGGGCAAGCACCATGCATTTGTGGATGGGGTTGGAGAGCGAGTGTGCTGTGCACTGGGCTGGCCTTTCCTGAGAAGGGGGACCAATTGTGTGGGTATYGCTGGGAATAAGGAAGCCCCTTAGCCTCCGCATTGGGATTTGTGTTTGTGTGTGACCCCACATGGTCATACTGTACCACCGTTCCCTCTTCYATGAAGGTGGTGTGCTCCTGTTGCCTGTGCTGGAGCTGATCGGGGAGGGTGGCCAGGGAGGTAGGAGGACATTTAGTCATACGTGCACTGGAGTTTGCTCAGACTAATGTCTCTCTCCTCCTTTTAGGACCACTGAAAGTTTCCCCTGCAATGCTCTTAAAAGAAAAGGCGRTGAAACAACAACAAAACAAGTCTTTCTCATTAGGAAGGCTTGTAGGCACTTCTCCTTGGCTCAGGAGCCAGGGAAAGGGGGGTGGGCAGCCCTGCACTCTGCTCACTTTCTGTCTGGGAGGAATTTCTAGTTGTTAATGATTAATTCAAACGTTTCTTGTCATGAGTACAGTGTGCACAGAGTGATAAATCTGTGGTGGGTTAGAGGTTGAGGTTGCTCAGTGCTGACAATTAGTTTGAGCCACAGGCATTGCTTTCATTGGCATTTTCACAGCATTAACCCAGACCTTGTCAATTAAAATCCAGACACATTTTGATGAGGGACATCTTCTTCTAATGATAATTGTAATAATATCACTTTTATTCATTTAAAACCTGTCAGACAGGCCATGTTTCCTGGAAAATAACTGCCCAAGTTTCACATTGCCTAAATAACTAGGAAGTATCTTTCAGTTTTTTGAGTTGACATTTCATCAAAAATAACTAAAAGCAAATGAATCCATAGCTGTTCATCTTTGAACACTTACCAACTTCAATCAGGGTAATTTGACTTGATCTGCTAAAATAAGCAGGTTTATTAGCCTTCACTTTGGAGGCTAATAAACATTTGATAATTGCCTAAAGTTGGTGATGGGGATTTATACTATATATTATTGGCTTTTTCTGACTATTTGACAGCATAGCTCCAGAGCGTGTCCTAGGCAGGGATCCATTTATGCAGCTCACCTGTTCATTAGATGGAGGAGGAAGCCTGAGTGTAAGGGCTGATTAAGGAACTTGTCTGAATTGCACAAGAAGTCTGCAGTAGAATAAAACCCAGAAATCCTGTGTCTGTTCTAGTACATTAACTGCAGTGGTTTTTTATGTGTTTATGTGTCTGTAAATATTACATTTAGAATCTCTGTCAGGCCATAAAAATGAGTATTTAATAGTTGGAATGGGAGTGATATATCAGATATCAATTGAAAATCCATTGTGGTTTTATTTTAGCATGGCATGAAAAATAACAGTGAAAATCATGTTTAGTTTTGCATGGAAAAATACTTTTCATTTTTGAGAGGTGGTTCATAAGTGAAATCCTTTACGAAAAGCTAGGGTAGGGAAGCAAAAAGCTGCATCAAGTAAGACTGTATCTAGATCTTGMAATGTGTTCGGTCTGTGCTTGTCCATACGGGTGGAAAGTGCTGCACTTCTTTTTATTTAGGTGTTCCCTTGTTTCTCTGCTAAGAAGTGGATCACTGGCCTTTAGCCAGATCACATGTATTTATTTTCTTTATTTGTCATCTCTTTCTTTAAAATCTAGGTTCTTCAAATAGTCAGCACTTGTGTATTTAAAAACCTCATCAGCATTATAAATGGGCTTCTTCTCTAGTCCTTCTCTGAAAGGTGTAGAAGAAGGAACTCTGATTAATTGAAGGCACCTCTAGGTGATGCCATAATATAAATAACAATAAGCCTGCCTTATTTCTATAGCAACTGGAATAATGCCACCAGTTGTTAGTAGTTCAAAATTCAGGGCATAGCACGGACTCTGAGTAGGAAATCCRGGCACAAAATATTGCATTGAAAAAAGGTTGAGGAATAATAACTGAGAAGTAAATGGACTTGTGCTGCTGTGACTGTATTCTGGAAGTTAATAGTTGTCCTTTTAGTAAATACAAATACTAATCCACCTCTGCTCTGGTAGGGCTCTTTTTTTCCCTTTCCAGTATGAACTGGCAAGCCTGTAATCTGCATTCTGGTGCGTATAGAGCAGAATGACATGCACTGACAACAGCATAGCTTGAAGGCTGTAAATATTATCACATATTTTTCCAGTGAGCCTTTAGCAACTGAGCTGTGTGTTTATGTCTCTCATTACTCTCTTTTTTTTAAGAGTGCATTTATAAGCATTAGAGGTGATCAATAAAACCTGACCTACCTTTGCAAGTTAAATAGGCCTGATTTGAAACTACCAGGCTTAAAGAGATTCAGATTTGCTAACAGTGATTTAAGAGCAAGCGAGGTCCATTTACATGCTATTTCTTTTCCACTTTTGAGGTTTGAATTGCATTGGAAAATCTGTCACATTGCACGTTTGAGCATGGAAGTTGCAGCTAACGCTTTATTGAGCATGTCTTTATGTAGCAGCTGCCTTCCTACCTTGCAATGCACTATATCTTACTGAAAAAATAATGTAATTAATAGATACGGAACAGACCTGACTGTGCAGAGTGAAGTCTCCATGAACTTTCACTCTAAGCAGTATTTTCTATCGGTCTCTTTTGGTCTTTGGGAGATGTCCAAGGGGAAAAAAAGAATGTACAATTTAAAAAAAAGACACAAAATAATCATAAAAAATCCAAAGACCTTTGAGAAGAACTGAATCCTAGCTATAAAGATATATGTTCATGATGTTCCTGGCACAAAGATATAAAATGCTCAATGACAGATTTTTTTTGTTATGCAGGTGGAGTTATTTTGAAGATTTATTCTACAGAGACCTCACTGAAAATATTAGTAGGTTAAACAGTGTTCAGTATAGGCTTTTGAAAGGGAGACAACTCTTCACAGCACCCAACTGTTTAGCTGGTTGGGTCCCTGCTGCCACTGAGAGCAGCTTTGGAGGGCGGCTCAGTGCTGCAATTTCTCCTGCTCATCTGTCCCACCCGGCTGTACACGCTGCGCTGGGGTGCTGCAAAGGCAACCCTTTTACCATTTACTGCTAATTTTCTAATGGCTAAATTTTTGTTGTTTAACGCTTTGGTGACAGTGTGGAAGTGGAGGCTGGAAGGGCAGTGTTCCCCCGCAGCACAGGTCCATGGCTGGGCACGAGGAAGGGATGGATCGATGCTGTACAGCAGTCTTATTTTCCCATCTCGTGACTTTTAAGCATTTAATTTAAGAACATGAAAACCATGTGGAATGGTCATGTGTTATGAAAGACAGGTTTGGTGATACAAATTAAATATTTTATTGGCTTAAAATTAGTCTGAAAGTTGTAGCAATAAGTAGGTCATTGAGGYAAATGTGCTGAAATAAAACCTTCCAGCAAGAATGTTCTATCCTGCAGACGTTATCTCTGTTATGGAAAACTGTTTTAGGATGTTTTAAATATTTTTATGGGGCTTGTTTGTCATAGCCATCCAGCTACCTGTTGGACTAGTTTTTATTACTATTGTACGTAATGTGGTGCCTCTGGAGGTTGCAGCTGAGATTGGACACAATAGATGCATTTACTGCGAGCGTGTCTCAGTTTCACAAGATAATTACGTGCCAGCCACTCCTCAAGCCATCAGAAGGCACTATTGCTCAAATATTGATGGATGCCTCTATTGTTTTACATGGGTTTTGTGTGTGTTAATTTCGACTTTAGACTTGTGTGCATGCATGCTTATACTCTGTTGGAGTAGTTATTAATAAACATTGTTCTTAATGAGCCATTTTGTTCATAAATGGTTTTATCTGTCTCTGACCGGTTTGAGCCCTACTATGCTCCGTGCTGGAGAGCGAGGTCGTACGTGACAGTCCTTGGCCCAAAGAGTTTTCGTGTTAAAAAACAAAGTGTAGTGGGTGAACGAGACACATTTGCCAGCAAGTGTGGAGGCGACAGATGGAGCACAGCAGCGAAGATGAAGGATGTGCAGAGCTCCGTGTGTTGCAGGGCATCGATGATCAAAACTCCTCTTTGTTGTGGTGCCTGTACGAGGCTCACGGCAATCGGGGATTTGGTTTGYTGAGACTAACTCCTGCCTTGTTAACTACTACTTCTTGATTATTTCTGTCTCTATCCATCTGCTGCCTCTTTTCTGTTAGAGCTGCAAATTCCTTAGGGTCCAGACATCTTTTTATTTTTGTGTTTGTGCAGTACCGAATTCAGTGGAGTCCTGGCCCAGGGTTAGCGCTAGTAGCTGTTAGCAGTGGCATTGACACATGAAAATAAGACATTGGGAAAACAATTATTTTCATGTTCTGATTATTTTTATTTGCATTCCAACATCCGCTGAGTCTTTGAAACTGAAAAATTATTTAAATAAACGATACATGATTAAAATGATTATWATAATGTTCTCTACTACAAATAGTTCCATGCAGGAAATGAAGTTTTTTTAATGTGGTTGTTTATATACACATCTGTATTTGTCTGGCAAATAGATTTTATCCTACAGCCTGCTGGCTGTCGCTTTCCTAGGTGCTTATTCATATTTAATATAGCTCTCCCATGTATTTGCATACATAAATATACACTTGTTTTTAACACCTGTTGGCATCCTTTAATTATATATTGACCCTGAGGCTGTTGGCTTTGAGGTCTGTGCAGCCACAGATAGCTGTATGTTATATATTGTTCTTCTTTCCCAAGACCTGAGCCCTCTTTGCACTGACCTGCCAGCTGAAGCTTACCCTTCTGGCTCAGCGCCACAGCTAAGTGCCTTTCAGCGAGTTCTCAGCTATAATCCTGAGCTGATTTCTGGGATGCAATTCACTGCTATGGTTATCATATCAAAAGGGGAGCGATTTACATTTCCTGCACGTCTCAGTGTTGCCAGCCTCGGAGGATGCTGCAGAGAGAAAGTTAACACAATTTGATAAAATAACGAAAATGAGCCTATTTACAGTGTTGCATCTTACGCTGTGGAGGAATTTGATGCAGACACAAAGTTGGCACTAAGTACAAATTTAGGCTGTGCACAGAGATTAATTCTGGGTCTTTTTTTGGCTCCTGGGAAAAAATAGGAAGATTGTCCCTAAAGGCTGGATGTGTGGAGAGCTGTATGCTTGCCTGTGTGCACTTTTTCTCTTTATCTTGATTTCTTATTGTGTTGCTCCTTAAAGTCTCTCTCTTCTCTAGATATTCATCCAGAGTAGTGTCTGCATAACATATTATCTTTGTTTTTATCTGACCCCCTCAGCCCTCTACACTTCCCTCTCTGAAAAGGCATCGAGCAGTCATGCCAGCATCATTTGTACAAAGTGAAACACTTTACGTTGAGATATTTTAAGCACGTCCATACTGGAAATGCCATAGGAATGGCAGGGCTGCAGCGTTTGCTGCTGATTCGCATTCAGCTGCCTGTATTTGTATGCAGAAGCAGACTCGGTGGCGGCCTCGCATTCATTTCCCGTGTATCAATTACTTACCAGTAACACACAAGCCCAATTAAGGAACTGGAGGGAGGTTGTAGTGCTGAGAGTGTGGCCGTGCCTCCCCTGTCCGAAGGGGCAAAGTGCTGGGACGTGAGTTGAAAGGTCCCTTTTCAGAGTTTGCATGGGTGAGGCTGCACATGGTTGAGTATGGAGAGGCAGAGGATTTATCTGGTGTAGGGGACTGAACTGGTGATGTTACTCATCTCTGAGCCAGATTCCTGCAGTCTGGTCTAACTTGGGCTTTATTTGCTATTTTGTATGAGCACCTTTCTTGGATGTATTCACTGTGCTGCAATGAGGGGTTGTGTGAAAGGGGCACTCAGCAGAAACATTGTGGGCAAAGCGCTCTCAAAGTTACTGCACCTCATCTTTCTCATTTGAGGTTTTGATCTTGTGTACTTGCAGCTGCAAATGTGAAAATATGTGCCAATATCGTAAGCCTGCCAGGACTGGTGACAGCTCCTCTGCAGGGTTTGTAGTCCCAGGTCAGGGTTTTTTTAGGCATTAGTGAGTAGAGGTCACTAAAATTCACCTTCAGGCTGTTCTGGACAGGGTATTCTTTCCCTCCCATTCCACTTCGCTTTTCTTCCCTGCATCTCAGTAAAGAAGTATCTTTGTTCATTTTACCCAGCTTYAAAAGATTTGAAGCTTTGCGTAGTTCTCCCTTAACTTTAGCAAATCCTTTAAAAGCAGACCATAGAGGTTGACCGCACCAGGAAAATACCACCGTGCCACCTTGATTAGTTTGTGTGCCTGACCTCCTCTTCCTCCTAACTTTGACTACTGCTTCCTGTCATCTTGTGTTTCATCTTTCTCTTTTCTGTTTTTTCCGCCTTTTCCTTTACTGACTGTGAAGATTTGCGCTGCCTGATACTATCACCTCACCGTGCTGTTTGAATCTTAATGCARGTGCCCTGGGAAGAGATTACACACACCCTTCAAACTGATACGTCTCTTTTAATGTATGATGTCCAAAGAGAAGACTATTTCTAATTCTGGATCCTGGAAATTAAAACCAACGTGTGCACATGTTGCTTTATCCAGATGCAATGTAAACTTCAGTGGAAATAAAACCACAGCGTGGGTACTTGGCTGGCATACAGCTAGTCAGGGCGCTTTTCTGCATACTTCATCCCTGATAAAAAGGGATGCTCTGCATCTTTCTGTCCCCCTCACTTTTTTTTTTTTYCCCTATTATATTTTTTTAAGAACTGATTTCCTTAGGGAGTTGTTAATGTTCAGGGCTTTTTTCCCTGACATTTTGGACAATGATGTGACAACACAAGTGCATCTATTACTCTTCCGCTGGAAGCTGACTAAAGCAAAGGACTTGATGGATAATGGCCACATTTTCCAGCAGCGCCTGATGTACATGTGAGAAGAATGACTGAGTGACCTGCATATAAAACCAAACTATATCGGGCACAAAATCTGAGCGCAGAACTAGGTAGCCTTTCATCATGAATTCCTTATTTTGCTCCCCTTCTCTCTGTTGCCGGAAATCTGGTGCTTTCTGTGTTGCGGCAGTGSGGGTTATGGTGGGGGAATCTATAATCTCCTTCATGGGAAGGAAAGGCAAAGGGCAGCAGGCTTGTATGGCATGGGGAGCTTTGAGAAAAGGAGGTTGTACAATCGAAAACAGAGCATCACTTCACCTTTGGCTGCTAAAGAAAGCTGATTCTCCTTTGCCTTGAGTAGTCAATTTACACCTGTGCAAACTGAATGTAAAACAGCACTGGCTGGAGCTTGCATTTGGTGCTGCTGTGGGTGCCTACAGCCTTCAGGGAGGAGAGAGCTGGAAGCTGTTGGGGCTGGCTGGGGCTCTGGACCTGGGACTCAGATGGCCGTTTGAGCATCATGTCCCACCAGGGCTCCTTGCCCTGGCAGGTGAGACATGCTGGCTGGATGCCGTGTGCTTGGTGCTTTGATGGGTGCTGTCCACCTTTTGCTGAAGCTGATACTGCTCTACTTTATATTCCACAGCGTAGACATGCTAAAGTTGATTTTGAACTCACATGGCTGGGAGGGTGTGGGGAGGAAGGGGGGTTACAGTGGGGAAGGGTTGGGGTGCTCTCCCCTCCCTGTCCCCCAGCACATCACTTAGGCATGGTCCCCCTGACTACTGATTCACATTATCTTCCATTTTCTCTCTCTGCAAGACCACTGTGAGAAAGGATCAAGGATTCACATAGCTTTCACGCAACTGGAAAAGGAAAAGTGTAGGAGTGCTTTTACTAAAAGCGGACGAAGGAGGGTAAGACGAGCTGCATTTTGCACCAGGGCACAGGGAGAGGATGGATGGCAGTTCTGCCCTCAGCTGTATCATTCTCATGGGCAGCACGTCAGGAGTCCCTGGCAGGGTGGGAATCCCCAAACCTTCGCTTTGCTGAACTGCTCTGGAATATAATGAAAATACATATTTTTTAATGACTGATTATTAGATGGGCTTTTAGGCTCAGGGAATAACTTACAGGTGAGATTGCTGTGATGTAGTGAAGTCCACTTCATTCTTGATGTTGAGCAGCCCAAGCTACAGTCTTTGTTTGCATCAGGAGAAGAAGGTGCTCCAAGCAGACCTTGAATGTTCAGTTTCCACAGAGGACACGCTCATAAATGTTTGTGAAAAAATGGGAAATTGCAGTGTGCCAACAGAAAAAGAAAACAGAATGGAAAAACAGAGCCCAGGTGAGTACCCATTTCTGGAACAAATTCTCTGTGAATAATTCAGCTGGCTTCTCCATGCTTCGGATTTTCCATCTTTCCGGGGGTGCTCCCTCACCCTTACCTGGGATTTTGGAAAGATGAGTAATTTGCCAGATGTGAGGTAGTCAGGGGCCACACCAGAGACACTGAAGAACATCCCTACATCAGGCATGGATGTACCAGAGAAATCAAAGTGCCCTCTGTAGCACTGCCTGCTGTCATACTTGTTCTTCAGTTTGTATAAGGCAGCAATATCTGCAAAACTTCCTTTCCTCTACATAATGTAGATTGTAATAATGTTTGCTTCAAGTGAAATAGGGTGCTGTAGCTGTGACTGGCATCTGCAAATCTGCAAGTAATTCCTTGCATGGTTTCAATCAAAAAAAAAAAAAAAAAAAAAGTCATGAAAATACTCTGCAAAGAAATGATGATATCCCATGTGCCTTGTTGTAGAACATTTTGCCGAGAAGCTTGTGGCTGTAACGAGGAGGTTGATATACTTCCCCACTGTCACAGCATTAAAACCTAATTGCCCCTGGGTTTCTTGATTATCTCCAACACAGCTGTCACGTTACCCCTTTGAAAAAAATGAACTGACATCACATGCACAAACTTCAAAAGGTCTTTTTTCTGGAAACAGGCAAAATTATTATCAAGCAGTCTCTGGTGTGTTTACCAAACTTGTTGGAATATCGTGCTGAATTGGGCCCCTGTTGCTTCTATATCACAAGATAAGCGATTATTCAGCTTTCCCATCACATTTGTGCATTACCACGCTATGGCTCCTGCCAATATTTTGTACTTGCTGCCTACATAAGTAAGA
This sequence comes from Phoebastria nigripes, assembly GCA_035582835.1. NCBI lineage: Eukaryota > Metazoa > Chordata > Aves > Procellariiformes > Diomedeidae > Phoebastria > Phoebastria nigripes. The sequence goes on along the minus strand of JAYKAV010003155.1, from coordinate 1,773,673 downwards.
GTATTATTTAACAGTTGTGGCTGGAATAGGGGTTGTGCGTTCCCAGGATGTATTCCTCTCTTTCACTGCAGGAAAGGTGTCCTCAGAGCCCTCGCTGCCTCCTGTTGTGTCCCCTGTAAAATGGGAGCGGTAATGCTGTCCTTTTCATATTGCATGTGCTGAGTGCTTCATCCTGGAACAATGCATTGCTGCTGTTCAAAAGGGGCCCATTTTCCAAGAAAAAGAAAAAAGTGATAGAAGAATAGTGAAAATAGCTCATTTTCCAAGCTTCTAACAAGTACGAACTCTCTTCCCAAATAACTGAATATAGTTTTCCCTTTAATTGGAGATATTTCCAGCCTATCTTGTTCCTTAGAATAGCCACTGATTGATAAGGAGGATTTTCAAAACAGTAATCACCCAGCTCCCTGTGGCTTTTGGTAGGTGTTTAGCAGCTGATTTCCCTTTGTGGCTTTACTATTAATCTCCCATTGACCTAATCTCCCAAGCAGATACATGTGCTACACATGCAGACCCCCCTGGTTCCAGCGCGGTGGCCATGTGAGCTCCTGTGTAGCCCTAACCATGGCACCAACATGGTTTTATGACTCGATGAACCATGCTGGGCTGAGCAGGAGTGTTATCCTTGAGTTTTTTTAGTGGCTCAGGGGGGAAAATGGCTCAACTTTAGGTTCCAGCTGTCATTCTATGCTCCTGCAAGGGTTAAAAAGAGATTTTACAATGGTCAAAATGGTGGAAGAGAAAGAACACTTCGAAACTTTGGAAAAGCTTCAAAAAGCCGTGTATTTGGTCAAATGCTTTCTGGACTATCTTGCTCCTTAGCATATAGGCGGTATGGCTGTCAGGACTGAGTTCAGGGCAGGGTTAGGGTTAGTGTTGTTGCAGGACTTTAGCCTCAGTCTGGTCCAGGGCTGGTGGAGATGAGGGGATGGACAGAGAGACCGAGGATGCTTTCTCGCCAGGACCTGTACTCGCCCAGTTTCTGGAGCCTGCTGGACACAGCCCAAGCGCTGCTGTCTTACCCTGGTGCAGTGGGAGATCACAGATGGCAAAGATTTGGAGAGATTGGTTCAGTATGAAAACAAGTCCTTCCCTCTCCCCCAAATACTTTATGTTTATTTTTGAAGGGGGAAAAGCAATCAGCCAGCTAAAAACAGCATAGCGATGACATGTTAGTGATGTCTAGCCTGTTCCAGAAGGCTTTGTTGTGCGTAGCACTAAGTGTTTTTGTTTGTACAAATGAATTGCTAAAAAAGAAAAAAGCTCATAGCCTTGTGGAAGCCATGCTGAGACTGAAACAGCCAAGGAGGGAAGGAGGAAAATACCCCAAAACCCATGAGCATGGAAATAGCAGTAAGGTGAAAGGTGAGAGAAGAGTTTTGCAGGGCAGTAACTGTGATTAGGGACACTCAAGTGATTGGGTCACTGGAACTGGCGACCTGAGTTTTGTAGGAAATGCAAGGTTCCTTGCCTTGCTTTAAGCCTGAGTTTTACAGCTGTGCAGGTTTGAGGGGAGCAGTTGCCATCTCCCTTCTCAAAAACCCCGCGGGAATCCTCGTTGCTGGAAAATTTGCAAAGGGCCTGATTAGAGCTAGACATGCAATGACCTGCATGAGACTCATTTTCCCTCTTTCTGTGGCAAGATTGCAGCGGGCTGAAATGGCACGTGGTATCACCAGGAGGGAATAAGTCGCCTGCGTGGATCAGCAAGGAGTTGCAAGCTCCACGCAGRAGAGGGGTTTGCTTAGGCGCCAGAGCTGGGATGAGGGCATGTGGTCTTCAACCAACCAACCAACCCACCTGCACTGCAGCTCGAAGGTGGACAGAGGTTTTTTTATCTTTTCTGAAGGTGGAGAGGGAATTAGTCACTGCTGGAATGAACAACCCCCCCGCATACGTCCCGCAGGTGCATGTGCAGGGGGAGAGGGAGCCACCGCTGCGAGCGTAAAATGCAGCAGGGTGACAGCAGACAGACATGCATTAGCATGATGATAATCCTGTAAATGGAAATGCTTGGAAGTGAGAAAAGATGAAAGTGTGTATGTGCTTGTAGGATCCTTGTTATCATGTTATCTTGGATCTTGAGGGACAAAATAGCCACTCATGCATGGAGAGTAAACAGACACACAGTATGTATAAATAATGGGTGGAAGAGGAGCTTCTGAATGCAATTTCCATCTTTATTTTAAAACCTGCTACTTAGGCAAGTTGTTATAATTCCAGTGACACTAACTAATCCGTCAGTAATTAGGATGGGAAATGGGAATATATTCCATGGAAATGATCTTGATATTTCACCAGTCCAATTGTACAGCAGTCTTCTTGAAGAATAAGCTGTCATTTGCCCAGAGTTTTTTGGAAGGCTATAAATTAGCTGATTAAAAAAAAATAATCAAGAAAATTCCCCTGGAGAACTCAGTGTTGGGTTGAGAACACGAAGTTTAGAGTAATATAATTAGTAGTGCTTTCACTGCTTTTACTGTATCTTGTCTTGCGTTGTTGATTATGTAAATAGTTATAATAATTCCATCTTTTCTCAGCATCAGTGGCATCCTGTGAGCTCAGCCCTTCTCCAGGCTCAACGAAGCCACGTGGCTGCTGATTTACCATAGATGCTTTTGCTGCTCCCTTTGGAGAGCTCTTCTCTAGCAAGGCGTAGGCACGCTCTTCCTGGATWTAAAAGAGAGACTATTCATCAGATGGTTTTCAAGAGTCTAAGCAGCAGATGAACTTCCGTGTGCTTGTGGTTATAGCTTTGGTAAATGAAACATGTTGGAGAAATGCACTGTTTTGAGAGGAAAAAAAAAAAATTTGAATATGTTTCTACCTTGTCTAACAAGTGCTGGCAACACACTTACCGTTGCTTAGGTAATTAAAAATGATACTTAAGCAGTAACCCCGCTTACTTCTCATCAAAATAGCCCTTTTGGCCTTATGCTCTYGAGCACGTTAGAACAACTTTAGGGAAAAGCTTCAAATTGCACTTGTGAAAACACTGAGGAGCCACAGCTTTGGTGTCAAGTCTCCTCTGGCATCCAGCACTGGGTGTGCCCCACATAGCCCAGAATACCTGCCTTTAAGTATATACAATTTGCCAAAATGACAGTGAAGGAGTGCTAGGAGAAATGGTTGAGAGAGAGAGAGCACAACCATGAGAGACGAGGAGTTCCCGATGCTGGGAGCATTAAACCTTGCCCCTTCTGATCTGCCAACCCTGTAGCTGTGACTGCTAATTTTTTATCTACTCCTAAACATGCTGTAGGGATCAGCTCCTCTGTCCGGGAAAATGTGCTTCATAATGCCAGGTTCAGTATTTTGCACAGAACATGGTAATCAAGTGAGTTTGTTCCTTGACTTTGCTCTCTATGGGGAGTAGATTAAGATCACCAGACATATTTCACTCGCAGCCCAAAACAGGTTTAAATATCTGTTTTGGAGGAGTAAGGCAAATACAATTGCTACCTTACATCGTGTGCTCCTATTGAAGCAGGTCACTGTCAATGAAAAATTCTCTCACTAACCTTTAAAAATGGGGTTTTCTGTAATTCTAGTTCTGCTGAAGGGTAAAGCTGTATACAGTAATTGAATCAGTGGTGCATGCAGACTGAAATTTTGCAGGATGAAATTATGGGGCTATAATGGATTGTCTCTGTTTTCCTCTCTCTGTTCCCTCTCTTGTCTCTTCTTTCTCTTTGCTTTTCCTTCTTCTTTTATTTCTTGGTGTTGGAATTGGTATCTGGCAAGGTTGTGTGGTTTAGTGAGGAAAGCTGAAATTGCGATTAAGCAAAACCCAGATTTTTAATCTTTTTTGAACTCTTCACCTCCTAGTGCCCTGGTCATCTCTGCTGGCTAAATTAGGATGAAGCAAGCATCTTGCTAAAAAAAAAAAAAAAAAATTAAATCCTCAGTAGAGTAGGGCACCTCGTACAGGCGCTGCCAGGGAGCCCCTTAAGCACAGGGGGGTGATCCTCAGATCCCGCTGTCACGGGAGGAGACGGGAGCGCTGGGATGCCGGGGGCCGTTCAAATCCCTGGGACGATGGTGCTGAGGCGAAAGGGCTTCTTTTTCAGCAGGCCAGAAATACAGCGCGTTCAAACAGCAACACGCCTTCACTGGGGTGTAAAGAGAAATCGTAAGTCTGTCCGCACATAAATCAGACGCAAGCGTATGGCTGTGCTTGCGGTGCACGCCGCAGATCGGCATACCCTCACRCGGGCCGGGGAGTCATGAGTGGCGGTGTCTGCAGCAAGGACAAATTCCCCTGTTTGAAAAACAGGAGTGAGAATGTGCACAGCTGCTTCTTCCTCCTCAGATTTCAAAACCGTATTTTTTTTTTTGCCTGCTGTAAAGTAGAGGTTGTTCAGTCTCTTGTTTCAGGATACGCTCCTTCCTGATAAGATGCCTGATTACAACACATCTCTCAGCAGCCAAAATTGCTTGACAGTTTTAGCTTTAATTTGGGGAAGTTTGCTGGAGCATCCAAGTTGGGCCGGTAGCAGATGTTGTCTCAGTCAGGTTTCCCTTCCCTCAGACTATGGGAACGTCTCCTACATCTTTTCAGCTTTAACATGAATTATTTCAAATGAGCTATTCCCCTTGCTAGGATATTAGGGAAACGTACCATTGAACAAAGCTGTTCTTTCCTTTTTATTTTGGTTGTTCTCTAATCTTTCTAAAGTCACAAGCCAAAAGCTCACCTTAGCAGTGCCAGACTAGGCCTAGGCTGACTAGTTTCCAGGCAGCCCAGAATTAAATCCCCATTTATTTAGCAACTGCTAAACAACAGAAACTGCTTTCCAAATGCCAGATCAATTGTGGATGTTGGAACAAGAAATTGAGTTTCATCAGGGTTTGTCTGGGTGAAATAGGAACAACGTCTCAGACAACGTGGTACCTCAAACAGAGCACGGCCCTGTGAGAAGGCCTCCAGGAGACTCTTTGGCAGAGCTGTGGCCAGAGAGCATGGCTTAGGATTGCAAGCAAAGCAACAAGTTTCTGATTTTTTTTTTTTTTTCCTATTTTTAGGAAAAAAGTATGCTATGCTTCATATTTGGGGGGGAGGGGGCTACACCAAAAAATATGACGCTGTGATCAAATTCTCTTAGTACAGCAAATAACCCAGAAAAGCTCTGAATACTGACTAGTCACGTGAAAGAAGAGAGAAAACAATCGCAGTTGTTTGTTCCCTACTGATACTTGCTGAGCTGCATCTCTCCTGACACTTTGGCTTCTCAAAAACTTCACTTTGCACCTCTCTGAAATCTTTCCATGCTCTGAGGGATGTCCTACATCCATCCTTTTTGCCATCGGTCTGCTTGCCATTACACTACGTTGAACCAACCTTTTCCAGGGTTGTCCTTTGCTGCCACTAGTAATAAAACCCAGTGTATTGACCAGAAAGGCTTACACAGGGCCTAAATTCCATTCTGTTATGAAAAGCAAATTCAACCATGAGATCTCTTTTTTCCCAGAATGTGCTAGGAGACTGCATTAGGATTTAGAAGTAGGGCTGGAAGTTTTAGATCCAGATGAGTGGCTCTCCTTTCATTAGCAAATGCCTTTTATTTGAAAATAAATAAATAAATAACAAATCCCTCCTTTTGGTGTTTCTGCCTCATATGCCTGTGTCACAGCCTTTTTTCCTTATAATTAATCAACCCATATCTCTCATGCAGCTCTGCTTGTCAGCAGGGATTAAAGTCTGACAGTATTTAATCATCTTGTATTTCATAGAAGACTAGCAATCTCTCTCTGCTTTCTCTTCCCTCCTTTCATTTCCTTGTCTTTTTCTGGGTATGTAGCAGAGTGTCTGCTCTGACTGTCTGAAGTTTTTATACAGGGAGTGACAGGTATAAAATTCTTTTCTTGGCTCTTTTCTTCTGTGACCCAGGTAATTCCCTCATGAGATCATTTGCTGTGACATTTTGGGTGTACCGTGACCTACCCTGTTAGCACAGAGGTCCACCAGACGCTGAGGCTGTAGGAGTATGTATTGAATCATATTTTACCATGACTTTTTTTTCCCCAGCAAATACCCTAAAACTGGGAGCCAAGTGGGTTGAATTATTATTTCATGTTCTGGGGCTATTTAGCAGTTTAAGTTGTTTCAAATATACGTGACCAGCTTCGACACAGACTTGGATTCATTTTATTAATTTAGGTATCTCATGAAATTATGGATGTCAGCATCTGACCTACTCAAAGAGATCCCCTTCATAATCAAGGGATGGAAACAAATCCTTCCTTTAGGCACAATACTTCTATTTTAAGGTACACATCTCAGTGGATCAGATGACTCATATCCTAGAAGGGCTTCTTTGTCTCCATTGGCTGTAAAGGATATTTAAATAACTTCTCCAAATAGAGATGTTTTCATTATAGATGTAGAGTGAGGAACTGCCTGATGGGTCTTAAGTCATTGCCACATCCGCGGGATGGCTATCCATTTCTGCCCCGCCGTGGTGTGGTGTGGGAGACTGACGAACGAGCTGTGCGTGGTCCCACCCTCCTGGATTCGGAGGAGCTCCAGGGGACCCCCAGCTGAGTGCTGTGAAACACGGAGGTATGAACCTGAGGGGTCGGCTCTCTGCGGGGGAAATGCCCCAACTTCTTTTGTTGCCATTTTCCCAGAGTAAGGATTGCTAATTCTTCAGACTTCAGTCAAAACAATCACTATCTTAATTTAATTAGACACCCTTTTTAGCATGGGTGATGTCAGATATTATAAGGTCTGTAGATCGAATGGATTGAATGTATTCCGTTTCATTTGAATTTGTAGGTTAAGTAGTGTTGACCCCGGCTAGCTTTTATATGGGAGATTGCCAAGAAATCCCAGGTACCATCAATGCAAACAGTGTTTTGCTCACCCCATACCAAATATCATGCCACTGAAATGCGTTTGCTTTCTCCTGCTTTGCTGCCATTGCTGTATTGATGGATGAAAATTGGAGGAGGAAAGGAAAGGAAGGGGAGATGGGAAGAGACTTAAAACAATAAAAAAGCAAATTATTTTCACGTTCTAGGTAAATGTTTTCTTCCTGCAGAAGAAAGCCCTATTTATAACAGGGTTGCAGTGCTGAGAGAGGTCGTAGGAGGTAGCAGTGTAAAAACTTTGGTGGATGCTGTTGATGAACCCCAGATTATTGTTCTTCCCCATTCAGTTAAGAATACTCACTAATTCTTGCTGTAGGAGACAGCTTATTGCCTTTGGCCTCTTTGAAAATCAGATGGTGGATGAAACATTTGGTTACATTTTTGGTGACAAAAGTAAAAAAAATAACTCACAATCATTGCTGAAAACTAGGTGTTTTTCTTGGTTGACTCTTTAGTAGTACAGTAGTGCAGTGATAATGAAAAGAACAAACAGATCAAAAGACAGTGAAGAACGTAGTATTTGCTGGTTTCTTTTAGTACTAACATGGACAACTTCAGGTCAGCAGACTGAAAATCCATACCTAAAAGCAACCAAGTAGCTCTTAAATGGAATTAGGACGTGCAGGAATCCCAGGGATAAATGCTTTGTGTTGTATGGGCTATCAAACTAATGATCAGAATAGCACTTTTTGGCCTCAAACCTTTTTGATCAATACAGTGTGCTTCATTTTCCTTCCAGAGCTGAACTGAATGCACGTTTATATTTTATGGGAAATAGCAAAACCAGCAGGTTAAGGTAAAATCTAACCACAGTATGAGAAGTTGGTGCTTTTTTAAGGGGAGGATTTGTGATGTTTAAACCTCGGCTTATAAAATAAAGAGCACGAGCACTGGTTTTTAAGCATATTTGCCAAGAAAAAAGAGCTAGAAAGATGTAAAATAAAAATTAGGAAATGATAAATGCAGACATCACTTAATTAAGAAAATGAATTCTACAAGCAGAGTGATACAGAAAGGAAACATCCGTTACCGAGGAAGGGGCATTGAGGCAAAGGACATTTGTCATCTCAAGTGACAATTAGATGAGTTTCCAAACAGAACACGGCAAAGAAGGTAAAAATATGTGAGAGAAGAAAATGAGGCAAGAAGAATTGCAGGAACTCAGAGCAGGCTTTTGCAGGTCTGTTGGCCTGATTTATGCTTTCACGCCCTTCTTAGCATACAAACATCCCTGAAATGAAGAGCCTGTTTTGCTCTCATTATTGTACAATCCTGGGAGCACCATGTCGGGTAAATCTGCTCAGCAGCAGAACCTGAAACCAGCTGTGGGACTGGGCAGAAGGTGGTTCAGCAACCAAAAGGTGAACCACGTTGGATACGCTTGTTCCCTGCCCACCTTCCAAAGGGCTGTGGAGGAGGCGGCAGCAGCCGAGCAAGTGGTTTGCTCTGCTCTGAGCTCAGGGTCGTGCTCAAATCCATGCAGAGCGAAACTGTTTGCAAAGGCTCAGGAACGCAGCGGTGTCTCGCATAGCTCCTCCCGATCCATTTGCCATGACTTGCCCTAAAAAATCAGCCTCCATTTCCTTATGTAGAGACCTGAATGCAGGTGAGAAAATATTGCTTCTGAAATATTCTGCAAATATATCTCGGGAAATACTGCCCGAGTTATTTGCTCTCTATGCTGGAGTAATGCATTTGGGTAACATGAGACCTGCCCCACACCCCACGGGTGTCATTTCCACAGGGGTCTCCGGGCATTGGGTGCCATAGTTTAGCTTCTGGCCAAATATTCGTGTTTAGAGAAAAAGAGCTTTGGTTTTTTGCTCTAATAGTTTACAGTGGCATAAGGAATTGGCAGAGTGGTTTGAAATAAGAAATTCTGACAAAATGTGCCAGTTCTCTGTTGTTGCTGCAATTCAGATGGTCTTGCTGGCTTCTGTCATCGAAGGGCTTTTACAAGCCCCCACTTCCCACATGCTTCAGATATGTCTTCTTTGTTAACTGCCAGGTCGCTTCCATCTCCAGAGCCCTTTTGGACCCATTTCTCTATGGCTAGATGGCAAAGAGTAGCCCAAGGCAGAAACTTCCAGCAGTCCCTTTGCACAGAGCTCCTGTCCTGGGGATCTTCTCATTTTTGTTCAGGAAGAGTGATTCAAACCCAAGTTCGGTAGGAGGACGGGAGGTGTCAGCCAGGCTCATGTTTCAGCTCCCTTGGAAGAGCATCTGACTGGTGATCAAACCTGAAACAGGTACTGGGACATCGCGGTTAAGCTGTTTGTGTCACAAACGGGGACGGGGGACGTCAGCGCTCCCCAGGTATGCACTCACGCTTTGGGTTACCCCCGCTCCTCACTACCAGTGCTTGAAAATAAGTCTTTAGATACTCTACAGAAAATCAGGCAGGGGCATCACCCCGGCAGGCTGTTTCAGTTTCTAGAAATTTAGTCTGTTTTGAAGATTTTATTGAGGCTTATAAGCAGAAGCAAATTCATTCAAGATTAACGTCAGCTGTTTGAGCATATTTATTAGAGCTTCCTTCTTGTTCTTGGTGTTTTTGGGGTGTTATTTTTTAAGTGTTGTATGAGTAAACTGTTAATGGCGCATTTGTTTGTAACACCCTTTCAACTGGCAAAGTTTGGCAGAAATTGAACGCTCTGCAGGACAAGTGGCTGTTCAGTCACAGGTCAAGTAGGGTTTTAAGCTCCAAAAGCTGAGTGATGTTGTATGAAATATTGTGGTTGTGGTTTTGACCCAGCTTCTAGCAGCTCCACACCTGTGATTAGCGCTGTAAAAGAGACGGGAAAGTCAAAACTTTTGTAGTTTTACAAAAAGTCAGATTTGGCCCAACTCAACACAGTTCAGTTACAGCCCTTGGGGCTGGACTCTTACAAACCTTATAAACTTTTCAGGACTGCAAGGCATGGACTTTCCCCTTCTTTTGGGATTAATATACTTAGGATTTTTGCTTGTGAAATGCTAGAAAACTTAAGTTATTTAATACTTAGTTCTTCGTCCTTTTCTCTTATTCTATCTATCTTATTAAAAAATAACAAAACAAAACAAAAAAACACAAAACCCCCACCAAAAATAGTTGCTTTAGGCATATAAAACAGTAGGATATGTTCATTCTTGGAGTCAGCAACTGCAAACTATGATTGCATTGTATAGAAGTGTTACAGGGAAGACCTGTGTGGTGATGTTAGGCAGGACAGCTTCCATTTTTCTGGCAAGTGACAACTTCAGGGTCTCTTCTGCTGTCTAACAACTCTAATTAAAAAAAAAAAAAAATCCTTTTGAGCTATTAGATTGGAGTTGGTCTCATCTCTGTGTTACACACCATAGGTAAAGATTTTATGGTCTGCGGCTCTGCTGTTTCAATCATGTTTATACATCATTTATTTCAAATTAGTGAGACTTAGCAGGAGTCCAGAAATTTGCATCTGCTCCAGCATCAGGGCCAACACAGGCGAAAATGGAGCAAAAGCACAAGGACTACTAAGAATCCGGGTAGTATTGGTTAAATGACATTACTGCATTCAGGGAATACCTTTAACTCCTCTTTTCTATTAACCATAACAGCTATATGGCAAGACATACAGTAAGTGCATTAGCATGGAAGCTACCTTAATTCGGGGCAGTAAGGAGAGCATTTCAGCTGCCATGGGTTATTGTAGCTGCCGGGAGCTGTGCTAGGTTACACCGCCTGGTGATCTGCTTACTGGCATTTTGTGTCCTGCCAGGAGCTGCCGGAACAATATGTTAATTATACATTCCTGTGCATTCCTGATTCAGATTGACATGCTAGCTTCATCTTTGAGTTTGGTTATGAAATTTGCTAGATGAAATATTGCTCGCATTCTTTCTATTAATGAAAACCCGCACATAATCCCCGTGTCTGAAGTACCTGTCCTGATTATCTACCGCATTCATAAGCACTACTTGCATAATTATTTTGCCTAGTTAAAGTTTTATTTTGTATTTATTCTAATTGCCAGTGTTGCTATTTTAAAAGTTGCTAACCCATTGGTGGATATTCTCTTCTAATCCTTTTTGCCATTCCCTACCAAGTGCCAGGTCGCCTGTTTTACAAACCCATTATGAGTTCCTGTACAGACACAACTGTTCACTGGGGCTGGCCCGTGATTCCATATGGTGCACATTAATCACAATTTAGCTATGTAAATAAGAACTTGTATTTTATGCTGCAGACGGTTGCCCAGCTTAGGTTGAATGAAAGATTTCATTTTAGTAAGTCGTATAAACACACCTGAGACTCTGAAAACAATGTAACGTGACTCTCCGTTCTATAGAATACATCAGTTTGCTAATTAAAAGTCTGCTCTCATGGTTGATGATCATTACTTTTTATAAAGCCCTGGAATGCTATTAAGCAGGTCTGGAATGGCGGTGTGTGGTTTATTGTTTTTTTAAATTGTTTCCTGCCTATTTTGTGTGTGATTTCATTGTGTTGAAGAGTCACTCTTTGCTTTTCAGTTACGGTTTTCATAGAGTAAATCTGCAAGGATTGTTTATAGTTGAAATGTTCTCAATTGTATATTTTTTTGAACAGCTTGGATTTAATAGCTGTTTTATGTTTGGAATAAACAAGTTAAAAAAATAAGTAAAGGGCCATGAATCAACAAAGTCCTTAGAGAAGTAAGTAACAAAACTGTATACCTTCTAACCCAGAAAATTCGTCACTCCTTTTGTCCATGTGTATGCCTCTTATTATTTTGCTTTGATTCACGTGTACTTCTAGGCAGGAGCTATCAATAGATCTATTACAACAAAACAGAAGAAACACAGCCTGTCTCAAGTATTCAACTGTCTTTTTTTCTACAATATTGCAAATAGATAAGCTGTAGCATGTTACTTTGGCATAAAATCCAGGTTTAAGAAAAGCTGGATATTAGTATAGATTAAAAAAACATCTAGGGTTGCAAAAGCAAAGACTTAATATTTGTATAGCAACCAAGAAAATTGAAAAGGATAGAAATATTCCATTTCTAGAGAATTACACAGTCTTTAACACTGGAAGTTAGGAAGGGGCTTTCCCAGGGAATTGGTTACCTGATGCCTTCAGCATTTCCTCCTCCATCGTCTGCACCACGTGGTTTACGTTGTTAGCCAAGATGGTAATGCCCTTACTTGGTCAAGCACAACTGCAACCTTCAGTGTACGATCTGCTTTTGTTGAAACACACGTGTTGGCCAAGCTCTTGGCTCCAAGGTCAGAGAAAAAATAGATTAAACTCAGTGCTGTCCTTCTGGATTAATAATGTTATGAGAGTGCAAGGCACCCTCAATTGTTACTGGTGCTGGTGGTGCAGTGGTAGCACCTAGATGTTCATCCCGTGACATGAGGCAGCAAGGAGAGTCCAAACACGCCATAGATAACAGGAATGTGTGGTTGCAAGAAAGGGAGAGTACCATATGTCATTATGTCTCTTAATGATGAATGAAGAACAGCTTAAGAATTCTACGTATATGAATACACGACAGCTGATGTGTCTTTCTATACTGGTATGTTTTATGCAATTTGCTGTGACCAAGGGAGACTCCTTTCTACTGTATTCTCAACAATTCCCCCTCCCCTCTGCCCCAGTCACTTTTAGCAATTCTTAAGTGCAAGCACACAAAAAACATTGTTTTGATCAATAGTTTTTATGGCAAAATCCATAAAACAAAACAGTCCTTTTATACAACTCAGAACAAATAATTTAGACTACGAGCCCCGACACAAGTTCTGTTTAAGCTTGGCTGGAGGATGGTGCTCTAACATGCAAAGTCTCGCACTGACATTTGAATATAATCATAGGAGTAGATGGTTGAGAGCCCAAAATGAGACGAGAGCCACAAGTGACTGAGTAAGTTGCTGGCAGAAGAGCTGATGGGAAGGACTGCAGTGATTGCAAATGAGGCCTGTCCAGGAGGTAATGTGATTAGTATTTTATAAGAGCAAAGTACGGTGCAGAAATCAAATGAAGCCTGGAGTGAGGTGGAGGTGGGGGGGGAATCCCATAATTCCTCCAGTTTTATCTAATAAGAGCTTTATCATTTTCAGTTGTGGTTTTTTTTTTCCCCCAGCCTTGTGCTGGGGGTGTTTGAGAGTTTTTATGAGATTTGAAAGAATGCTGAGGTTTTGATCTTGTCACAACTGAAAGTGCTTTATAAATGTCAGAGTTGGTGCGTGAAAATCTGGGACACCACTCGGCTGCTTCGCTTGCGAGAGCTCAGCTAATGAGGCCACGAGAGAGCAGGCTGCGAGTAGCCCGGCGCGGTGGCCCTGCCTCAGCGAGCCCCGCGCTTCAGCGTGCCTTCCAGAAAGGGAGGAGGCGCCTAATGTGTAATGGCGAACAAATTGCCAACCTTAAATAATAATAATTTTTTGCATTCCTCTCATACTTGGGAATGTTTATGCAGGTGGAGGGTTTTGTGGTGTGTAGCAGAGTTGTGGTTACCCCTTTCTGTTCTGATTCTCAGGACGTGGGGCAGACGTGTTGAGGGCTTGTTGGACTAAGGCCCATATGTTGGTGGTGTGACCTATCTGCTGCATCCAAACTTCATCAGGGCAGGGCAAGATAACTGGAGCAAGGCATCTGGAAGGGCCATGTGGGGATTGCAGCTGTGGCAAAAGCTTTGTTAGCTTTGTGAAGGTTTTTAATCCAAGATAAGCCAAGTAAGCAATGTTACATGGGGAACATCTCACATCAGCAGACACCGAAAAGGTCAAGTGTCTAAAGTTAGATGAGATGCGGTAAGTTTTTCTGGACAACTTTTTTGAAGTTTCATAAACATGCAACTTTTTAAATGCTCACTAAGGAGCGTGCTTTTTTAAGAACAGTGATTAAAAACTTCCACAGTCTATTTAAGAGGGACAGGAGAGTTGTTACAGGAGATCCCACCAGCTACCATTCACATGCCTGAATAACTGATTTGTATTGGAGTCTGGCAAAACTGTTTTGTTGAAGGTATTGAGGAAGGATAGTAATTTTTTCTTGGTATACCGTAGGTGTATATTGATGACTAGTTTCTTCCTTCCAACCTACAACTTTGAAAGTGATAAGCAGTGTCCTGGTTCAACAGCATACAGAAGCCCAAGTCTTAACTTGGCAGACAAATAATTTCCCTGAGTTCAAGAAAACTTCACATGTGCTTTAATTAATCTGCTTAAAAGGTTTTGGACTGAGTTGTGATCAATGATGACGCCAGTGTCATGCAAACAGGGTGCTACCCGAACTGCTGTGTTGCATTCCTCTGCCAACATCTGTCTCTACTGGTCTTGAGAAGCTCGGAAGAAAAAGCCTGTGCTTGAAGGGAGAATAAAGGGACCTACAATAATGCAACTCAGATGTACCAATTAGGATACGATTTTTCTAACGCACCCAGAATGCCACTTTTTCCTGCCTAGAAATTGGATGCTCGAGTTCCTGAGGGTTTTTGGAAATGGCAGGTGTCAAACAGAAACTGCACTGATGGTATAGTAGAAAACTCTGTTACTAAACTATATTTTCCCCAAGAGAAAACAGAACTTTCCAAAGTGCTAGCTGTGCAAGGCGTAGGTGTGTTTTAGACAGGAGGTTTGCTCTAGGAAATGGCAACACAAATGGTTTTGTGTCTCACAAGCATGAGCTTGTGAACATGACATTGGCCATGTAACTTTTTGGTAGATCCATTAAAGTGTTTGCAGATCACACTGCAAGACAGGAATGTGTAAATACCAGTGAACTGCATATAAAATAGCAAGAATATTTTTAATAACTAAATAATCAGGCACCCCCCTCGCTTTGCCCTGGCCTGCTCTATCTGTACTCTCTTACATCAGGAAAGTTAGCTTGATATGAAATATATAAGAAGGACTTCCTAGATTCTGTTTTGTTTTGTAAAATTGAATTTCTGGCTGGTTGATTAATTAAATGGTGGTGCATGGCTTTGTTGAGGTCGTCATTTTGTGACAGTTGATTTGGAGCACTTTAACACAACATCCATTTTAGGTTTAATTTAACGTAGTATCTGCTGAGATAGAATTCAGGCGTCACCTGGGATCTTGTCTGCTGGTCTTTGCTGGGCAAATTTGTTGAGTTTGGTTTTTGGTGACTGGAAACGAAAGCCATGGTAGACAACAGCAGCCCTATTAAACCATTGCAATCTGACATTGCTGCTCTGGAATCCCTAGAGGACCAGAAATTTGGGGAGATGAATGGGATTCAATCTCTCTGGCTCTGGCTCTTACGTCTCTCGTAGTAAAGGAGCATGCAAACAATGATTTGGAATTTATTTTCACTACAAAATGGATCTTTGATCCCAAGGCAATAAACAGTAAAAGAGCAAGCAGCAAAGAATCGAATATTACAGGAGCTCATGTTAAAACAAAACCTGAGATTTCTACCGGGAATTTTGTATGGCTTTTCAGAAGCAGAATCTCAGAGGCATCAAACACTTGCAGTGTGATATTTTTAACAATTACAAGTCCAAATATGTGCAATTACCGACAGGAGGACTTTTGTCAGGAAAGACTGCACCAAGTTTAATTTAATGTACTCAGCCTTGTAATTGTTTTTTTTTTTAATCTTGCTGTGCCAATGACAGCATTTTTTTCTTCATAGGTTTTATGTTTTATATCCTCCACAAATCACACATTTAAGACAGTTTTGTTTTGCAACATCTCTGAAATGCTGGCTTATTAGCAAGCCAGTCCACGCCAGATTATTTTAATATTGATAGACTGTATCAACAGTTGAGATAAAGATGTGTTTCTCGTGCTGTTTTGTCAAGGTTTAGTGGGACTAAATCACAAAACATTGCTTTGCTTGGAAATTGAATTGAAAAGATCCATCTACGGTAAGATTACTTGTTTAGAGAAAGCTGCTCTTGCATTCTGAAGATTTTGCTGGTTTTCACTCGCCGTTTGAGTGCCTGGACAATACCAGGCAAACTTGAAGTGCCTCAGTGCTCCAGTATTCTGCTGAACTGGGATCTTTCTTTTAAATGATATTTTCATCTTTGCTTCCCAAAGCTCTGTCTTTGTCATGAATAGGAGATAGGAAAGCAAACTTGAATTTAGAGTTATATATAACATTAATTTTCTGTGCAACATAACCAAGAGCTAGTAGACCTGCTGGTGACAAATGATGCTGGTGCCTACTTGTTCTTACTCATTCTTTTCAGGCTGCACATGATTATAAGGGATAGTCCTGCAGGCAGGGTTTTTTCTTTTTCTTTTTTTTTTACTTGCTTTGCACTGAAACACTTGCATGTGCATTCAGGATATTACTTATTTTATTCTGGCACTTTTAATATGAAACTTGCCAGATTTTTATCCTGGGCTTGATAAATGGTTACCTATAGGATGTGAACAGACAGTGTGGCATGTTTCTGTGTTTGGTGCTGAAAGTGCCTTTCAGCTTCTTGCACCTGGACCTCCAGCAGCTTATGCTCACTTATAGGGGATTACAGAAAGTAGTAAAAACAAGGCTTCTGTCAGGATTTTTAAATACAATCCTGTCGTCTGCACTTTCTTTGGAAATTTTGTAGGACGAATCAGGTTGATCACTACTGACTATGACTTCTTTTGTAGAACAGATTACTGGGTGTTTCAGCATGTAGCATGTTACAGTGCTTGAAGTTAGCTGACTAGTGATCTGCATAATCTTATATATACGCCTTTAGCAGAGATACAACTATACACCTTTAGCTTGAATTACTCAATATATAACTGTCTCTGTATTCTCAGTCTCTTAAAAAGTTAAATTCACTGTGATAAAAAAATTCAATAACTCCTTCTGGAATCTGGAATAAGAAGAAATATTGTTGGACATACCTTGTAGGCTGTGTGTCAGAATTTAGGAAAAGTCTGGCTCATTGTCTTTCATGCTATATGTCAGGCCTCTGACGTTATTCCTTTATGTCTCCTGGCAAGTATTTCACATTCAAGAAGGCTTATATGCCTTCTTGAATGGAAAAAAAAGAACAAACACGAAGAAAAGACAATTGCAGTGACACAGATTAAACTAATAGAGGCTGTGGTTTCGAGAAGGTGTGGAAGCGTATTTACTCTTTCTGTGTGCTAGTAATGGTTGCCTGGACCATGGCCAGTTGGATCAGTATTGCTGTTTTTCAGCGGATTTCCTGGGTGCCCCCCCGGATGTGTGCCTGCTGTGTGCACACCCCAGCGCTGGATTCCTGTGCACGCCACTTGTTGTGACTCGGGCAGCTCAAGAACTTTATACTTCTGGATGGAAATAGAAAACCCAGTATGCCTGCTTCTGCAAAATGATGGGCAAAACCATGCCTGTCCTTGTCTGTGAAGAACTTGACCTTTGCCCTTCCGGTCTTCTTGCAGGTTCCTTTTTAAACACTCGGGGGTTTTATACTGTAACTCACTGGAGTAATTTTCTGTGCTCCCTATTTTTCCTTTACAGCAGACAGGGAAAGATGCTTCCTTGGAGCACAGGCACTGAAGTTACCCACTCTCCTTGATCTAGTAACTGCTCACTGTGGGTCTTGTTTGTGGATGGAGGAATTCACATCTGCACAGAGAAATACAAGTTAATGTGTTTGATCCATGGCTGGAGATGTATTCGGAAGACTAATCTTGAACACCAGAACCTGCTGTGTTTAGGTGTGCTGACATGACAGTGGGAGAAGCTTTGTTGAATCTTTAGGAGATGGATTGCCCACCTGGACTTTTAAAAATTGTTTTGTTGTATTTTTGGCAAAAGAAAAATGCTTTTGTCAAAGAAAAATGAGTCTCATGGTCTCATTTTGAGTCCTAAAACACAAGTATTGATTTCATAAATATAGACAGTGTCCAACTTAAGTAATTTCTTCAATGAATGTTGACTTTATTCCTCAGTTGTTAACGGACAGAATTTTTTAAAGCAAAGTGAGATTGTGCGTTTTGACTGATTATATCCAGTAGTGGTATTTGCTCTCAGGAGGCAGGAAGAAATTCCCAAACCATTTGATATTCTGGTACCAGTTAGTATTTAGCTGTTACCAGTTAGTTACTGAGTGTCATTGGCAGAAGAGTGCAACACCCTCAGTCTTTAACACCTGGATATAAAAGTCTCCAAGAAACAATACTGCACTTTTTTTAAGCTGTAGGTCCAGTGTGTATTTCTGTGTGAATTATAATCGAAGTCTAGGATCTGGCCAGTGCTTTGCTACCTTCTGTTGACAGCTTTCAGCTTTTTTGGAGATATTTTAGCTTCATGCATACCGTAGCTGTCGGCGTGATTCAGAGCCTCTGGAAGGAGAGCTTCCTCTTGTATTTGTTACTTGCTTAGCAAAGCTTTGACTTTATGGCTATGTATTTCAGAATCTTTTATGCCAGGGAATCATTTATATTTCAGAGATATGGGAAGGCACCTTGGAGCTTGCTACATGTCTTGATTGTTTTTTAACCTTAGCTCAGTGTGATATTCTCTCTAAAGAATATTCTCACGTAATCCTGCAGGGAAGACTAAAGGTAACACAGTTGCCTGGCATTAAATACTGTAAATCAGAAGTACATAATGACAAGTCTGAGAAATGTACTAAAAATAATAATAAGACAGGCTTGTTTCTGAACAGTAAATGCTATTAAGCTTTGCTTTGAATTCTGACACCCATCTGAAATCTGTGCCCACTACCCACAGTTATGTGTCAGGGGGCTGTTTGCTTTTGTACCTCAGAGAAACGGAGTTAACTTTATGTACTAGTCCAGGTACAGTTCTCCCTGGAGGAATTCGTTGTCCTGGCTGTAGGAAGATGTTTCTGAGAACCCAAAGAGAAATAATGTGGAAAAACATGGCCAGCTCTGTCCCAGGGGCATTCCTCTCCCTGGGAGAAAAGCAAGGACAGGGAGGGAAGATGGCCCATTTTGTATGACTGCCAACAGGAGGGTGACATGTTCACAAGCAGGAAAGCTTGAAGCAGCCTGAGCGCCTTCTCAAGCCCAGCTTACATGTGACGAGTGTGGTTGTGAAGTGATTATGGTGAGGATTTCTGGAGGAAAGCTTAGCAGTGGTGCTTTCTCAAGGATTTTGGAAACCCTGTGTACGGTTCCTCCTGCTGGTTTCCTTCTGGAGGTCTTTCTCAGAGTCCGTATCGCCTTGGCAGGTACAAAGATATTTCAGAGATACAGTATGCCCTTCTCCATCCAGGTCAGGCTGCTCATCTGAGCCTACGCAGGGCAATTATGGTGGGAACTGGGTGTAGCCGCCTCCCCTGGGTGCTGGAGAGAGGGGCAGGGAGACTTCCCTGGGGACGAGAGCATCACGGATGTCAGGTGTAGGGATTTGGACTGCACATTCCATTATACCTTAAGGTAGTGCCATTTGCCTAGTGGGAGGGACATAAATGCCTAATTTATGACTGCATTCGTGGTGCTTGATTCACATTTCTGTTCACAGGCTCTGAGGAGAACATGTTTGCATTTAAATCTTTTAAAAAAATTTGAATTAGAGATATGTGAAATTGCCTAAGAATCCCTTAAGATGTAAGGGCAAATCATACATTAAAATAAAGGTCCTGTAATTGCTGAAATGGTGACTAGACATTCAATTCGAGGCACTGTGGCTTTCTTCTCCTGACCCGGCTGTGCAATGCAAAACCAGCCCAAAGCAATATATTCACTGGCAGGTCTGATCAAGACTACACATGGTCCTGCTGTATTGCAGTGGCCCCAAGAAAACATGAGGCACAAACAGATTCAGAACTTGGTATGGGCAGTGGCTGGTGGTTGCCTCGGGGCTTCTGGCAGTCAGAAAGGTAGAGACGTGGGGACAACATCTGCTTCAAAACCCTGTAATAAATACGTCTGCTTTGGATGAAGCTGTGTGGGCAGACTGAACCTGATGAGGGGGTTCAGACTCAATAGATGTGGTTTGTATCTAGAAAGCTGCCTGGGAGTGATCATGTGAAACATCTCGGTGTCAGATGGAAGTTACACATATATAAATATATATAAAAATCATCTTGCTTTTTTCCTGTTTGACGTGAGTGTTGAAGTGTTGTAAGTCCTTGGCTATTCTGAGACGAGAAAGCAAGAAAATGATCAAAGCAGATGCTGGAAATGATAATAACATAGTATGGTCCTGACAAATCAACGCTAAATAAACTGATAAGCTTCAGACTGCTCTGGGAGGAGAGCTGCCCCAGCAAGCCTCAAAGGCAAGCTGGCTAATTTAACCATGAGCCTAATCAACTGGCTCTTTCTAATGACTATGCAAGGAGTGACTGTCTAAAAACTGCTTCTTAAGTATGTATCTATCTCTTTTGGCAGCTGGTCTCTGGGGCCTGGTGGACTAAAACCTGGAGGCAAGGTTGGCTCATTGGGACAGCCCAGGCAAACCTCTGACCTATATATGCTTAATTTCCACATGAGCATAATTAGAAGGTGGACGCGAACAATGGATTGCATGAATTCCTCTAGGAAATTGGGTAGAAAATGCCAAGTTTTGAGCAGCTTCCACCCGTGCTGCAGGAGAGGGTCTTGCTGACAGAGCAGCTCATGGCGTGAAGGTTTTAATTGCCATCCAGAGCTGATGATTCATAGATTTCTCTTTCCATTCCCTTTTCCTCGGCAGATCCTGGATGTCCTGTTGACAACTGAAGCCCAACAGCTCAAACCTCAAACTCTTTATCTATCCTTCAAAATCCTCCCAGCCTCCTCCTCTTCCCGTTAATGTTGACAGCTCCACCGCCGCCCCGTGTCCCACAGACTCACAACAGTGGTGTCACTTCTCACTCCTCCCCCATCTCCGAGGTTTTGTGAAGCACTTCTGCTTTTCTGCGCAGCATCTCTCGAATGTATCTTCTCTCCTTCGTTTCTGCCACTAACTACAGCATCATCTCTGTGGCTTTTCTGACTTTTTGCATTGTCTCTCCATATGTAAACTCAGGAGGATCTACTATAACCTGCGTTTCCCTCCCTTTTCCACGCCCTTGCCCACACCAGCATTCACCATGGACTGGCGCTGGGTGTGGGGAGAAACAACCAGTAAGGAAATAGGGAACTGATTTTAATTTCAGAGGACCACAATACTCTTGTTGTTATGCCCAGAGGAACACAGGCTTTAGTATTAAGCCAAGCATGAGATTTCTTGGGTTATTCATGCTTTTGCTTCATTTCAGTGATAGATGCTGCTAAGTTTTATTTTGTTTGTTTGGGGTTTTGGGTTTTGTTTTTGTTTTTTTTTTTGTTTTGTTTTGGTTTGGTTTTTTTTTTTAACAGAATATAGGAGATAGTGAAATGTGAGTTGCTCTTATTTTGTCTGAACTTCACAAATGGACATTGCTGCCTGCTGGGGGGGCTTGAAAGGTTTGTGTAAATGAATCAGTCTTTGAGCTATTTAARTAAAAAAAAAAAAAAAAACAACCGGAAGTATTTCTGCCCTTAATTACACACATAAGGCATATTCAAATAGCTGTAGCATATTCAAATCCCACCTTATTCCTTCAGCCTTAGGCCACCATATTTATGTCAAGGATTTCCCAGAAAGAAATATGCAGTTGTGCTCGGTGTAATGTATGCAGAGGAAATGCAGTGCTTCTGGGGTGCATTTACTTGCAACTCTTGGTCAACCATAATTTACATAATGACAACCATATTACGCTCTTGCATGGGTTTTCATTAGATAGTAGGTGTTATTTATTTAGAAGTTTCTAAATACATTTTTTTCATATAAAAGAGAGGCACAGAAATAAGCTCTTTGTGTTTCGTAAGGTTGCCAGGGTAGCAGTAGCAAAATATAGCAAATCAACAGTGAGATCTGCAAGAATGAATACAGACTATGCCCAGAGGCTATGGAAGGCACCAAGACATATTTCAGGCTTTATCAGGAGTGAGGCAAACATTTGCATGGCCCTGAAAGAGCTTCTGGCTTTGCAATGAACTGCCATAAAATGGCATAATTAAAAGTTACATTCTGTTTGAGCCTTTTCTAACACTCTGTAATCAAACACCATAATCAGAACGAATTATTGCATTTGTATTCTGCCATCCACTGAAAAAGATGCATTGCTTGGCTTGTTATCTTGATTTATTAGGTCTGATTTCAGAGACTGGCACAAAAAGCGAATCAGATTCCCGAGGGACCTGTTGCATACCTGTTGCATTACCATACCTTTAAGATGCATGTGCTTTTTTTGTATGCTTCCAGTTGTTTAGAACAAACTTCCAGGTTGTTTTTTAAATCCGATTGGAGTGTGCAGACAAGATGAAGGTTAAGCCGAGGAAGGGTTGATCGGGACATAGATATGCACACTTCACGGAGGTTGACAGCTTCACCTCTGATGTGACCTCCAGGTGCTATGAATGAAGCCACAGGATTAGTAACAAGGCGCACGCTGAGCTGCCAAGTCTCTTGTAACAAGACAGAGAAGTGGAAACAGCATTTCTATTCAGGGTATCAAAATCAACCCTTGAAGCATAGCATTGCTAGTTGATTGCAAATAATGGAGCTGCAAAATGATTTCTGCACAGGAATGTACTATTTGGCTGTGTTGCAAACTACTTTCCGTACCCGTTTCAACATACAGCTGGGATGTGATGGCCATGAATTATTTAGTATGGTATAGGTAGAAGTTTTCTGCAAAATAGGAAAACAGAAATAGAAATCCAAAGCCACTATTTTGATGTAAAAATTATGCTTATAAGTAAGTTATGCCTAGTCCAGCGAACTTTTAGGGTATCTGGTAAAGCATTAGTCCAACTCTGTCCTTTCTGAAGGACACACTGTGGCATGCACTGGCATTCATCGGTATCCAGAAATTACCAGGAAGATGTAGACAGTAGTCTGATTCCATGTGCTTTTCAATAGTTGTGTGACGTTCAAATTAAAATAAACCATTCAAAAAACTGGAAAATGTGCTGCAACTGTTAGAGATGTATGGGAGTAATAGTCCACAGCAGGCAATACAAACAGTTGGCAAAATAAACTTAGTGTCTGGCTGTGGCTGATGATTTCATGATTGACAGTTGCCGGTTGTTTGAACAAAGGTCACTTTTCCACCAAAGTCTGCCAGACCTTTGGGGAGCGTTTTCTTACTTGTTTCTGAATTTTCTATTCAGCCTGATTTCTATTAAAAGCAGTCTGGAAAGCTAAATTCATACGCCAAAACCTAAAACCGTAGGTCAGGTCCAAAGAGCTGGGACTCCGGTAGAGAAGAGGGAGCTTCTGAAGAGGATTGAGAACTTTCTATGGGTTGTCTTTCTCCATGATCCTCCCTCACACCAAACCATGACCTCCGTTTTCAGCTCCGCGCTGTGGCTTGAGCTCCACGAGCAGAGGTGTGCGTCTGGAGCTCCCTCTCCGATCAGATTAGCACAGGTTAATGGATCTCCAGCATCTCGAAACAGGCAACTGCCTGACTTTTGCTGATGCCAGCTGTTTAGCTGGTGCCACCCTTTTCTTTTGTTGTCACTTTACCCCGCCTGGTTTGGCAAGTTGAAGCCATGTGAGCCATTTTGAGGAGGTACAGAGTAAACTTGTCGGATGTTCTGCCCCAGGGGCTGTGATTTATTTGCCCCGAAGTGTTTATTAAATGGAAAATTGCCTAGCTCTTCTCACCGTGTACAATGCCCACGTACTTAGTCTCCTGCCAACAGTTCAAATGCTGGGACTTGGCAGGCACACCCAGCTTCTTAAAATGTAGACCTTAGAGGCAAAAGTTTTTTGAAACTATCAAGTGCCTCTGAACTTTGATTTAAACTCGTAACTGTCACCTGGGTTTTGATAGATGGGTAATGAAAGATCAAGACAAATGCTGGTAGGAGTCTTTTGAGATGTGCTGCTATTAGCATTTGCTCTGAGCACATTTTAAAGAGAACATAAGACTAACAATTTAATGTCTGTTAGTCATCTCACACTGGAGAACTCCTGCCAGAGGAGGTGAAATGTCTAACTCAAAATTCATGAGACAGGGGATTGGTAATAAGGAAGAAGCAAAGGGAGGCACCAAAAAATGAGCTATAGCCCTGAACCAGGAAAAGAATAGAAATGAAGAGGCAGATCAAGTCAGAGCTCTCAGATACAGGGCTATGTCAGTCAAAGCTGCGTTTCCTGGGCTATGGGCTAGGATAAAACACCTGTAATGAAGTCTCTGCTGGGTGTGGTATTAGCTACAGATGCATGGGACATGGTGGAGGAAATAAGATGTTTCTGAGAGTGACTGTTAAAGTTGTCTGTGGAGAGTGGTACAGATGCAGATAAGCTGCTTAAGTCACCCCTGGATGGCAGCTTAGTTGCACCTCTGCTTACCCTGGATCTGGCTTTTACATGTTCTTTAATACAATACTTTTACAAGGGCTCAGAGTGTGATATTTTAACATGCTTCAGTAGCCCCATATTCCATAAGTAATGAAGTGCCAGTGAAGTCAGAGCGATTGTCTTTTGAGGAGGGAGTCGCTCCACAAAAAACGGCTCTTCTGTTGAATTTCATTGCATTTACCTTCTGTAGCGCTGAGATGTCTCGCAAGCTGCTAAACTCTGGCCCTAAACAAGCCAAGTAATTTCTCTTTGTGCCAATCTGTGTGTATCACCGATAACATAAATCTGCATGCAGCACAGTGATCTGTGCCCAGGTGTGTGAGAGGGAACGAGCCAAGAGATTTATACYGTTTCGTGCTCTCCTTTTTCCCCTTGAAAAACCTGCACTGCCCCATTTCCACAGAGAACGGAAAGGAAGAGGCTGTCTTGGACCGAGGGACTGTGCTAAATTGTGCGYTCCTCCTCTCCAAAGCCTGCCAGAGACCTGTCGGAAAACCCTTAGGAAGAAAAGGCTGCTCAGAGCGACGCCGACTCGTGCTGCCGGCTGCATGGTTGTCCTTCCCAGACGGCTCCGCCGGCGGTGCCAGTCCTGCAGCGCGTGGCACCACCGGTCCCCTCGTGCTGCYTGGCCCTGGGCTCTAGTGCAGGCTGGGGCAGGGGCAAAGCAACTCGGAGCGGCTGGGGTCGGGAAATACACAAATCATGGGGTTTTTTTAGTTCCAGCTCTGATCCTGGATGACCAGCTGGGTCCTCAGTCCCCAGGAGAGCACACGTGCTCCTCCACTGGATCCCCTTTTTCCCTTCAACGAGCTTTTGTGCCTTTAAGAGGATCCAAAGCAAGAACAAGTTTAACTACAGTAATTTTGGAAAGACATAGACTTTTCAGTTCACTTCTCCCTCAATGTTTCCTGACAGTTATCAGCGTATTTTCTAACAGCGTGTCTGTCATAAAATAATAGATCAGTGTGTGAAAACCTTCAGACCCTGGGAGAAGTGTTGGAGGTCACAGGGTCACCTCTTTGGGGCTATCAGCATAATTCAGAGCCAGTGACATCCACAGATTAATTGCCCTTTTATTGATTCTGAATTGACTTCCTTGATTAAGGAGAGTGCCACTTGGTTGCATGATTGGTTTTGCCATTTTCAAATTATTAAAACAAAAGCTTGGAAGTGAAATCCTTTGCTGTGTATAGACCATTCCTTGGAAAATGTTCTGATGCATTTAACAGACTTCCCTGCCTACAGTTTAAATTTCCCTACACAGTTTAGATTAATTGGTATGATTATTTTGGTATAAAATGCAGTGAGGACTGAGGACTTCCTGCATCTGGGACTATAGAGGCAGCAAGGGGCCCTGTCTGTATGTGATACTGCGATAGAGATGCTTTCCTCAGAGGAACCAAAATAACTGGCAACTTGGAGAAAAATGTTCCCTTTTCACACGGCTTGTCAATATGTTAAGTGCTCTGGAGACAGTGCTTTTGTGCTTCTGCAGACATTAAATCCAATATGTTTCATGGGCTGTGACAGTCCTGTTTTCAAATGTTTTAAGCATTGCTTGTACTCGGGATGCTCTACCCAGTAGTGGAAACGCTGCTGAAGGGATAATGCTGATGCTAGAAAGAAGAGGGTGAAGCATTTTCCTGGAGGACCAGCCTTCAGTCCTTCCCTCAGGCTGTTCTTTGCACGGATGCTTAGACCATAGAGGGAACACAGAGATTTGGGAAGGGAAGATAAAATCCATAGTTAAAAATTTTAAAATTCCCACATAATTTCTCCCAACTCTTTCCACATTAAATTTGAGGTGGTGGCAGTTTGGGGTGATTCTCATATGGGATTTTCCTCTCCTTTCCCACTTGACCAAGCGCACAAGGAAAGAGGTGATGTTGAAGTGAATGCTGTTAGTCCTCAGGCTGCAAGGCTAATGGGGATTTTGTTTCTTTGAAAGATTTTGACCAAACTGGAGGGGGAAAAGATGGGAATATTCTCCAGACTGCTTTCATTTACTGACTTCCCCCATGCGACAGTAGTGATGTCAGCAAAACTGCTGTCCTGGCAGGGTGAAGGGGGAGTTTCTTGGGGCAAAGTTGAGGTCTGGGGCAAATGTGGCCCTCTGCAAAGCTATTCTTCAGGGAAGCACCAGCCTGATGGGAGAACCAAGAAAAAAGGCTGTCATTGCATATCCCCTCCTGGCATTTCTGAGCATGCAGTTCCCCCAGGACCTTTGACTCACGTGGAATAAGATTTTCTTTTGCTCCCCTTCCTCTTCACCCTGCTGCTGTTGGGCATCCACCTGCCTCTTGTGTTGGATCTTGCATGTGCTCCAACTGCTCAGTATGAATCATTGGTATTGGAAAAGCACCGTGCAGGATAAAGCTGTCTGGGGTCACCTTCCGATATATTGTAGTTGCCTTAGAGACTGTAACTAAGGCAAGTAACTTGTGGTTTTGCCCTCGTCCACTGAACGTAGGACAACATAGGGCAAGTTGGACATACTAGTTAACTGGAAAGTTTTAGGAGAGCCATCACTGCAGGTGATGTGAAATTGGGTGGTTTTTTTGCTCTTTCCATCTGCAGGACTTAACATCAGAACAGTGATTTACTCTCTGGAGACAGATCAGGTACAATCCCTGCTGCTTACTTTTAGTCAGAAGCAAAGCACACCGTTCCCACCACTGACCCTGCTTTTAAAATACAAAGTATCCTGCAAATGTATTATTCATTTTTAAGAGATAAATGTTGGAGCTAAAGAAATAATCGTAGTCCAAAGAGCTTCAAATATATTTCCATACATAATAGCTTTCTGAGTGTGTGTATATATATATTCCACAGTAAATACATATTCCATTTAAAATTAATTTGTATAGTTATAATGAGGCTATTGTGATAAAAGGTGGTTTGCTGCTTTAATGGTTTGAATTCTCGTAGCGTAAGAAAACCACGGGTTTGATCTTCACTGGGTGCAAATCACTGTAGCCCTATTGAACCCTAAACTGAGGATCCAACTCAGCTGGTATCTGTTATTCTTTTCTGTCTTCTGTTATGTAGTTGACTGCAATTGTCCAACCTTCCCTACCTAAAAACAGAACTTAAAACTACAGAGGTGACAGTGGTCTGAGGTCAGCAGCTTAACTATAGCTGTTCAGGTTGCCTTTTTTCCAGCTTCCTTCAGCAATTTTCATTTTATCAGCAGAAATC
This sequence comes from Phoebastria nigripes, assembly GCA_035582835.1. Classification (NCBI taxonomy): domain Eukaryota; kingdom Metazoa; phylum Chordata; class Aves; order Procellariiformes; family Diomedeidae; genus Phoebastria; species Phoebastria nigripes. Next base: position 1,746,348 of record JAYKAV010003155.1, on the reverse strand, counting down.
TGAAATGGGTGATCTTCTAACTGTAAGCATTGGTTAGAAATGCTCGGGGGTGCTGCGGGGAGCTGCCCTTCAGACGTCATGTGCTGGCCTTGTCTGAGCTGGGAGGCTCCCCAGGCGCTGCGTCTTCACGATGTGGTTCTGCTCCCCATCCTGCTGAGCGTGCTGGGAGGTGCCCTCAGGTGGAGACGCCAGGATTGTCGCCATCCTAAACTTGATAGTGCAGCATAAAGAGCATGTATTGAGCCAGAGAGGGAACAGGTCAGGTCACCCTCCCTGGCTTTTGCCACTCATGGGATATGTTCAGGAAAGCTAGGGCTGGATGCCCAGGGTTAACTGGCATTTAACACAGTTTGAGGAGGAAGAGAGCTGCAGAAAACTGCCCAGTGGCTGCAGTCACCTTTAGTAGCATCTCAGAATTGCAGCCATGATTCAAATAAGCCTGGTTCTACTTTTTTCTTTTTGAGGCTCCTCTGTCCCCCATTCAGAATTTGGCCATAGACTTGCCAAAAATCCTTGCTGAAATGTTTTGTTCTCTGAAGATATCTTGGAGCAAACACAGTACAATCCACATGTGCTGCAAAAATTCCTTGAGGTTGTACTGCATTGATGGCATGGTCCATCCCAGTGCAGCATCTTCCAGAGGAAACCCGGCAAGCCCAGTGTGTGTTTGAGATAGGTTTATGCAGAGAAAACCACAGAAATGCAACTGGACCAAGAATCCTCAAGAGGGAAACAAATCCCAGCTGAAGACAGACAGTGTAGCTGGCTGTTAAAAAGACTGTCTTCTCCGTATTTACAGCTTTTCACAAACTTATCTGTATCAAACACAGGTGAAGGTCATTACTTGGTCGAAGCTGTAAGGAAAGAAATTGTATGCACCTATCAGGGATAACACAATGAGAATGTGTCTTTTTCCTTCTCTAGTGGCTGAGCTATAAAAAACGATAAGCCTTCTATAGCTGCTAGCCAAAGATGACACCTTTAATTAAACAAGAGAAACTCTTGCTTTCAGGCTTCAGTTCCAGAAATTATTGAGTTGCTTCGATAAATCCATGCGAATTCAGTAAGGCACTTAAGTACAACTTTGCCATTAGGCACGTTAATAAGCCTTAAGCATGCGTCTCATAAAGCAGATGTGGATTTACGGGTCCGGGTTAAAGGGTCTTCTTCCATTAGGATGGCGCCAAATGTCTCACAGGCAGATACCTCTTCTCAGACACTTGATGTAGATGTGCCGGGTTGGCTGTGCAGCGCTGTCCCCCATCCCAGCTGCTGTTTGGCTCTATGGAGCACCCACTAACTTGCTCTGCTCACGGAGGGGTTATTCCTGGAGGTCCTGGGTTAGGAAATGCATAAGAACCATCGCGCCAGTCTGGATAAAGTACAAAACGTTTCTTCTTCGTCTGTCACTGGTAGTGGATGCTGAAATACGAGCAGTAAGCGGGATGGATGAAGTGATCCATGCYAGGCCATATGCTCCTATTTTCTGACAGTTTGTAGTTCGCAAGGACTTTCTGAGCCAGCAATTGTATTTAGACCACCATGGACCTGCCCTCTAAGAATGTGTTTAACTCCCTTTGAAAACTATTTAAACTTTTCAATAGTTCATGAGCTTGGAAATTATCCGCTGGGATGATGGTTTTGCTAATTACAATAGTTGCTGGTTATATATTTTAAACCGATGCAGTTTGCTTTTGTAGTCAGCCAGAGATTTGAGGCTGAAAGCAGGTAGGAAAAATGCAGGATTTTGCCATCTGCTCATACTGAAGTCTATTGTTTTCGGTAAGTGGCAGTCCATTGCATTAATTGTCTCTTGTTGTATGCACAATACCTAGCGGTATTGGCATACATTTTTTGCTAATAGAAAATGTCATAGTGTAAGTACCGTGTTCTAATTGCATTGGCCGATTTCCATCACAAGCATTAATTTATTGTAATACTGTTTGGAAACCTCAATGAATTGCTGACGTGAGATTTGCCAGCTGCTGGCGGTACTGCAATTCGCCTCATGTCATGTACCGGTGTTACTCTGTTGTTCAAGTAGGAGCAGTACAAGGGCTGAATTGAAGCAGCATGTCTAAGCATTTAAAAATAGCAAACAGATTATTTTTATAAGTGGAGCCAGGGCGGGAAGAAGCATTGCAATTTGCATTGGGAAAGAGAGCCATACAGGGTTTTTCAAACTTTCTTCCAAAGCTGCAACAGTTTTAGTATAAGCTAACACTAGTTTTAGCATAAGCCATGCAAACTCCAGCAGATCTGGTACGTTCCACTGTGCCACATCAAATATGGCAGAGCTGCATGAAAAGAGAGGATGATTTACATTCAAACAACAGAAATTAAACTAGGGGTACAAATTATTCCATAATGAGACTGAGCCAAGGACGCATGTCAGTGCATTAGACTTCTAGTTCACGTGTAATCATAAATCTTCAGTATGAAGGTTATAAAACTCTTTTCACCAATATTTGTCTGCCTGAAAAATCTATGAAGCATTAGCAGCAGCTTGAAGCTATGAAGAGGAACCACTCAGCTTAATTTACATGTAAAATATATACAGTACAAGCCGCAAAAAAGATCTCTTGATGTTTTCCCATGATATAAATATTTGATGTTGTTTAGATTTCTTTCCTGTTCTTTATGGAGGGTTTTCTACTCAGAGTTGGGTGGAAACACATTTTCTGCCCAGTTTTTTACCAGAGACTGATCAAAATGAACAGACTTTAAAATTAAATTTATTATTGAAAATGAGATTTATAGATATTTTCCCTTTGGGGAATATGTTGCTTTATTGATTTCTTCAAAATAAAAAATACTGATACGGAATATTAGAAGCTGTAAGGTGGTGAATGCGATTCCTGGCAATTTTATAATTCCAACACTCTGAAAAGAATTTGTTCAGCTAATTCTTGTTCTTGCTGATAGGAAGTAAACACGAAAGCCTCTGTACACTGATGGGGAGAATTGACCTCTTTGTTCCTCATACCATAACAGTACAGACTGTACAAAATACTCTCTAGAGAAATTTTTTTACATGGAAAAGCAATCTTGGTTTTGCCTGGTTCTTAGACACTGAAGAGCAGCCTTGCCGGGTCCAACAGTCTGCCTGTCCTTAAACTTCTGCAGAAACGTAGTTGATGCAATGTTTCAGGGCCCAGTCCTGAGCTGTGCAAACATATCTCCAATAAGACTATACCTGATTTTACTTCGTATGGGAGTCAGTCAAGAGAAATTTGCTGAGGGTAGATGTATGAAACTCATGTGAACTTGATCACAGTATAGTTTACCATGACATTTGGTTGAAAAAGAACCAGAGAAATAAGGTTGTAGGGTGAAATCCTCCTGACCTGGCTCATGAGGGAAATACAGAAGTATTTATATAACTTAAGCGAGTAAATTTGGCCTGCTTATTCCAATACCAAGTACTACCATTGAGCTGGAGTACTTGTAATTTGTATCTTTTAAGGGAGGTAGAATGACGTAGTTATTGCCTGATGGAAATCCCTGCTTTCCCTGTTCACGGTCATAACTCAATGAATATTTTTTTATATATTTTTATATATTTATGCAATGCACAGAAGAGAGAAATTCCTGGATGTGTGGTACCATCAAAATCAGCTGTGCAACAGTGCAATTCAAGTTCATAAGTTTCTGCATGTTCTCGTAATATTCCAGTAGACTCCAGAAAARATCCCATTGCAAAGAAATGCAAATAAAAACAAAAAGGCATGGAAATCGCTGATACGTACCACTTATATCTAGATAATGATGATTCTAGTAACAAACATACAACTAAACTTCTGGCACCAGCATTTTCATTACAGCAAAGCAACATTTTAACAGCGTTCCTAGTCAGCATATGCAACACAACAGAAACTCAGCTCAGTGCTACCTAACTTGATGCTTTTTTTTTTTTCATACAGTGTTTCATAAATAACTTTAGGAAGTGAATCTGATGATAATAATTATACTAGTGCTGTATGCAGCTAAAGACTTCTTCCAGAATAACAAATAACCTGCTAGAAATCTCTAAGAGCTCCCCATGCCTGCCTACACTAATAATACAGTAGTGCTTTGTGTGTACATAGCCTTTTTAAAGGCACTTTCATGTTAATTATCTAATTAAGCCTTACAGTTCTCTTTGAAAGTAAGTAAGTATTATTATACCTATTTTATGGGGGTGGAAATTGAAAAATAAAGGCTTGATGTCATTTCATCTTACGTTATACATCTTGCTGAAGGGTTTAGGTGGGAGCACAGGCACCCAAAATTCTCCCTTAGGTAGCAGAGAGAACCAGGACTCTCCGGAGGCTGATTTAACCTACCTGAGCTCTGCCTGACTTCTGCTGAGAGCTGCCCTGGCATCAGCTGGTGGGAGCACTGGTAAGTTAGGTCTGAGCTCACTGTTGCTAGTGCTTTAGTGCCTAAAATTTGGGGGGGGGGAGAAAAAAAACCCCAAAGCCAAATCAATAAAGCTTCCAAACTTGTTTATAGCAGTGGTCCAGTGACCAAGTTGTCTTTAGCATCTTTCTCAGTTGCAAAAGGTCCCAACACTTGTAAGGGTCCACTCATGTTGCAGGTGGCCTGTAGGGTCTTAGAAATGAAGCCATTAACACCCAAAGCTTTTTCAAAGGCCTGTGGCAGAGGTCTACATTTACCTGCCATGTTGTGGGATTGCACTTTGAGTCCTTACAGGTAGAGAGAATGAGGAAGAGAGGATTCTCTCACTCTTTGCGAGAGGAGTGCCTAAATTTCCATGCCTGTCAGCAGGCATCTGGCTGTGAGCAGCAAAGGATCTCTATGGGAGCCACAGGGCTTGTTCATACTGCAGTCCCTAGGCTAGCTTCAGCACAGGTGGAGCTAATTTTCAGCTAGATCTCTCAGGCAATGCTATGGTATGTATTTGGTGGCACAAAATTTGGCAGGGAGAAGTATTTCTAACCTTCCTCCTCCTGCCTGGCAAGCAGCATCGGCCCTAGCTAGCTTGCTGCACTGTTTGCAGTGTTTTGAAACAACTTATGTAAGCATCTGTGAAAGTGTTATATGTATAGTCACTGATGAAGTTTCCAAATGAGTGAAAAAACCCCTAAGAACAGAGATGCTTAACATAAGAAAGAAAACACGTTACGTAGATGATAGTTTATAGTGATGTCTCTTTAACGGAGTGGTCTGCACCCTTTCATGGGCCACAGCTGCAGTACTGAAGGAGCAACACACTATAGGCAGTACCAGTCTTTGCCCTTCTTACTGTTTTGGTGGGAACGTCTTTATTTCCTATGGCCGCGGGTAGCACTGGAAGATCCTACAGGCAAAGTACTGCTCTTAAGCCACAGGTTGTGGGCTACTGCTTTAATAGCTATATTTCCTCTGACTTCCCTGTGCAAATCCAATAAATAATTCATTAAGTGATTGTGGCTGATAGAGCTTTCTTCTGTGCTTGCAATGATTCAGACATCACTTTCATCTTTTCTAAGTCCTAATGCGTAGTTAGTGAGTGACTTCACTTGYTCATTCAAAGCCATAGTGCTGGAAATTTAAGGTTTGGATGCTTAAGCAAAAATTATAACCAACTTAATGAGGCTGTGGTTGGCCCGAGAACATGCAGTGATGGAGGAGATCCACAGTGTCATGTCCACGCATGACTGGGGAGAACCACTGTAACTGGGAGCAGTTCCCTTGTAGAGGAGTCAGGCTGTGAACAGTGGAGACCCCATCCGCAGAGATGTCCCCGCCGGCGTGTCCGTCCCCTCCGGCAGGTGGGTTTGAGGCAGTAGTGATTTCAGCCACAACTGCTAACGTGATGATGAATCGGTGCCCTTCGTCACAGCTGCCGCCTTCACGGCCATCACGGCAGTGCCGCCAAGAGAAGCGTCTGTTGTCGGCCGTGAGGAAAGTTGCCCATTAAAACTGCACATTACATCAGGAAATGGGCCATTTAACGGGACTGCTTGAACCTGCCAAGAATCTTTTTTTTTATCCACATTGAACTGTTTCCAATAAAGAAACAGAGAATATTATAATGCTCTTATTTTTCAGAAAAGCAGGCGAGTTTTAGAGGAGGGGCCTGTTGCAGGGGTTATTAGTATTTGCCGCTCCCCTGAAGACTTCAAGGGAAGTATGTGCAAAGCTGAGAAGATAGCAGAGCTTTTCTGTTTCCTTTCAGCTGCTTGCTGCAGGGGAAACCACACRGACTTTCTTCTTATGTTGACTGCTGTAATGATGTGCTGTACTGTTGAGCTTCCAGGTCTAACTGACATGGATCAATTATTTGAGTCTGATGGGCCACCTGCTCGGGAAACTTCTGTAGTATTTATAAAGGATCTGGCAGTGCTCTCCTGGCAGGAGATACTTGTATATTCCCTCCTGTGGAAGTGCTGTCCAGGTTGAATTATAAAATGAATCATTGCCATGCTGGCAATGGGATGTTATTTGGGTTTTCAAGTACCACAGTATGACTTCCTCAGTGTGTAGTACTGGATAGATAATTAGCCTAAAGTATGTGCCGAAACCTGAGACCAAAATTATACTTTGCACAGAAAGGCTCCTTTGTGTTAGAAACACTCATATGTGTCAATACAGGATAACGCATATAGATTATTGCAGGGTATCATCTAGAGCTTATGGGTGGTAGTGTCAGTTGTAAGAGTTGTATTTTTTTAATAGCTCAGCCAGCTTTTATCAACATGCTTCCCACGTGAAATACCATCCCTGCTTCTCAGCAGCAAACCACTCCGCTGTTCACGTGCAATGGGGGAAGCACCCTGCTTCTGCAGACACCTGGCTGCATGTGCTGTGCCTTTACAGGTATTTCCTTACCAGTCATTGGGTGCAGAAAGGGAATGTGCAGCACACTTCTTTCTTAGAAGAGGAGAGGTTTTTGTTTCTGTTTAGTTATACTTTCTGTGTGGTCAATGAGATGAGCAAGAGTATAAAGTGTGGAATTACAAATATGGCAAATTGTTCTTACCCGTGTTTTTGCAAGTTTGTGTTTAATTGCTGGGGCAGAGTTTGTTGCAGTTCCCCAACATATTAGACATCTACAGTTTCTCCCAGCACTGGAATTCTTCAGCACTTTTCTTGCTATGACAAGGGTTTGATTACCGTCCTTTTCCCAGAGTTTTACTGACAACAGCATGCAGATATTTTAAATATTTTCTTTAGAAACATCTGGTTATTTTAACCAAAAGAGACATCCCTTTGGGATTCTTTTGATTAATTTAAATAACCGATTTTAATTATTTTTTTTCTGGCTAAGAAGATAGTCTTAAAATATACAGTCATCTTTTCTGAATGTGCCTCCTCTGTGCTTTCTGTCCTTTCAACATTCAGTTACGTAAAAGATGATGTTTTGATTCCTCTGAGCAACCTTATGTCTGGAAGGCTCCCTTTGCATGGTATCTTCCTGCGGAAGGCATAGAGGCAGGTGTGGAAAAAATCCCTGAATACTTCAGTTGTCTCATTAAATGGGGTATTTGTACTCCTGAAGTTGCAGCATGTGGAGATCAGACTCCTTTAAAACACGGAAGTGGAAATATTTATGGGTTTAGGTGGTATTTTAGCTTGTTCAGCTTCACTTCAAAGAAAGTGAAGAAGTGTATATAATGTATATATTGGTGGTTACTTGTTATTTTCTTGGGGAAAACAACAGTGTGACCAGATTCCATTTTGGCTGCGCAGTGTTAAATCAGTGCAGACCTGAAACCACGTTAGTATTCCTGACATTTCATCAAAGCACTGATTTGGCAGCTCTTGACATTAGGATCAGTGACTAAACTTGTTTTCCTGTTGATAGCAAGTCATCTGCAGTTAGAGCAAAACGTGGCCCCTAGACCTGACAGATCTTCCTTTGCGTTGAAAATAAATCCTAACATTACAAGGTCATTTGAGAGCTGTCAGTGGGAAAAATATTTTGTTCTTAACCCTTACCTGGGTCAGTACTTCTTTACGTTTCTATGGTGTTTACTTGAGGATCTGAAAGTGCTTTATAAATATTAGACAGTATTAGATAATCTCTCTGCTGATTTTGGTAAAACAGTATTTCCTTCATTCTGTACTTCAGACTCAGAGACGTTGAGTAACTTGCCCAAAGCAGTCTGTGGTAGAGCGCCGGATAAAATTTATGCCACTACCAGGTTGGCATTCTGTACTGTGGTATTTCTCCTAGAGAAGCTGGCGGCTCATGGCCTAGACAGGTGTACTCTGCGCTGGGTAAAAAACTGGCTGGACGGCCGGGCCCAGAGAGTTGTAGTGAATGGAGCGAAGTCCACTTGGCGGCCGGTCACGAGCGGTGTCCCCCAGGGCTC